>SJYF01000236.1:4104217-4116082 GCA_006410515.1 Procapra przewalskii | reverse complement strand
CCCCCCCGGCCCCCATGCAGGAGCCGTGCGCTTGATCCCTGGGTTGCAAAGATGCCCTGAGAAGGACATGGCAGATGCAGCAAAGGAGAGAAGACAGGAATTCACTCTTGCACGTCCATCGCCGGCATCGTCGATTACCGCATGCTGCTGTCTCTTTGTCTGTCCTCCACTTCTTGGGTCTTGATGTTTCAGGGGTATTTTGAAGCAAACCCTAGAAGTCATACCTGTAATTCTCGGGCAGGTAACAGCCGTATCGCCTCAGCATGCCCACGGGGCTCTCGTCATGCAGAACGAGTAACAGCGGCCGCTGGCGGTCATCTGCAGGGCTCTCCCCGCAGCGCGAGGTCCAGCTCGCGGTGCTGCGGGTGTCTCTAGCGAGCGTCTTTCTATCCACAGCCCCCTCCCCACACAGGTACCCAGACGCCTGTTGAAGAAGCTGGGTCGTCCTGTGGCCTTTCCCAGTTGTGAACCCCGCCTGCGGTACCCTCTCGGTGTGGTTGGACATGGCCCTCTGTGCTCTGCATGCCACATAAACTGGTAAGTAGATCTGGAGCTTATTTAGATTCAGACTCAAGATTTTTTTTTTCTTTTGGAAGACTACATCGTAAGTGGTGGTACGTAATTCTGTTGCATCCTGGGGTGGCACCTAACGTATGTCCCGCTTTCAGTGTTTTTAAGATTGGTCCGTGGGTTCAGCTTTTGTCAGCCTGATTTCTGCCCAATATAAAGTTCTCTATCAGCCTTTTGCCCCGGTTACCTTAGTGGCTGTTGATCACTGTGCGCTATTTCATTAAGGACTGACTGCCCATTCCTATCATCTTGCCTGCATTTATTGCCCATGATTCTTCTAAGAAAAACTTTCTCTTTATTGGCTTTGCCCTGAAATGAGTCTGAATTGGAAAGGCAGGATCGGCGCTTGATTCTTTCCCTTTGTTTACCAACTAACCTATGAGTTGGTGTCCAAGCAACCTCCGAAGTGACCAATGGGGTTTCTCTATGTCTCCCTGTGAACTCTTGGCTTTTTGTGTATTTAACTGCTTGCATCCACTGTGCTCAGATTTTCAATGTTCAGCTTGTTTGGGGCTGCCTGGGCTGAGTTAGCAGCCTGGGGAGGGTTGATGAAGTTCGGCGCTTTTAGAGCTGCAGAAAGTGCTCGGATAGACGAGAAGAGAGTGGTGTCAGAGCCCCACGTGAGGAAAATGTTTCAGGCAGGACGGGCCAATCAGCTGTATCGTGCTTGAAGTAACGGAGAGTGAGGTTCCAATGAGCAGCCATTGACACAGCAACTGGAAGGTCACCAGCAGTCGTGATAAGAGGGATGATAAGAGGGATGTTAAGAGGGAAATGCAAATTACAATGAGTGAGTGTCGATTGTAATTGCAAAGAATTTTACTGTTAAGGGAATGAAAAAGATAGGATGGTAGCTGGAAAGGGATATAGGGGTCAAAAGAGCTCCTTTTTTAAAAATATATTTTACTCAAAAAAGTTTTTTGGAGTGTAGTGATTGCCCATGGGGTCGCAAAGAGTCGGACCCGACTGAGCGACTGAACTGAAATGGTAGTTGATTTACAGTGTATTTATTTTTGCTGTACGCCGAAGTGATTTGGTTGTACATCTACGTATTCTTTCACATTCTTTTCCATTATGGGTTATCACAGGATGTTGAGTACAATTCCCTGTGCTGTCCAGTAGGACCTTGTTTATCCATCCTGTTTATGAGTTTGTACCTGCTCACCCCAAACTCCCCGTCCATCCCGCCTCCGCCCCACCCGCCTGGAACCGCAAGTTTGATCTTTATGTTTGTGAGTCTGTCTCTGTTCATAGGGATGTTCGTGTGTGCAGTATTTTATACTCCACATATAAGTGATATGTGGTATTTGTCTTTCTCTTTCTGACTCACTCTTTCCTATGACTGAGTAATATTCCATTCTGTGTGCGCGGCACCTTCCGTATCCATTCATCTGTTGTGGACACTCCGGCTGTTTCCGTGTCTTGACTGCTGTAAGCGGTGCTGCCGTGAGCACTGGCATGCGTGTGCCTTTCTGAATTTTGCTCTTCTCTGGGTGTGTGCCCAGGAGTGGGCTCGCTGGGTCACGTGGTAGACCTAGCTTTAGTTTTTGAGAAACCTCTGTGCTGCTCTCCACAGCGGCTGCGCCGGTTTGCATCCCCGCCGGCGGGGTAGGAGGGCTCCATTTCCTCCACACCCCCAGCATTTGTTATCTGCAGACTTTAGCCATTTTGACCGGCGAGAGACAGTGCCTCACTGCTGTTTGGACTTGCATTTCTCTGATAATCAGCGATGACGCGCATCTTTCCCTCTGCTTCTTGGTCCTGTATTTCTCTGGAGAAATGTCTGAGTCTTCTGCTCATTTTTTGATTGTTGTTTGGACATTTGGTCTGAGCTGTTTGTATATTTTGGAAATTAAGCCCTTGTTGGCCGCATCATTTGCAGATATTTCCTCTCATTCCACAGATTATCTTTCATTTTGTTTCTGGTTTCCTTTGCTGTGCAAAAGCTTGTAAGTTTGATTTGGTCCCATTTGTTTATTTTTGCCTTTATTTCTGTTGCCTTGGGACTGACCTAAGAAAACAGTGGTACAATTTATGTCAGAAAAGGTCTTGCCTGTGTTCTTTTGTAGGAGTTTTACAGTGTCATGTTTTATATTTAAGTCTTTAAGCCATTTTGTTTATTCTGAGTTTACTGAGTTAATTTCTGAATATGGTGTGAGGGTGTGTAACTGTTGATTTGCCCTTGCTGAGGAGACCTTTTCCCATTGTCTATTCTTGCCGCCTTTATCCAAGATTCACGGAGCACAGGTGTGTGCATTTGTTTCTGGTCTTTGTTCTGTTTCTGTGCTGATATCACGTCATTTTGATTACTGTTGCTTTGTAGTATTGTCTGGAGTCCGAGGGGGTTATGCCTTCAGCTTTGTTCATTTTCTTCAGTGTTGCTTTGGCACTTTTGGGTCTTTTATGGCTCCATGTAAATTTTAGGATGACTCGTCCAAGTTCTGTAAAAAATGCTATGGGTGACTTGGTAGGAATCGCATCAAAGCTATTCACTGCTTTGGGTAGTGTGGTGTTTTTAACAATATTATTTCTTCCAACCCAAGAGCATGTGATTGTATTCATTTCTTAATATTTGTTTTTTAAACTTTATCTGAAATAATTTTAGATTTATAGAAGAGTTACAAAGATAGTACAGGGCTCCTATCTGCCCTTTACCCAGCTTCCCTGAGTGGCAGCATGCTTACAACCATGGGCTGCTTATCAAAACTGGGGACCAGTAGCACAGTTAAATTGGTACTTTTCACCAAAACACAGGTGTTTTTTTTTAAGATGAGGGAGGTAACAGCCTGATTATATGAAAACCTCTGAAAGAGCCATTTAGCAGGCCTCCAGTTGGCCTTTTTCTAGAGGGTGATAACTTAGCTGTTGTTTTCTGAGCACCTACTGTGTGCTGTCACTGTGCTAGAAATTTAAGATAGGAAAATATAAGATATAATTATCTTGAGGAACAAGTTAAATACTTTGGGAAATTTTTTTTTATGATTTAAAGCAGAAATGCTTTGGGGGAAATTTTTTTTTTTTTGCAACTCGTATCTGATTGGGAAGCTATGGATTGTGGTTGACTGGACAAGTCATCGGGGTGATGGGGCGGTGGGAAGGGGCAGTGGGGAAGGTTTGGCCCCCTCTGGCGACATGCGCAGAACTGTTCCCATGGGACGCAGAGCTGCAAGCAGGCAGGTACACGTGCAGGTCAGCGTGTGAACACACGTGGTGATTGTCAGACAGCATCCAGCCTTTGCCTGAGTTGTTTTTTTTTTAACTTTCTGAATGGAAAACAGCAATTTCCTTCATTCCTGGGTATTGCAGATGATCCTATCCAGATAATTCAACCTGAGAGCTATTATTTCATTTTCAGTGAAAGCCAAAGAAGTATACTGCTCTCATTTGAGAGAAATAGTGAGCTGTCTTGTCTGTTAATCTTACTCCTTCCTAATATGCACATATGAAGCAAGCATGGTGATGGCCTTTAAAGATATCTCCTGACCGCCGTCAGATCAAAGCGTGGATTTTAAACTGCTTTGCGCTGAGGAACTGAGAACCATCCTGGATGTTGAGCAGCCGTCTCGGTACAGTCTGTCCCAGCTCTTCCATACCCTGTGGGGCCCGTTCAGCCTGAGCTGGTCTCTTCCATCCCACCCCCGTGTCCCCTTTTGCTGTGCTTGAGTGTATCAAGATTCTGTCCATTTCTTTGTTCTTTATAATTACCTGATCGGTATGATTATAAAATATCTAATAATATGAAGGTATGTAAAGTGAAAAGCTGAAGCCATCCCCCGCCCCGTGCCACTCACTCACCCGGAATGAACTTCTGCGTAAAAAGCTATGGTGTACTAACACGGGGTACACACGGAATATCTGTGCTTCCAGATGTCATTACACACTCCGATTACGGCATGTATCAGAATGCACTTCACCACGTCCTTAACACCTACGTCTAGACTGTTCCCAGTCTGGGGCTATTACAAGCAGTTTGCAGTGTACACACTTTTTCATATAATTTTTGTGCACAAACTATAACCGCTAGGATTGTCATTTCTGAATCAAAAACTGACCGGTATTGTCAAACTGCTTTGTAAAATGCCCAGTCGCTTTATAGTGATGGAGTATGAAAGTGCCCATTTCCCTACCTCTCGCTAATAGTAGATATCCCAAGTCTTTATAAGGTTTTTCCTAGTCAGCTGGGTGAAAGTTGCCTTTAACAAAAAAACCCCTTATTTTCTGATTGCTCTCTAACATTTTTACTCCTTTAAGTGTTTTAGCCTTTTCCCTTTTTTTCTTTGGAGAATGGTGTGTTCACATTTTCTATACGTCTTGATATCTGATTTGTAACTCCTTATAAAATAGAATGAGTGCTAATCCTTTCTTCTGTATATTGGAAATATGTTTTCCCAGTCTACCACTTGTCTCTGAATTCTGTTTTTTATAATGTATACCAGAATTTTAAATGTATATGTAATAAAGTATGTCAGGCTCCCCCCCCGTTTTGTTTTTCTTTCAAATTTATTATTTATTTATGCTTGGGCAGGCTGGGTCTTCCTTGCTGCATGGGCTTTTTTCTAGTTGTGGCGAGCAGGGGCCACAACTGTCAATACTTTCTTCTGATACTTCTGCAGGTCTTTAATCCACTGGGAATTAATTTTGTCTTTTTCCATGTAGCGCTCCAGTTGCTCAGCACCGTTCATCAGATATTCCACACTTGCCCCCTGCTTTGAAATCCCTCCTTTATCACATGCTTAAATCCCCTCACTGCTCTGATTCCCAAGTCTGCTGATTTATTGCTGCTTTGAAATCACACTGTTTTCATTTCTCTAGCTTTAGTCTGCCTTCTCTTTACTGCATCTGTTTCATCTTCTTCAGGAACAGTAACTCTGGGGATACCCTGAATTGTGTCGTGGTCTGGGTTTTGGTGGGAGTTTGGCTCAACTGGTAAAGAATTCGCCTGCCATGCAGGAGATCCCAGTTCAGTCCCTGGGTCGGGAAGATCCACTGGAGATGGGCTTCCCTGAGGCTCAGCAGGTAAAGAATCTGCCCGCAATGCGGGAGGTCTGGGTTCGACCCCTGGGTTGGGAAGACCCCCTGGGGAAGGGAAAGGCTCCCCATTCCAGTGTTCTGGCCTGAGAATTCCGTGGACTAGTCCATGGGGTTGCAAAGAGTCGGACACAACTGAGTGACTTTCAGAGAAGTACTTGGCGTTTGACGAGTGCTTGGCGTTTGTCTCATTAAATGACAATGTCTCTGTGCGACAGGCCGTGGGAGGGAAGCGCCCCGTTTTCCCTCCGAGGCGGGTGAGGGTCGGTACTCAGAGGTCCTGCCTGGGTCCACCGGCTGGGAGCACCGAGGCCAGGCGTCTGGGGCTCTGCCCTCTTCGCCTCCCTTCCGAGGACTTGCCTCTGCAGACGCCGCCGGGCCTTGTTGGCAAACCTCTCCCACCACGGGTGGGCCCCTCCGGCTGCTGCTGGTCGTTCCGAGTTTTGGCGGCCTGCGGATCCTAGTTCCCGGGCCAGGGGTGGAGCACACGCCCGGCCTCTGAAGCCTGGAGCCCTGGGCCCCGGCCACCGGGGAAGCCCGCTCTCCCCCGCCTTCCGAGAGAGACTCAGCCCACCAGAACGCCCCGCGCAGAGCATCCGCTGGGCGAGGGTTCGGAATCCCTCCAGCGCCTCTTGTCAGGCGCCTAGAGGGCAGGGGCACAGAGAGAGTGTGCTCTGGCGGCAGGAGCGGGTGCCAGGCGTCCGGAGACCTGCCCGGCGCGCCCGACTCTGGACCTGCCGTCACCCGTCAAGCAGGTGGGGCTGTCAACTGGAATCCCTTTCCGCTTTACCTCCCACGGCTTCGTGACGGAAAGCGGGCCTCGGGGACCCCGGGAGCTGCGGGTGGCCGTTCTGGTGAGCGATGGCCAGAGGCTGGCTTTACCGTCCTCAGGCACTTGACTGACTGTCACGGGCACTGCCGTTTGCATCTCCAGCGAGACGGAGCCGCCTTGGACTGAAGCAAGGGGGAAGTTCGGTGTGGTGCAGGGGACTCTGGCGCTGTGCCGCGGATTAAACTCCGGAGCTGGGGCTCAAGAGAGACGGCGGGATCCCATTAATAAGAGCGAAGACTGGCGGACATTTGCCTGCCGGGGCTTCAGGTGGGCTGCACGGAGACAGGCTTGAATTGATGGTTCCCCAGCTTCAAGGAAGGGAGGGTGTAGACAGCAACTTGGGCAATTTCTGGATCCAGGAACTGGCAAGCTTGCTGGTTGTCCTTCCTTCCAGGATGATTTCTTTGTTTTTGTTGAAGAATCCATAAGACAGGGAAGGTACAGGACTGAAGAGTCTCAGACACAGGGGTCCATTACAAGGACCCTGATAAGTGAAGGCTGTTCCTTACCATCACTGAGACTTTTATATTGTTTAGAGGCAGCAGAAAAATCCAAAGCCATATTGGGTTTAATGACTAGTGAGCAGCACATTTAACTACGGATGTGTAGGTTTTTTGGAGAAGGCAAGGGCACCCCACTCCAGTACTCTCATCTGGAAAATCCCATGGGTGGAGGAGCCCGGAAGGCTGCCGTCCATGGGCTTGCTAAGAGTCGGACACGACTGAGCGGCTTCACTTTCACTTTTCATTTTCCTGCATTGGAGAAGGCAATGGCAACCCACTCCAGTGTTCTTGCCTGGAGAATCCCAGGGACGGGGGAGCCTGGTGGGCTGCCGTCTGTGGGGTTGCACAGAGTTGGACACGACGGAAGCGACTCAGCAGCAGTGTAGGTTTTACTGCTTAGTTGTAGGATGAAAAGCATCTTTCACCAGTCAGCCAGCATGGGGTCTGCATTTTAAACCGTCTTTGGATTGAATGAACCCCTTCGCCCCATTTCTGAGACGCTGTGGCTAGCGTGACTGTAATTGCCAGCATCCCCGTTGAGTCATTTGGGGGCAGAACGTAGGCCCTGCCCCAGACCCGGGCAAACAGCCGTACAAACACACGCCTCATCTGGAGCCTCCCCGCCAACTGCCTCTCTGGCTCCAGAGCATCCTGACTCTCTCCCCAGAAGTTAGAAAGACATATTCCCTGGGTCTTGAGGAAAGGATCGAGACTTGCATTTTAGTGACTTTGTGGGATAATGCTGAACAAGTGGTTCAAATCCTGCAAACGAGCCCTCGAGAGAGGTTCTAGGGAAGTCCGCGACAAGGGCAGTCCTGATTCCTCTGAGGAAATGTCTGATTAGGACAGCGTTCGTGGGCTTCCTGGCGCTGCACTGGGTAAAACTTGGCCTCCCGACGCAGGGGTGCATTGATCCTTGGTGGGGGATCCGGGCTCCCACACGCCTTGCAGCCAAAACAGAACAGAAGTAACTTGTAACAAGTTCAATAAAGACTTTAAAAATGGTCCACATTAAAAAAAAAAAAAGACAGTATTCTTGTTTCTGGCGTGACGGGTAGTCTCAGCGCCTCTTCATTCTCCAGGCAGCTGCGAAAGCTCCAGAGCCCGCTCCCAGCTTCCTCCTCCTCGCTGACGTTTATGCAGCACCTGCTGTGTGCCAGCCATTCTCCAAGAGCTCTGCGTGTGTTCATTTCAGCCTCACAGCTGTCACACCCGCATTACTCAGACCCCGTGCCTGGGAAGGGGCTGTCAGGCTTCTATCCAGCAACGCAGCCCCAGCATCCATGCCCTTCGTCTGGACCACCGGGCATACTGCCTCCCCGTGGACTACTTACCTGGCCTCAGGGCTCACCTTTGCCACAGCCCTGTCCAGCGCGGGCCTTCATGCCTACCAAGCTCTGCGGCCCACGTTAGCAGTTACCACCCCTGTGCAGCCATTCGGGGTGTGCCGTGAGGTCCAGGGGAGCAGGGGTTGGCTCTGTCCCTCCAGAACCCAGCACAGGAGTTAAAGCCGTAAGTCTGGAAAAGTGAGTGGTCTAAGCCCTTGGGCCCGGGTGAACGCACAGGGGCTGGTCATGCAGGGCTGGGGGCAGCCAGCACCCACCAGGTGTGGGGCCCGCAGCTTGGGGACCGTTCGCTGTGGTCTGGCTGCAGAAGTGATGTTTGGCAACAGAAACCCGTGGGGACACCGCCGCGGAAGCCAGTCTACAGCTTGGCGGGTCCTGTCATTGATCTGACGGGATACCATCACTCTGGGAGCAGGTACGGGAAACCCAGACTCCCCACGCAGTGCCAGCCTCTCCGTGGGGGTGCTTCCAGGCTGCCTGTGCCCCCAGCCCCCTCCTCGGCCCCTCGCCAGCCCTCTTACAAGGTCAACTTTAACCCTAACTGCAGCTCTTGGCCTGCTCGGGTGAGCCCAGCACGACCGCCCTGCGCTGGGTGTGGGCAGTGAGCTTCGCAACGTGTTCCTGCCAGTAACGTCCCACTGTTCCCTTTGAGAGCTCATCCTTAACTAGGATGATCTGTGGTCTAGCGGGGCTGTGATTAATATGTTTAGATTACTGATCAAACATGCTTCACAAGAAATGAATTAGACTGTTTCCTCCTGATGTCCTCTCAAAGGTGGTCCCCTCAAGCATGACTCTAAAGTATAATCCACCTAGAGGTTTGAAAAAATTCACCGACTGGGCTGATGGTCACTGTCAGGTTACTTACACTAACAAATACACTGGAGGAGGAAATGGCAGCCCACTCCAGTGTTCTTGCCTGGGAAGCCCCATGGACAGAGGAGCCTGGCGGGCTACATTCATGAGGTTGCCGAGTTGGACACAACTGAGTAACTGCTGCTGTTGCTAAGTCGCTTCAGTCGTGTCCGACTCTGTGTGACCCCATAGATGGCAGCCAGCCCACCAGGCTCCCCCATCACTGAGATTCTCCAGGCAAGAACACTGGAGTGGGTTGCCATTTCCTTCTCCAATGCATGAAAGTGAAAAGTGGAAGTGAAGTCGCTCAGTCGTGTCCGACCCTCAGTGACCCATGGACTGCAGCCCACCAGGCTCCTCCGTCCATGGGATTTGCCAGGCAAGAGTACTGGAGTGGGGTGCCAGTGCCTTCTCCGAACTGAGTGACTAGTCAGCAACAAATACTCTAAGACTATCAGCATCGTCACAGAGCTTCTGTTGGGATGAGATGGCTCTGTGTCAGGAGCAGCCCCCTAGGCCGCACAGTGGTGACAACAGGACCCACGGCACTTACTTGGCTCCCCACCTTTGTCTCTCGACCACCTCAAAACACTGCGCTCCTTCCAGGCCCACCGTGACAGCTGCAGCCCAGAGGCTGACCTCCAGGCACCTAAGCCTCTCACCAAACCCTGCAGCTGGCACCGGTCCTCGGCAATGCCAAAGGTGGCCTTGTCCCCCACTGGCAGCCTTGGCAACGTAAAATTCCCTTCAGAAATCCCCGTATTTACCAGCTGTGTGCAGGAGGGAGGGAGTGGGATTTAGGGGTTTACTCACCTTTCGTCAGAAATGTCTCATTTCACAAGGAACAAGCTGGGAGTCAGCTCACGTCTCACCCTCAGCTGCACCAGAGAATTTGCCGGCAGGGGTGGGGTGGGGGTGGTAGGCAGTTTGAAAATCCCAAGCCCTGGCCACTCCCAAGGGGCAACCCCCCAGTCTCTGGGGTGGGACCCAGGTGTCAGAGATCTTTTTTTTTTCGGCTGTACTTCTGGGATCTCAGTTCCCCAATCAGGGAGTGAACCCACACTCCCTGCATCAGGATCAGAGCCAACCACCGGACCTCCAGGGAAGTCCTGAGATTTTTAAGCTCCCCCAGTGACCAAGGTGCAGCTAGTCGGGGCCCTGCGGAGGTAGCCCAGGTGGCAGTGAAGGTACAGCCAGTCAGGCCCCTGCCGAGGTAGCCCAGGTGGCAGTGGGAATGTGCAGCAGCCCACCAAACAAGAGCTACTTGCTCCCCGTGCTGGGGCCACACTCCCGAGGAATCCAGATTAGCCACATTCACCTGTAACTATCTTTCCACAACAAATCCTGCTCACATAGATATAATTTAATTATTGAAAAACATACCCCGCTCTGTGATGCAAGGCATCCACCTAAGGATGCAGCCGGTATCTGTGCCTCTCAGAGCTGGAAGGATGTGTGTGGCTTTTGTCCCAGCCTGCTACTTTGGGAGCTTATTTTTCAAGAGTTGTGATCCTCTAAGATATGAGCTAAGAGGTAATATTCTTACTAAATCAAAATACTGTGTAGGTATTTGGGAGAATCAGTGTGGAAAATGTCATTTTAAAATAACTTTTAAAAAGCCATCTTCTTTAAAACTATCTCTTAAGAATGATCTTAATAAAATACCTAGAAATAAACCTACATAAGGAGGCAAAAGACCTGTACGTGGAAAATGATAAGGTGCCGATGAGAGAGACTGAAGATGATACTGGTGAAAAATGTGCTCTTGGATTGGAAGAATGAATACCGTCCAAATGACCAGACTACCCAAGGCAATCTCCAGACTCAGTGCAATTCCTTTCAAATTACCAGCAGCACTTTTCACAGAACTAGAACAAAACATTTCAAAATGTGTATGGAAGCTTACACACGTATTCTTTTACTCTGTACAGTCAAAGCGATCTTGAGAAAGAAGAGCACGCCAGGCTCTCTGACCTCAGACTATACTGCAAAGCTACAGTCGTCAAAACAGCGTGGTACTGGCACAAAAGTAGCATCAATGGGAGGGGACAGAAATAAACCCACGCACCTCGGTCAGTTAATCTCTGTGGAAGGAGGCAAGAACATACAACGTAGAAAAGACAAGCTCGTCAATAAGTGGTGCTGGGAAAACTGGGCAGTGACATTTAAAAGAATGAAATTAGAATATTCTCTAATACCATACACAGAAGCAAACTCAAAATGGACTAAAGACCTAAATGTAAAACTAGATACTACTAATATAAAACTAGAGGAAAATATAGGCTGGACACTCTGGCGTGAATCACAGCAAGACCTTTTGGGGTCTATCTCCTAGTCAGAGACAGATAAAAATAAAGAAATGGGACCTAATGAAATGAAGAAGCTTTCACAGCAAAGGAAACTATAACTAAAACAAAAAGGAAAACTCCAGAATGGGAGAAGATACTTGCAGATGATGCTACCAATAAGAGATTGATTTCCAAATATACACACAGCTAAATTAAAAAAAAAAAAAGTCCAGTTAAAAAAAAATGTTGAAGATCTAAATAGACAATTCTCCGAAAAAGACATAAAGACGGTCAAGAGGCACATGAAAAGATGCTCAACATTGCTGATCATTAGAGAAATGCAAATCAAAACTACGAGGCATCGCCTCAACCTGTCAGAATGGCCACCATGAAAAGTCTATAAATAATAAATGCCAGAAATGGTGTGGAGAAAAGAGAACCAG
>SJYF01000236.1:4036806-4047513 GCA_006410515.1 Procapra przewalskii | reverse complement strand
TGGGGCGGGGGTGGGGGGGCTGGTTCTGAAAGTGGGCTGAGATGATGGGCGTGAAAAGCAGAGTTCAGGAGGGCCACTTGATGGGGGGTGGGGTGGGGATGTGGTCCTTACCGTGGACCAAGCCAAGCGAGGAGACCGCGTTCACCAGGACGCCGCCCTTCCGGAAGTGGTCGCTCATGTGCTCCAGCCAGTTGGCGTCCAGACCGCTGACCGTCGGGCCGTTCTTGGAGACCCGGAGAGGAACGGTGACAGGGTAATACTGCCGGCACTTCTGCGGGCTCTTCGGTTTGTTGAAAAGGGCGAAGATCTCCATTTCTGCGGGGATTCAGAGAGGACGGGGGACGGGGGTTAAACAGGGACAGACTGCTGTATTAGGCCGGGTGCGATCTCACAGGAACCTGCAGGCAGGGCATCAAAGGCCAACATTCTGCTAGGCTGCATGTTGCCTAACAAGAAAACCCAAGCAGCATGTTAGGGAGCCTTGAAAGTGACAGAACCTCCAAGGCCGAGTGCTACAGGGACAACCGGCCCTTGTCAGCTGCGCCCAGGAGGATGAAGTCCTCAGCCACTGCAGCCATGGGCCTTCAACACCCCCTGAGAGGCATTCAGAGCGGAGACCAGGAAAGGGGTACTCTCTGCTCTGCGAAAAACTGGCAGGGTAAGCCTGTAGCTAGGTATTTTCAAGAGAGCATTTTGTGAGCCTAAGTCTTGCATCTCCTCAAATTGAGAAAAGGATTAAATCGTTACCAGTGACATCTGCTCCTTGTGGCTAGCAGCAAGCCTCCACCGAAATGTGTGACTGACCACACATATCTCCTTCACAAAAATCATGTTACACCGACCTCTCCCCCTGCCTCCCTGGAGCAGTTTTTCAGGGCTGTCGGAAATGTTGTCTCCCAGGCTAAGTCCTCATTCTGTCCCCAATGAAACGTAACTCGCACCTCTCAGGCTGTGCATTCTTTAGTCAACAGGACTCAGTTCTGAATATGAATTCATATGAATATGAACAGCTGTTACCTGGGATTAATCTGTATGGTTAGGAGTTTGAAAAAGGGATACAGTAGACATTTCTAGAAATTCATACAAAGGTGTATTTAGAAGAAAAAGCAGACATGTTTTGGGCAAGAGCTGATTTTTTTTTTTTTTTTAAGGAAATGCACAGAGGCACATAAAAACAAAAACACTGCCGTAATTCCAGGAACTCTGCACCTCCCTGAATTCACTATTTATAAGCTGCAGTGGTGTTTTCCGGAGCTGAACGCATGATACTTAATCAAGTTCATCAAAAATACATCACTGCAAAGTAAAAATAAATATGCTCCGGTAAATGAGGGTTCCGGCCTGGAGTGGTAAGGTCGCTCCAACAGCCAGTGGGCCCTGAGACTGGGGCGCAGCTTCCAGGGCCTTCCTTTACGGCTGGGCTCTGTAAAAATCGATGCTCACCGCCACCCAGCAGCTGGCCCTCGCCTCCCGCCCTACGTGCGGCAGGCCACGAGTGAGCAGCCTCAGCCTCCGGAAGCAAATACCTGGAATTTCAATCTAAGGCTGAAGGTCTATTTCTGTGTTACTCATTTAGTTGAGCAACCAACAATTCACCCCGCTTAAAAGCTTTGCTTACACAGTCTACTCAGGAACATGCTTTGGTTTCCAAAAATATTCAGATAAGAAAATCCCCACCCTTCATCCAAAGAAACAGTCTAAAGGTCATAAACAATGGCTGACATTAGCAAAAAGGACAAAGGACACCCACACACTCCCTGTAGGAGATACCTTGCCTGGACCCCACATTCTGGGACACTGCATCCATATTTATTTCCCAGTTTTCCAGTCTCCATACCTTTGAAAATGGATCCACTTTCCTTTATCTAGATAAGTGTGCTTAAACAGGAAATGGAGTTTCAAGACCATAAGGGACACCATTACCATTTGCCACAAACAGGAGCAAATGGTGAGGCACTTTCACACCAAAAACATTTCTCCACGTAGCACCTCAAGTTATCTCACAGGACCACTGTATTCTGGGACAAAGGGAGTCTCTCCACAGCCCCACCTGAGTAAGCACCAGCAGAGACCTCAGGGAGCCATTCTGGGCCAAAGACTTTGCTGTCAGCAACAGTGAAGCCGACGGGCAGGCCATTTCGAGCAATCCAGGGGCTAGAAACAATGAGGAAGGAAGGGACAGCATCTTCACAAACAGCCACCGGCTCTCCAACAACCAACGTTGGCCTCATCCCCACCCCATATTACTTTGTCGGTCCACTTCCCTGACTCAGGAAGCCATCGAGAAGGCAGCCAGCAAGTGCTTTCAGGGGAGAAATTAGCTCTTGGTATATGGAGCTAGCGATCCCCGACTATTTTGTGTCTTTCAAATACAAGCGTCAGCCATGGCGTCATGCCGAGAAAGGTTTGTAAAGGAAGAGAATCAAGCAAGGGGGGATGGGACAGGAAGTGCCCTTTTCCAGTCCAAGGAGTCGGGGTTCAAGTAAGAGCTGCAGCTGCTGAAAGGGAAGAGTGGGAGCCAGGCCTGACTCCGTCTCTTCAAAAGCAGAACCTGTAAGCTTTGGGGTGCAAGCTGTTTCTTGGGGGAGTAATCCCAGACAGTAAGAGTAAGGGAGCAGGGATAAGAAATGAGGAGGAGATGAAAGCCAAGGCAGGCATCCACGAGCAGGCTACTGGGGACCGGAGAGGCCGCGTGTTGCCCTATGAGGGGCAGGGAAGGCGGGCATCTGTCCTCAGGGACTGAGGCCATTCCTGGGGCATTAATGCCTGGGGCACCTGCCCATTCCAGAGAACACCTGGAGGCAGAGGCTAGGGAAGCTGTCCTCAGGTGACCTCCAAGGTGGGCTAGAGCATCCGTCACCACACTCGGCTACCATCAAGTAAGCCCAAGGGTGCACAAACTAAGAAGAAAAAGAAGCCACAGCCTCCGCTAGGGGAAGGGAGAAGCAGCCCAACAACGGACGACACAGAAGGACCCCTGGTCACACGGCCAGACAGAGCCGCGGCCTCCCCTCGCACAAGGAAACAGAAGAGGGGAGAAGGCGGGTGCAGGCCCCGGCTGTGAAGACAGAGCCGCGGCCTCCCCACGCCCGAGGAAACAGAAGAGGGGAGATCGAAGGGGAAGGCGGGTCCAGGCCCGAGGCCCGAAGACAGAGCCTGCAGGCCGGGCGGGCTGCGGGGTGCTGAGCTCGCACCAGCTCTCCATCTGGCTCCTCCCCAGGGAGCAGGGCCGGAGCCAGACAGAAAGGAACTTTTGGGGAAGGAAAAGGGGAATCAAGAGGCTCCAAAGCAAGAGAAGAAGCGTGCTTGCAGACGCCCAGCCCTGCAGTAAGCGCCTCGGTCCCGCCAGCTCCCCGGCCACAGTCCTCACCTGGAAACCAGCCAAGAGAAACTGTCCCCAAACGACGCCCTTTGATGTTTTAATATTCCGGCTCTCCAGTACACATCCTCATGGAGGGGCCACCAGGGACTCCACAAAGAAGACCAAGCGTGTTTACATTTTCTCAGCTGCTCTGTTGACTCTGCCCTGAACCCAGCTAGAAGATTTTTCCAGACACGGGACAGAGTCCCCAAGGAGGGGGGGAAGGCACTGTTTCTGAGAAAGTTCCAAGGATGGCTGCAGGCCGGGCCTGGCAGGGCACCCACGCAGCTTCGAGATGGTTCTGTCTTATATTTCTCTTTCTGTTTCGTCTCCTCTGACCCCCTTGCACACAGCGGGGGCCTGGTCTCATGCCATTTAGAACCTCGGTGTCCAGAAAAGGTGGCAGTCTAGAAAATACAGCCGGGGTTGCACCTGCATTCGCTGGACTGATCTCAGCAAGAAAAGCGCAAGCGGCCGGGGCTGGGGGCCCCCGCAGCCAGGACTGCCAAGGCCTTGCTAGGCTCCCCGGGAATGAGGAGGAAGATGGTAGACGCCCGGGTCTGAGGCGGGTGCCAGGCAGTAGGGATGTAGGCACAGGACGGATGGCTGCAGTCTGCAGCTGGGGCCCCCAAGAGCAGCGACCCTTGGGTTGAGCTGACAGGGTCCTGGCACCCCGGGGGACCTCCAGGCAGCAGGAGGGAGGGGGCCTCACAGTCGGGCTGAAAGCATGAGCTCCCCAGGCTGGACGGGGAGAAGGAGCCAGCTGGCACATCAGCTGGGGTGGAGAGACAGTGGGCATCAGCCTTGGCCTGGGAGCCGGGCTGGGGGGGCCCTGGTCGGCTGAGGTCACAGCAGGAGGCCTGGGGCCAAAGGTTACGCTGGGAAGGCGGGGTGGTGTGCACCACGGGGCAGGAGGGAGGAGGGCCTCGGGCCCAGCCAGGTGCCAGGGGCAGGGTAGACGCTGCTTCCGGCCTGGGTGCAGCATGGGGCACCTCTGGGCCTGGAGAGGCCGGCTGGCCAGGCCGAGTGTAGGACCCGCTGACTGCACAGCAATCGTGGGATGCGAGGGTGTCAGTGAGGGTCGTCACTGCCACCATCTCCTGCGATGCCTACCTCCACGGGGAAACTGTCCCTTCTATGCCCCAGAAGCCTTAAATGGATTCCCCAGAATCACAAGCCGGCAAGTGGCAAAGCCAGTTCAGTTCAGTCGCTCAGTCATGTCCGACTCTCCGCGACCCCATGAACCGCAGCACGCCAGCCCTCCTGTCCATTACCAATTCACAGAGTTTACCCAAACTCATGTCCATCAAGTCGGTGATGCCTTCCAACCATCTCATCCTCAGTCGTCCCCTTCTCCTCCTGCCTGTAATCTTTCCCAGCAGCAAGGTCTTTCCCAGGGAGTCAGTTCTTCGCATCAAGTGGCCAAAGGATTGGAGTTTCAGCTTCAACATCAGTCAAGACTCTTCCAAACCCCTCGGCTGTTTCCCAAACCTCGGGAGAGGCTGGTTTCATCAGCACACAGAAAGTGGGAGCTGGCGCCCATGGGTGGCCAGGGAGGTGGTCAGCGGCTGCTGTTAATGGACTGAGTGCAAACAGCCAGACGATCGCGGCAGGCGGGGGGCGCACGGACCCCAGGGCAGAGCTGTCCGGGGGGTTCCGGGAGGGGAGACCCAGGCCCAGCCCAGTGAGGGAGGGCAGACTTGGGGGGCATCCCCCAGAAGGAGCTGCCTGCCAGGAGGCTTGCTCATAGAAGGCCCTGGAGAAGGACACAGAGATCTGGCTCAGGCTTTTGCATTCTGGACATTTCAAGTGAGCCGGTGCAGGGAGGAAGGGCAACTCGGGGACGACGCTGCGTTATTACTTGGGTGGCAGTGAGAACAAGCTGAATCTGCATGAACCTGTGCAGCCCTCTCGTTTCTCCTACCGACGCTGCAGTGCCCGAGGCCAGGCAGGGATGCCGGCGGCCAGCGGAGAAGGCAGGGAATACGGTCCAGCCGCGACCGCTCTGAGCTTCCCAAGCCCTGGTCTTGCCCCGCCCCCCGCCTGTTTACAGTCAATGAAGGAAGCTGCCTCCCCCACCCCGGGGGCACAGAAATGGCCTGGGAACCCAGCGGCGGGGCGGGCAGCTCTTACCGGGGGCCCTGCGTCCACCCGCAGCCGGGAACAAGGGAGGTGTGGAGGGAAGCCCGCTGCAGCGAGGCTCGGGGGAGGCCCGCCCAGCTGGACGTCGAACCAACAGGACGTACCTAGGATGAGCGAAGCCCTGGACCCGAGGGGTCCCGCGGCCCGGGGGGGTCGGGTGGGGCGCCCAGATGGACAGAGATCCGACAGCACGCTCCCCGGACGAGCACAGCCCGGGTGGACGGGGAGAGCCAAGCTCTGGACCCAAGGGGTCCCCGCAGCCCGGGGTGGGGGGCCCGGACGGACACAGAGCCGACAGGACGCTCCCAGGACGAGCGAAACCCTGGCGGAAGTAGGGGGCAGAAGCCCTGGACCTGAGGGGTCCCGCGGCCCGGGGGGTAGAGGGGCCACTCGAATGCACACCCCCTGGTGCCTGGCTGAGCCCCCAGGGCCATACAGCGGATGAATTAAAGGTGGAGCGGAGGCGGAGCCTGGAGATGCCCTCTGGACTCTTTTTAAATTGTCTTGCTGTGATTGCCTATTTAAACCCAGCTGCAGGAAGCGGAGTTAAAGCACTTGGCTCTCCTTAGGGGGCTCTGAGTGGAGGGAGGCTGAGAGCGGGGCCAGGGGCGCTGGGAGACGCGGTTGTTTGTGGAAGACCCAGGACGGACGGGATAACCACCAGGACAGGAGCTGGGCTGAGCTGGGGGCAGGGCCAGCTGACCAGCGGGGACGGCATCCCTGGCCAGCCTCCGAGGAGGCGGAAACCATGCTCAGCTGATGCTCAAGTGCAAGTCGCCCAGCCGTGCCCAACTCTTTGTGACCCCGCGGACTGTATGTCCACGGAATTCTCCAGGCCACAATACTGCAGTGGGTAGCCTTTCCTTTCTCCAGGGGGGTCTTCCCGACCCAGGGATCGAACCCAGGTCTCCCTCATTGCAGGCGGATTCCTTACCAGCTGAGCCACTAAGGCTCAAACTACGAGAGAGAGCGTAACTACGAGGGCACACGGGCCACCTCCTGCTTCTGCAACAGCGACAGAGCAACAGCATCTTCCCTCATAAAGCTGTGGTGGCGCACGGTCGCGCGGCCGGCTGAGCTCGGCCCCCGGAGGCTGCCTCCGTGATGGCCATCCTCTGTCCCCTGCGATGCCAAGCCTGGGCACCAGGGCCCCTGTGTGTTCACTGGCCGATGAGAAAGAGCCAAAGACTCATTTATTCCACGGAAGAGACATGAGGGTCTCAGTGAGCTGCCTAGGTCTTGCAGACCTGAGGCCTCCCACGCAGAGAGCCAAGAGCCCCGCTCAGATTAACAGACAGACAGCCGCCTACCGAGCAGGACAGGGGGTCGGGGGCACCGTCACCCCTCCCAGCTGCAGTTCTCACACGCTCTTGGGTGACCACCTCCAGATGCACCTGAACCTTGCATTCCTCAGAAGGTTCTGGTTTTCCAGGAGAGAACAGGGGTTTGAGGAAACGAGGCGCAGGCCAAGACCCTTGGGTGCTGGGGGGGGGGTTTTCTCTGTGCGCCCAGCGACAGGGGAAGGGTCTGAGGGAGGGAACAGTCGCAGGACAGCGGGGGGCTTCGGGGGACAGTCCTGGGACAAGTCTCCTCAGTTACTCAACCCCAGGAGGCAGCCGGTCTGGAGGGAGTCTTGGAGGAAGGTGCGCTCCGGAACAGGGAACACCGGAAACTCCTGAGGGGCCCTTCCATATCGATGGCCCCCTTTCTCAAAGCCAGGGCTCCGTGCAGAGCTGGGGGCGATGGTCAGGATGACGGGGCCTGTACCCCAGTCGTGAGGGTTCCTACTTAGGAGTGCTTTAAATGGACATCTCCTTTGGCACGCGTCCTCCGTCACTTCAGTCATGCCCAGCTCTCTGCAACCCCACGGACTGTAGCCCGCCAGGCTCCTCTGTCCATGGGATTCTCCAAGCAAGGGTATTGGAGTGGGTTGCCATGCCCTCCTCCAGGGGACCTTCCTGACCCAGGGATGGAACCCTCATCTCCTGCATTGTACTCAGATTCTTTGCCATCTGAACTACCAGAAATCAAGGCCCTGATGAAACACTAGTCCTAATCTCTCCCAGAAGTGAGGTGGCTACATCTCTCCTTCTAAGTCATCCTTGCAAACAAGCCCCAGAATTAACCATCCCACGATTTTCTTTCCGGGATTTATGACATAACAAGAAAAGCTATTTCACCCGCTTTTTTTTTTTTTTGCTGCACCGTGTGGCATGTGGGATCTTCGTTCCCTGACCAGGGATTGAACCTGTGCGTCCTGCAGTGGCAGGGCAGAGTCTTAACCACTGGGCCTCTAGGGAGCTCCCCCACCCTTTTCTGTTCTCAAAGCATAAGCAGTTTCTCATCATTTATAAGAGGCTAACCTCAAGAATTAGTATATAAATAATAACATTAACTAGGGGTTTCCCTCATAGCTTAGTCGGTGAAGAATCTGCATGCAATGCAGGAGACCCGGGTTTGATTCCTGGGTGGGGAAGATCCCCTGGGGAAGGAAGTGGCAACCCACTCCAGCATTCTTGCCTGGAGAATCCCATGGACAGGAGAACCTGGCGGGCTACAGACCACGGGATCACAAGAGTCGGACACGACTTAACGACTAAGCCACCTCCACCAATAACATTAACCAGGGAGATGATCCAGAAAGGCCTAAAGAGAAAGTCTCCCCAAGACCTGAGCCTGCTCCCATCAGTCTTGCCACTCGTCACCTTCCGAAGGGGAGACAGCTCGCACAAGGGCCTGGCTTCCAGGAAACAGCAGGACACAGGATTTCTTGGAGCAAGAAAGTGAAAGGGAATCACGGGAAACGAAGAGCTTCACTGCCTGCAGTCTGAGGGCCTCTGTAAACTCTGATCACCTGTCTGAGCATCACACAGGAAGGAGCAGGTGGGAAGCCGGCCTGGGGTCATCCAGCAGATCTGTTTCCAGCCTGGGTGACGGATGGACTCTCTGAACCTCAGTGTACTCAGCCGCAAAGGGGGCAACGATGCAAAGTGGCCGTCCAGGCCACAGGAGGAAGGGAGCGTCCGCTGACACTGGCTGCCAGCCTCCTTCCTGCACCGTTATTTGAAATCTCCAAACTAAAGCCCAGGCCCCAGCGGCCGTTAAACACTGTGGCTCAGAGCAGTCGCTTCTGGGTGGCCTCTCCCTGGCCGCGTGTGCTCCAGGGTACTGGTCCGTCCAGGAGACAGACCGCCCCCCCCCCCGGCCCTGCCTAAGCCTGGCTGTTTACAGCGCAAGGGCTCAGTCAGCAGCTTCCTGCACACCTCATGCCTCGTCCTCAGCCGGCGCTCTGGATTTCCTTCTTTAGGCAGAAATTCAAAACAAGAGGACCAGGCGTGGAAGGTGCTTTCTGCACTGGTGCCCAACCATCACCACACTTCCCGGGGTCACAGGGGGTAATCTGGGGGCAGCGCATGGGCGTGGGGGAGAAAACGCCTTGCATTCTAGAACCTGCCACACATGTGACATTCCGGAGCCGCAACAAGTCAGTGTCCCGGGGTCTGCCCACCCCCCACCCCCAGAAGGCCCACTCAGGAAGGAAGAGTCAGGAGGCCCGGAAAACGGCTCGACAGCTTCTCCTGTTTGATGGACTGCCATCTCTACACTCGAATTCCATTTATTTTCCTAAAAGGCCCCCGGTGATTACTGAAAAGCTAGCAGCCGCTCTCCACGTGGCTCAGAGTCCCAGCGCTGACATACTTACTGGCCGCGAGTGGCTCTCCAGGCCCTTCCGACAGCGGGTCAGCATCTGGTCCCTCCGGAGTCCCCCGAGCAGGAGACTCTGCGCCGTCCCCCTTGCCCAGGGGCGAGCCGGGCTGCTGGGTGGCGGGCGTCCCCCCTCTCAGACCCTGGCCGGGCTCCGGGCTTCCGTCCGTCCCCGCGGCAGCGTCTGCAGCCCCCGGCTCCTCCGCAGTCCCATGACCGCCAGGCTCCTGTGTCTCATCCTGGTTATCTGCTGGGGGGCAACCGCCCACAGGGCTCCCGGGGCAGCGGTACTGAGGCACGACCCCGACGAACTTCAGGCCACGACTCGCAGCCTCCTGGATCTGTGAGGCAAAACCAAACCAAGAGAAATGGGTAAACGGGACGTTCCATCAGAGCGGGGGCACACATGGCACCTCAGGAGGGCCTTGGGGGATGTTTCCGGGTGTGTGTGTGTGTGTGTGTATGTGCACGCACGCGCGCCCACACCACACAGAAAATGGGATCTTAGTTCTCCGATGTTAGAGCTGAAACTCCAATCCGTTGGCCACCTGATGCAAAGAACTGGCTCCTTGGGAAACACCCTGATGCTGGGAAAGACTGAAGGCAGGAGAACAGAAGGACAGAGGATGAGACGGTTGGATGGCATCACCGACTGGATGGACATGAGTTTGGGCAGACTCCAGGAGTTGGTGACATGGAGGCGTGGCGTGCGGCAGTCCATGAGGTTGCAAAGACTGAGCGACATGACTGAACTGAACTGAACTGAGTTCTCCAAGCAGGGATCGAACCCACGCCCCACCGCACTGAGTCTTAACCACTGGACCACCAGGGAAGTCTGGATGTTCCTGTTTGAACGTGAAATCTCTCAAGCTGGCCACGGCTCCGCCTCCCCAGGTGGTGGCCACACCCCAAGTCTGGCCTCACTGGGGAGAGAGAGGGGCTTATTTTCTGAAACTGTAAAAAGAAAATAAATAAAGCGTTTGACTGTGAAGGGCTGGGATGGCCTCTCTGTGAAACGCGACGTTAGCCCCAATTAGTAATTTTTCCTAAGAAGCTGAAAAAAGGTCCTAAAAGGATGAGCCAGAAGAAAAAGAGGCTGAAAGAGGAAGCTCATTTTGGTAAGAGTTTATTTTTTTGTGTGATTCTTCTTTTTTCTGATGAATCACCTCCTTCCTGCTAATCAAGCTACTATATAACTCAATACGTTTATATAACCACATACTAACTACCAGATGACGTTTTATGACCCAAAGAGCTTCCTCTCTGAAACAACTGCTCTAGCAGAGAAGGGCAAAGGTGGTGGGAATCACCAGTGTGCAAGAGCCGATGCCACACCCCCAGAGAGGGGGCCCCTGAGGACAGCGGCCGGGGAAGCACAGACGCCTGAAGACCACGCCAGCCTGCGGGCACTGCACGCCCTGCCCCACGGCTCTCCACCCTCATCCGGCCCAGGTAACAGGTGGCACCTTCTCACCCCCTGAGCCTCAAGACGGGGGGGC
>SJYF01000236.1:3982900-3995272 GCA_006410515.1 Procapra przewalskii | reverse complement strand
TGGTGTTGGAGAAGACTCTTGAGAGTCCCTTGGACTGCAAGGAGATCCAACCAGTCCATTCTGAAGGAGATCAGTCCTGGGTGTTCTTTGGAAGGAACGATGCTAAAGCTGAAATTCCAGTACTTTGCCCACCTCATGAGAAGAGTTGACTCGTAGCAAATGACTCTGATGCTGGGAGGGATTGGGGGCAGGAGGAGAAGGGGACAACAGAGGATGAGATGGCTGGATGGCATCACCGACTCGATGGACGTGAGTCTGAGTGAACTCTGGGAGATGATGATGGACAGGGAGGCCTGGTGTGCTATGATTCATGGGGTCGCAAAGAGTCGGACACGACTGAGCGACTGAACTGAACTGAACTGAACTGAGAGAAAAAAAAGAACAGTCTTTTTTGACGTGCTCCAACTTTAGACACTGGAGCAGGTCAACAAGCAAACCCTGGGCTCAGTGACTCAGGACGGGTGTCCCGCAGGCGGGCATCTTCCACCCCGGCCACACTCAACCTCGGGCTCAGCTGGTGAGCACCCACAGGTTTTGCTTTACTTGGGGTGAGGTGCCGCCTGGACCACAGGGCTCGGGAAGCACCCCAGCGACTGTAGCGGGCAGCCGGGCTGGGAACTCACGGCCCGTGTTCCAGCCGCCCCTTTCCTGGAGGGTTTCCTCGGCGATAACGGAGCGAGTCCGTGGAAGGGAGAAACACAGAGGGACTTGGGGAGACCAGCGGTGTCTACTCATCTCCTCAGAAGCCCAAGCTCCAGGGAGAGGACCCGACCTTGCGGAAGTGGAAGAATGCATGACTCCGCCTGTGCCTCTTTCCATCAGAGAAACTCAGACACGCTCCCCACTCACTGCCGCGCCCGCTCTTCCTATTCTCTCCTGCGATGAAACGCACACGACGTAACTCCGACCACCTCGGCCGCTTCTGCACATACAGCGCCGCCAAGCCCATTCACAACGCTCTGCAGCTCTCACCAGGGTCCTCTCCAGAACGTTCTCATCACCCCAAACTGCAGGTCCTCTCCAGAACGTTCTCATCACCCCAAACTGCAGGTCCTCTCCAGAACGTTATCACCCCAAACTGCAGGTCCTCTCCAGAACATTCTTATCACCCCAAACTGTACAGACGGGACTTGGGCCAACCCTGAATACAGCCATGTAAAAAAATTCGGAAAAATGCTAGTCAAACAGCACGTGAAACGAGATTCAGATGCCGAGTGTGTGAGCACGGACCTTTCCTGAAGGTGAGGCAGGGCGGCAAAGAGTCTCCATGTGAAAGGGGCCCCTCAGAGGAGAACACAGCAGGGCTGTTTCAAGCCACTGAAAGCTCACTCACCCCGCGTCACGCTGCCCACGCCACTCAGACGCAGACTTGCTCCCATCCCCGCTGTCACAACCGCCAAGGGTTACGTGGCCGTTCCCCAGGGAGGGCCAGAAGGGCAGACCGAGGGCAGCGACCTCAAAGGGCCCACGGACGCTGAGGGACAGAGGGGTTTTTTGGTAATCTAATTGCTTTGCTCTCACATAAAAGACAGTGAATCGGTCATCACATCCACCAGGAAAACATGATCCCTCCTGTCTTTCTGCAAACACAGGGTCCAGTCTGGCTCCCTTCCACATCACCATTTCTGAGAGCAATGTGGCTGCAGATGAACTTGACCGACCAGAAAAAGCCCCAGTGCCCGGGTGAGGTCAGGGGTCAGGCCGAGTCAACACGGTCACACTGAGGAGCCGGCTAGAACGGCAGAAAAGCCCGGTGAGACGGGCAGCTCTAGCCAAGCCATCGTTTGAAACTCCAGGCCAGGGCTGCCAGACCTTCCAATTCTTTCAAAGAGGCTACTACGTTGTGTTTTTATGTTGGCCACAAACATCAAATTTTGGCTCTCAGCAATGTTTATGAGTAGCACGTAAGCCAGCGTCTTTGGGATTGACTCTGACCTCTGGGCCCTGGGATCCATACACAGGGCCCCACTGTGAGTCATGGAGGCTGGACGCCAGGCAAGAGATAAGAGGGAACAGACTGTCTCAGGGGCTCAGCATCGGGACCACTGACCCAGAAACCCCAGCCCAGCATGTCACCCCTGGGGATGACTGGGCCGAGTCTTCCCGTGACCTGGGTCAGGACGTGACGCTGACCTGCCTGATCTCACGGCGGCTGGGACAGAATCCTTTTCTAAGCCGTTAAAAGGACGTGCTTGCAAGCCATGATTGCAACACTTCTGGGTGCTTTAAACATTCGACATGATCATGGGCAAAAGGGTTAATCGTCAAATTATTCCGATGAAAGGCCAAGCAGTAAGTTGAATACCTATTTTGGTCTCATGGACAGATCTGAAATCAGGCCACTAAAAAGCAGATGCCGGTCAAAAAACTACCATAAACTATCCGCTTCAACAATAAACACGTTAATAAAATCTATCACACACATGTCTTTTAAATAATAAACATGTAATAGATCTCACTCCAACTCATTAATCCCTTAGACAGCTTCCAAGACCGCGAGTTGAAGCAACATCTTCTTTTCCCAGGACACAAAGTACAGCTTGAACTTGAGTTATGCAGAGAAACGAGGGGGAACGTCGAGTTCATCAATAGGGCTATTTTTGCCTCTTTCAGGAACAGTCAGAAAGAGATGGTGACAAGCACAAGCTTAGACCACTAGGCACTTCTCCCAAGAGGAAAATAAAAGTCACTAAATGTCAGAAACAAATTCTCTATCTCTGGGAACAGGAAGGAATTTTAAGCTCTTTCCCTCAAGGCAATGCCAGGTTCAAGTAAAATGATCAGAATGGTGTTCTGTGTGTGTGTGTGTGTTTTAAGGAGTAATAGGGAGGAAAATGAACTACAGATCTGAAAAAGATCTATGAGTGAAAGAAAAAGAAAGTTTCTTCTAGCTTCATAGTGAAGTGAAGTTGCTCAGTTGTGTCCAGCTCCTTGCGACCCCGTGGACTGTGCCCACCAAGTTTATGTAAGCCTGATGGCAAAAAAGACGTCTCATTTATCATCTCTTTCTTCATCACCTGCTTGGCCACTGACCACATGCAGGGCTGGAGTTAGAGCCCACTCAGGAAACTTAACAATCCAGCATTTCGCTTAGTGAAATGTCAGACAGGGAAAGACAAATACTGCATGTTATCACTTAAACGTGGAATCTGAAAGACAAAACAGATTAGTCAATACGACCAAGTGGAAACAGACTCAGAGGGAGCAAAACCAGTGGTCAACAGTGGGGAGAGTGGATGGGGAGCAGCAATTTAGGGGGAGGGGTTTCAGAGACAAATTACTGTGCGTAAAATAAGCGATAAGAATATACTGTACACCATGGGGAATAGAGCCGACATTTTACAATAATGATAAACAGAGTGTAATCCTTAAAAATTGTGAGTCACTGTGTTTTACACTAGAACTTACATGATTGTGTAAATCCATCACACTTCAATAATTAAAAAAGAAACTTGGCATCTACAAGCATCTATCTACCCAATAGTGCTATGTATTCTAACCATAGAGAAAAGTGAAGTCACTCAGTCATGTCTGACTCTTTGTGACCCTATGGACTGTAGCCTACCAGGCTTCTCTGTCCATGGGATTTTCCAGGCAAGAGTGCTGGAGTGGGCTGCCATTTCCTTCTCCAACAATAGAGAAGAGCTATGAAAGTTCCGTTACTTCTCAAGTCAGGGATCAGGGAAAGTTTTAAAACACCAGGAGCATGTCAGCTGAGTCTTTGAAGCTGTGAGAACATCAGTCATGGGACCATGGGTAAGACATTCCAGCCACTGAGAACGGAAGTTAGTGAGGATCTAGATAAAAAAAAAAAACCCGCATGAGTCACATGATGGAGTAATAAATAGGTCAATCTGGTAAAAGATACAAGAAGGCAAGGTTTGCTTGTTATAATTCAGCTGGTGCAAACACAAGCCTGACAAATGAAGGGGTGAATCTGCTGTTGGAGTGGGTCTGAGGTGTAGTCCTGGCTTGAGCAGAAAGGGAGAAATGCGGGTGGAAAGAACTGGAGGGGCTTCGACAGGGCGGGCCCGGCCTTCACTCTGAGGAGTCGTGAATGGTCTCAGAGAGAAGACAGGAAAGTACAGATTCTAAGAAGAGTAAGCAAGCATCGCTGGGTATGAGGAGGCGGAGGTGAAAGAATATTTGGGGAGAGCAGAAATGAGAGCTACGATTTTTTGCAGAAGTGGCTGGATGGGGGAGAGATTCGAGGTGTTCCTTATCTCTGTAGTTGCTGGTGGCTGGGGGCGGGGCGGAGGGACAGACCGCCGCTCCCCAGAGACGCTCTAGTTCAACAGGGAAACGAGTACTGACAATTCCCATGGACTCCTCTTTGCAAAATGAACCAAATCTACAAAAAAACAAAAATAAATAAATAAGAGGCTGCCGGAGCCCACAGCTTCCTCTACCAGGGACACGTGAGAAAGGCCTGCCGGGCTTCCCTGCCATCCAGCGCTTGAGAGCCGGTGCTTCCGCCACAGGGGCTCCAGCTCCACCCCTGCTCAGGGAGCGAAGGTCCTGCCTGCCGCAGGCTGAGAAGGTGGCCGGGAAACACGTAGGTAAATCAACAAATTTAAACCCACTTTATCAAAAAACGAGAAATGCTTGAGGAAGAAGAAAAAGCCAAGTGAACAACCCCAAGTGAATTTTTCACTAAAGCACCTAATTATGGAGCTTATCAGGGGAGTGTTGAAGTAGGAAGCGGAAGGAAAAGAAAGAACTCCTGAGGGGCCACTGCCTGTCTTATCCCTTCTTTCTTCACCAACAGACATGCACCCCAGCTGCGGACAAGGGTTTGGCATCCCCAGGAACATTCCAGAAAGGATGGGGGGAGGGGTGCAAGCGGCACCCTGACCACACACTCTGGCAGGAGCTGTGCACTGCCCGTGGGTGCAAGGCATCATGGGTGCCTAGCCAGCCACGCCGCTACTTATTCTGCAGAAACCTTGCCACATCCTGCCTGGCTCTGTGTGTTCTCTGGTTGACAAGCCATCAGCGAGTGCACGACACAAGGAGCTCACCCTTAACCGTAAAGGCAAGAAGCTAACAAACAAGTTCTGCCCCAGTGGCCCCTGCATAACGCTGCTGCGAAAGAAACTTGATTTCCACCACGCTGGACGACAGCTAAGAGAATCCCCACCGCACGAAACGGGACTTGGGGCAGAGTCCTGCTTTCTCATGAACTCTGCAAGGCTCCTCCTGGCTTTGAACAACATGAAAATGATGACAGTAGTACTGAGGCGTCAGTATTATTTTCACAATGTGTATTTACTATTTAACATAACACCAAATAAAGGCAGGTCTGCTCGGTACTTACTGGCTCAGAAAAGTCACAACATCTGTAAACAAAAATGACAGCCGCAGCTCGACACACGAATGCCCTTCCCAGGACTCTCACAGGCCACGTCCGGCGAAGCAACAGGAAGCCTCTTTTTCATTCACAGATAATGCACACACCCCACTTCCAGTTTGCTCACGGTTTCCTTCTTTTCTGGGTCTTCCTGCTGACGCCCTTTGAGCTGCTGAGTTACACAGGGCACGTGCTCCATCTCTGAGCGAGCAGGAGCTGCAACCCACACGCTCTCGCAGGGAGCTGAGCACCTGAAACGCGGCCAGGGCCACGGAGGAAATGAGCGCCTAGTTTTATTTACCTTTAGATGGCACGTGGCTGTGTGTGCGTGCACGCGTGAGTAGTAGGGGCCCCCTAACAGAAAAGCACAGCTGAGCGCCCTTCTCAGACTTCAACACACATACAGACCCCTGGGATCCTGATAAAATGCAGATCGGGAGCCAGCGCAGCGGGTCAGGGCTGGGATCCGCGTCTCTAAGGGGCTCTCAGGAGACACTGTGCGTGGAGCACCTCACAGGAGCCACTGGTGTGACCTGGGAACCACGAATCGGCGGTCGCCAAAGCTTTCTAACCACACGATCCATCAGTAACGGTCTCCTGAGGGCAACAGTACCAGCATCTTACGTATGTTAGAAAGCAATATACGCAGCACCAAACGTTAAGCAGATGAGGCACAGACGAAACGAGCAGCATTCAAAACTAACAACCACGACGCAGATGAAGTCGCTCAGCCGTGCCTGATTCTTTGTGGCCGCACGGCTCCTCCGTCCAGGGGATTCTCCAGGCCGGAAGACTGGAGCGAGTTGCCATTTCCCTGTCCAAGGGACCTCCCCACCCAAGGACCGAACCTAGGTCCCCCGCATTGCAGGCAGACCCTTTACTGTTTGAGCCACCAGGGAACGCGATAATCACTATAGGTTACTATTTATTGATAATTAATATTCCAAGGCATAATATACACTGGAAATGAGATTCCCTGCTAGCAACAGTGGGAGTAATGCCCACTGCAAAATGCCATCTTGAGGTTGAAAGCTCTCTGGTCACCTTCTGTCAGATCAAAATAGGCAGGCATCTGCTTTTTTTATGTCGCTACGAAAGCTCTTCCACACAGTGAAGAGACAGGTCAATGTGGCCGTTCTGTGTGTCTATGAGTGAGAAAGAGAATTTCACATTTACACTGCTGGTATTCTGTATTCGCCTCAATCTGCAATCACTTAGCAGGAATTTTTTAAGCATGTGTATATGTCATGAGAGCTAACTCAGTTAAAACTACAAAAAAGAATCCACAAATCCACTTTTCTGGGTTCTCAGTTGAAACAGCTCCCTGAACCCAGGCCCCTCCAGGAACCCTCAACCTGCTTTGTGAGGACAGGGCCCCCATGAGACCTGCACCCAGCCCGGGCACTACTTTCAACCTGAATGCTGAACGTTGATGTTACTGACGCATGGCGTCTCTCCTCATTTTCAATATAGATAAGCGTAAGTCTCAGTTACCTTTTACCATGGGTGCCCACCTGTGGCAACCACTGGTCTAGACTGTGTAGAATTTTCAGAATAATCAGAAAGCGCTAAAATAAAAAATTAACTTCTGACAATAATACTGAACTCCATGGTCTTAAAGTGGGCTTCCCTTGTGGCTCAGACAGTAAAGAATCTGCCTGTAATGTGGGAGACCCAGGTTCAATCCCTAGGATGGGAAGATCCCCTGGAGAAGGGAATGGCAACCCATCCCAGTTTTCTTGCCTGGAGAATTCCATGGACAGAGGAGTCCGGTTGCTACAGTCCATGGGGTTGCAGAGAGCTGGACACGACTGAGCAACTACGCTTACACTGATGGTTTTAAAAACACAAGGGAGGAACTCTTCTCAGGTTAGTAGGTACATGAAATTACAATGTCAACAGGGTTTACTAGGAACTGAAGGAAACAGCCATGGACTATATATGGAAAACTCAATATGCCAAAGTTGCCAAGATCCTGCAGGAGAAGAAGAGTGCCTGACTAGGTATTAATACACACTGCAGATTTACTGTAATCAAAGTAGCATGGTGTCAGCACAAAACTCAACCAACAGATGAGAGGAGCAACAGAGAACCAGGAATAAGTCAGGGTATATGCAGATATCCAGCCTATGATGAAGGTGGCATTTCATTCCATGGCTGCGTGAGGTCAGCACAACAAATGCCGTTGGCAAAAGGAGAAGGAAATACAGGCAGACTCTCTGCCTCACGCCCTTACACTAATCCAGGGGTTCTCAACGGGGGCAGTTTTGCACGTCAGGGACATTTGGTAAGGTCAGGAGACTTTTCTGACCCTCACAACTGCAAGGGCAGGAAGGGAGGTGTTTGCTTCCAACACCCAGTGGGTAGAGGTGGGGATGATGCCAAATACCCTACATCTCACAGGACAGATTCTGGCCCAGAAGGTCAATGGCTGAAAAGCTATGAAGGTTGAAAACTCCTATCCTAACCCTAATGGTTATAAAGTTAAAATGTTAGATGCGGAAAGATCCTGGGGGGAATCTCGGCCCGTCCACACCATCAGAAGGGTGACTGTGGCAAGTCACCATTCTGAGCGCTGTTTTCCACATCTTGGATTCCGAGAGGAAAGACAAGGCGTATCACAAAGCAAAGAGAAAGGGCTCTGGCCCCAGCAATAAATACATGATCAGCGTCGTGGCCAGCGAATGGTAAATCACGTTAAGAAGCGCCTTTGAATCTAAGACATGATGCAAGGGAGCTTCTCTATGAAACAGAACAGACTCGCAGACACAGGGAACAGGCTTGTGGCTGCTGGGGGGATGGGGCAGTGGAAGGATAAGTGGGGAGCCTGGGATTATCCGAGGCAAACATGTTATATACAGGATGGATAAACAACAAGGTCCTGCTTACAGCACAGGGAACTATCCTCAACATCCTGGGATAAAACTGCAATGGAAAAGAATATGAAGGAGAATATATAGATAAACTACATATACGTGTAACTGAATCACTTTACCATGTAGCAGAATTTAATGCAACATGTGAATCAATGACACTTGAATAAACTTAAATTTTTTTTAAGTGCCTGCAAACATGCATAAACGTTCTTCACAATAAAAGCGGGCTTTTGTTCCTGTTTGTTAAGATTGAGGTTGCCTGGCAGTGCCATTCTAGGGACTTAAAACTGTAGAAGCTGAGGATGAAAGTTATGAAAACTTCGACAAATCGGGTCTGTTATAAACCCCCCAGAGCACAGACTGCGTTCGCCTCATTCTCTCTTACAAGGGTCACTGCCTGAGAAACACAGACACGTGGTAGACTCCTGCTGCTCTGGCTCTTAGGGGACAGAGGGCAATAAGGTACCGATGGCCTCAGACCCATCCCCGTACAGCACCGTTCCGTGCAGACACTGACAGGGCCAGGCCCGTCTGCTGAACGGAGGCATCGGGGCGTCTCCTGATGGTTTGCAGCAGGGCCCCGTATCCTGAAACCACTGTGGGGGTGACCAGGCTCGTGGGCCCACGGCCTGGATGGGTAATGTACAGCCCGGAGGACTCGGGGGATTCTCAGAGGACCCTCCCATAAGCTCCGGGGCCATGAAACCGAAGAGGATGCGTTTCTGAGCCGTGAGCCCCACCTCCACCAACCCTCCCGCTCACCCAGCCTGCACTCCGGTCCTGAGAGGTCACCAGTGAATTTTCCAGCCTCATCTTCTTAGGACATAAGACAGAAGTGAGGAATAACGTCAAGACTGTCTCTATTTTTCAGCTATAAAATAGAGCCTGAAACCTCTGTTGAATGCAGAAGAGTATTTTCCACAAAGGACAACAAAAAACAGCCCTCTTGAGGACCGTGGTGAGACGGAACTGGAACACTTAACACGCAGGAATGAGGCAAGAGTGCGTGCAGGCCCTCGGAAACAGGTGTGATGCGAACACCAGTTACTAACTGGGTTTTTAAAGTCTTTGTAGCCATTTCAAGTTCCACCTCATGGTGGCTGAATAGGAAGCAAATGAAATGATGTACTCCACTTAATCACATTACAGCATCTACCTCTTTGTAAAATGGTTCCATTTTTCAACCATTTAAAAAATTACAGCAAGCAGCTTGGATAGATCATAGAGATAATCATTACATCAGAATCTCAAGAGTGCTGCGATCACTAATAATGTCCTTGTGTGGATCTGGGAGTTATTTCTCGCCTGCTGCTGCACTCAAGGCTAAGAACGCAAACCTGAAGGAGTGCTCGCCTTTTCCAGGCCCCGACACTCGTAGTGCCCGTGAGTAGGGGCCGTGACGTCCTGCCTAGCTTCAGCAATCTACACCAAAGACCCTGATGCCGGGAGGGATTGCGGGCAGGAGGAGAGGGGACGACAGGGGATGAGGTGGCTGGATGGCATCACCAACTCGCTGGACGTGAGTCTGAGTGAACTCCGGGAGTTGGTGATGGACAGGGAGGGCTGGCGTGCTGCGATTCATGGGGTCGCAAGAGTCGAACACGACTGAGCGACTGAACTGAACGAAGTTACTACTAACTGACAAAGACGACTAAGGACAAAAAAAAGACCTTGCCAGGAAGACACTCTGAGTTCCTAAATTTAATGTGGAATAAGCATCCAAATACAAAAGTCTAACGCCTGAGTAAACTGCTTGCACCCGATCGCCGACGCTGTGCGCACGCGGGCCCCGTGCCAGGGCGTGTCCCTCCAGCCCAGGCACAATGCCGCAGGCGCACCCTCCTGGAGTCCACTGGAATTTACAGGGTGTGTGTGCGCGTGGGAGGACAGGGCTCTTCTTTACCTTATTCTAAAACAAACACAGGCACATCACAGTGCTGTCGTGTTTGCACAGGGTTCAAGATCAACAGGAAACTTCAAAGAAAAGGAGTTGCTGTGCTTTCTGCGTTTTGAGTCCCTTGCTTGTTATTCTCCGCCATTCCACGCGACTTCCAAGAAACCCTGGAAACCGCTAGTATGCTAATTCTCTCCCAGAGGAGGCAAAAAATAAATAAAGTGGAATGCATGGGGAAAGACACAGGCAATCCAGGACAGCGATCAGAGTTTCCTCCCAACCTGGGGTAAAATCCCACACCTGGAGAGACAGAAGGAGAATAAGCAGGCAAGCCATTCAGGGGTGTGGATTGGGGGAAAGAAACCTCTCTTTCCCCAAGAGAGTGTGGCTATATGCCGACATATTAGATGGGAAAGTGCAAACATAGTAATTAACAGTGAATCCTGAAACTTCCACACGCCGGAGAAGGGTGTCACCCTGGAGTGAGCGGAGGAAAGAGGAGGAATGCATTCAGGAGGCCTGCGGAGCGCCGGACAGCTCCGTGGGGGGTGAGGCAGCAGCCCCCGGGAACTAATCAAGTTCCCGACACCTCAGGAAGCTTGCGAAAGCTGACGAGGATGCTCCCACGCCAGCAACGGGGGGCCGGGGGGAGCACCGTGAGTAAAGATCAGGGTCCTTCCCAAATCGGAACCCCAAACGATGACCTCCGCACAACACAAAGACCTTCTCTCCCTACCAGGTCTAAGAAAAGAACCGCGAGTCCCCCTTCCTGCATTTCTGCTCTCTGGGAATAAGCCAGCTGCTGTGGTCCCCCCACCCCCACCCCCGACAGCAGCACGTGTCAATCACCGTAAGCCCAGTGCTGGGTGCCCTCCCCACGTGTGATGCCAGCAGTCAGACGCTCCAGGCTGGAGCCAGCTCGCGTGTGAGCGTTTTCTAGGGCGCGTCCCAGAAGGCAGTCCTCCCTCCTGTGTGTTCCATTTCATTAATAAGCCTCTTTCTAGAAGCCCTGTAACTCCCCCAGAGTCAAAGTAATTGGTAGAAATTAGACACTAAGAGACACAGGGCCACTTAAAGAGGACACTTGCGGCTGTAATTTTTAAAAGAATCTTCTCTTCTGTCCCAACAGAATTCTGTACTTTCCCAATTCTGCCCTTTTCAAACGCCATCGAAAATGTTCACGTTATCTTCTGGGCTACAAAAAAAGGCCGGCAGAGAAGGCCAGCGCTTGCCTGCCTCTAAGACCTTACTACCAAAGAAAGATCACAGAGGAGGCCACAGAGACAGCAGTGGCTTCATGGACTGGGGCGGGGGGCTCATCCGCCTGCTGTACAATCCTGGAGGGAACTCCCACCACACGTGGCTGAAGGCCGGCAGCGCGTGGGGTCGTGCTCTGCAGCCGGGGGCAGGGGAGAGGACTGCCAGTCAGGGGGGCATCGCGGCAGAAGGCCTGAATTTGGTTACCAGGGAGACCAGCAGCGGGGCAGGCGCCTCACTGCCCCTCTGATGGAAACCATCCCTGGCCCAGGCAGAGGCAAGGGTGTGGGAAGGTCAGTCCTGCGAGTTGGGTGCCTGTGAGGCAGGCACAGGTCAGGAAGCGCAGAACCGCATCTTGAGACCCACTCATACTGCCACGGAAGGCGTCTGTACTCCACTCAAGGTCTGCAAAGCCTGCCCTTCCTCTGAAGGCCACTCTTCGGCTGTTTTTTGAAAACAATCCAAAAAAAGAGTGAAAAATAACATATACATACCTTTGTGGCAAACCACTGCTATTTGGGCAATAATAGGATCTTGTGTGAGTGTGTGGCTGTGTGTGTGTGTGTGTGTGTGTGAGTATGTATGTGTGAGTGAGTGTGTGTGTGTGTGTGTGTGTGTGTGTGTGTGTGTGTGTGGTTCCATTATTTGGGGTCCATGCTGTGTGGCTACGTTAACAAGATGCACTTCTGGTACTGGTTAAATATGTAAACCAAAGACAAATTCATCTTTCACTGAATTTATGGTTGTTCATTTAAAGATAGTAGCATAGTTTTATTCCACTTGATTCAGAAAAATTCTGGTGGGGCCAAACCTACTCAGCACCTGGCACTCTAGTAAGTAAATCATGGGAATCAAAGACGGAAGAAGACTGAGCCAGGAGAGGGAGGCAGGCAGACATATGAAAAAGCGTAATAAAGGAGTTGGAAGGGTGATGACTGCTGAGTGTGAAAGAACAGGCAACTCAAAGGGTGAGTGATGAGCCCCCCCCACCTCCA
>SJYF01000236.1:3933241-3949505 GCA_006410515.1 Procapra przewalskii | reverse complement strand
TGAAGCCTCGAATTTCACTCCGCTTTGCATACAAACCAAAGTTAAGTGTGCGCAGTTTACAATACTGAACCTTCCAGGAAGGTAGTCCTGAGCACCTCAAGGGCGAAAGTGACAGTCGACCAGTCGAGTCCCACTCTTTGCGACCCCATGGACTGTCCATGGGATTCTCCCAGACCAGAACACTAGAGTGGGTAGCCCTTCCCTTCTCCAGGGGATCTTCCCAGCCCAGGGATCGAACCCGAGTCTCTCCCACTGTGGGCAAATTCTTTACCAGCTGAGCCACCAGGGAAGCCCAAGAATCCTGGAGTGGGTAGCCTATCCCTTCTCCAGATCTTCCCGACCCAGGGATCAAACCCAGGTCTCCCGCGTTGCAGGCGGATTCTTTACCAGCTGAGCTGTCAGGGACGCTGCCTCCTGGGTGGTCAAGGCCTATTCCCCAGCAGAATCACCCAGGGGTGGGGTAGATCCCCAGGCCCCTCCCCATGCATCGGGTCAGAGCTCCATCTCAGCAGCTTGGGCCACTGGCTTCCCTGGCTCCCTCTACTCCAGGAGGATTCTGCATGAGGCTTCAAGAGTCGTGTTCTGGAAAGGACTGTGGGGCCAAGGCTGAGCTCACAGGAAACAGCTCCCAGTCGATGGGTGACATCTATGCCGTGGCTGAACATGAATCCATGTGGGCAGACAAGGCCCCGCCTCCCGCCCTTCCCCTCCCCGGTTCCCTGTCTGCCCTGAGAATCCTCCCGGCCCTCACGGCTCTTTGTAGAAGACGCTTCCTCAGCCTCCCCCCACGGCCTGTCTCCCTCCAGACACCACCTGGAGCGCCGGCAACTTCTAGGGCATCTCCCAGAGAGACCGGGACCTCATCTTGCCCATTTGGTCCTCTTGCAACCTGCTCCCGTCTGCCCAGCTAATTACCAGAACTCAACAAGTTCTCGGCAGACAAACACGATGAAACAGGACCCAGCGAACACAGAGTCCGTCACTGCGAAGGACAAATGGGTGAAACCGCCTCTTCCCCTGAGACCCTGGGCCTCCAGAGATGAGGCAAGACTGGCTGACAAACCAAGGCTGCGGGCCAGAGTCCCGCCTCCAGGACCAGCCTCGTGTGGGTGAGTGATGGATCCCCCAGGCGGGGGCCGGGTACCACCGGGCTTGGGGGGCAGGCGCAGAAGCGTCCACGGGAGCCACCCCTGTGGCTTGGCTTGGTTTGGCTCCATTTGGTCACCCAGGTTTGCTCGCTGCTGAGTGGCCGTGAGGCGAGCGTGCCCTGTGATGATTTCCTGCGACTCTCACTTGCAGGAATGATGTTATTTTTAGGGGGTGGGGGACGCTGAAGAGGCTTATTTGGCAAACAAACACCATTTGGTCGCCTGAGCTCTGCGCACGGGTGTGAAGGTCCTCACACTAGAAGCTGGTGGTTTTCAAATCCACCGGAAAGAGTCTCCACACACAGGTCAGGGGCGGGAAAATAAAAACCCCAGGATGACAAGTGTGCAGCTTAACCCTGGAACCAGGCGAGGACCCAGGGATGACGGACAGGAAACAATGACGCTGACCGCACGTCAGGACCAGGAAAATTCTGAGGAAGGGAGCATTCTGCCCGAAAGTTTTATTAGGAGAGGGCATTCACACCAGGCATTTATGGCGCCCAAAGTCCAGTCCGTTAGCACAGGGGCAGGAGCTGTCCATTGTGTTCAAAGGACCGGTGACACTGAAAATTTAGGACCCCGAGAGGTCTTCTCTCCTCTGAGTTCACTCCCCAGCTCTCAGATAATCAGCTAATAGAGTCCAAATAATCTAATCATGAAGTAATAAATGCACATGGCAAAAACACAATGGATATTCCTACTCAACAGAATTAGACATCAGCTGTTCTGTCGAGATGCTAATGAAACATCAGACAATCTGTGAGAATGCCATGCCAAGGGGAAGAAAGACAAATTGGGCTCCTCCACTCCTCATGGAAATTAGAAGATTCTAAACTAATCAATTAGCTCCACATCCCCACAATCTCCACCCCGTCTCTGCATTATTATTCCTCTTCATGAAATTTCCTGGGAATCCACTTACTATTCTTATGATCGCAGATATCAAATGAAAATCAAGCCCTCTGTGGAACAGGAGAGAAACTTCACATTGTAATGTAAGATGAATTGATTAAGGGCACTTAATCTGAGAGCAGCTAATTCTCAAAGCCTCCAAGTGGAGTGGAGGAGAGGTCAGGAAGGAGGGATGCCGCTTAGTTTTGATCACACAGAAAAATGGGTTCTGGCACTCAGCAGGCTGCCTTGTTAACAATCACAGTTAAGGAGGGTCGTACGCGGTGCAAGTTAGAAAGAGGACTCAATCTTCAGAGAACCAAAGGAGAAAGAACACCCTTTCTTTTAGGAAATATGTTGCTCAGGGCTTAGGGATTCTCCTAAAAGATGCAAGCAGCTCAAAAGGAAAGAATGGTTTTGTCTTTGGAAGACAAATCTCATTTTGCTGAACGGCTTACACCCTGGAAAAGGACTGCAAACTCAGAATTGGAATGTTTATTACAAGAAACAATACCACCCTCAACTGAGAACTCTAAGAAAAAAGGAATCATTTTTCCAGTCTTAAAATTTCTGGGAGGGACTTCCCAGGTGGTCCAGTGGTTAAGAATTTGCCTTCCAATGCAAGGGACCCAGGTTTGATCCCTGGTCAGGGAACTAAAATCTCCCACACACAGCAGGGCAGCTAAACCCATGCAATGCAACTAAAGAAACATATGCACCACAGAGCAAACCCAGCATAGCCAAAAAAAATTATTTTTTTAAATTATGGGAGATTCCCAAAGATTTTTTGTTTATATAAATTATATCTAGTGATATTTATAATATTAGAAAAATTCAAGAACAAGAATATCTGAGCACACACTAATTAGTGATGATGTCATCACACACATCACGTAACCTGTGGAAAATTCCACCATGGGCTCGTGAAAGAGTGAGAAAAAAAGGCAAGAGAGGTCTTAGTATTATTCTGAAAACAGCTCTGTCCTCAGGGACTCCCAGGGACCACACTCTGAGAGCTGGTGGGCTCTGGCTAACGCAGAGATGATGACTGCTTCAAAAGTCACTTCTGCCATAAAATCTAAACACCCGCTGGGTTCAACATGTCCATAAATGTTTACAAGCTAACAGATGCCAGCCCTAGGAGAACCTCAGAAAGTATGTGTGCAACTTTCGATGACAAGAAAACGGGCTCTTGAGCCTCCTACAGCTCACCACGCTTGATTTACGGCCTCTGCTGATACAGACGAATTGCCACTTCTACACAGGGTTGTGCAATGTCTTCACCAAGGGACGGGCCTGCCTGGGTGCGTGTGATCCCGTCAACAAAAACCTTATTCAAGCCAGTCATTCCCAGAGGCGGAGCCCTTAGTGGTTAGAGGTGCAGCCTCGATAGTGGGATATCCCGGGTTCAAATCCTGGCTCGGCCACTTGCTGGCTGGCATTGGGTGAGTTGCTTACCCTCTCAGTGCCTTTGCTTCCCCATATATAAAAAGCACAATAACAGTATTTACCCGTCAGGACCTTTATAGAAATCAAGAGGGTCAGCCACCTAAGACATGGGAAGTACTTAATAAACATCAGCTGTTGGTATACCTTCTTTGACAATATACAGGGTACCCCAAAAGCCTCAAAGTAGTTTTAAGCTCAAATTTCAGAGGTACAAGGATCACAAACTTACCAAACTACTTGTTGAATTTTGTGAATTTTAAATAATAAAATTTCCATTTTTTGTTTCACTTCCTCTAAGCGGAAATGGAGAATGCTACCTGAAACAAAAATTTAACTACAACTGTCATCATGAGGTGGAGAATAAGATGGATATATAAATGATCCTTACAAAAAGGGTTTTTGCCATTAAGACATATTAATTTAAATAGACGTTTATTCAGCACCTACAGCAGAATGGGAAGACTAGAGATCTCCTCAAGAAAATCAGAGGATACCAAGGGAACATTTCATGCAAAGATGGGTTCAATAAAGGAAAGAAATGGTATGGACCTAACAGAAGCAGAAGATATTAAGGAGAGGTGGCAAGAATACACAGAAAAACTGTACAAAAAAGATCTTCACGACCCAGATAATCACAATGGTGTGATCACTCACCTAAAGCCAGATATCCTGGAGCGCAAAGTCAAGGGGGCCTTAGGAAGCATCACTATGAACAAAGCTAGTGGAGGTTATGAAATTCCAGTTGCTGCTGCTGCTGCCAAGTCGCTTCAGTCATGTCTGACTTTGTGCAACCCCACAGACGGCAGCCCACCAGGCTCCCCTGTCCCTGGGATTCTCCAAGCAAGAATACTGGAGTGGGTTGCCATTTTCTTCTCCAGGAATTCCAGTTGAGCTATTTCAAATCCTAAAAGATGATGCTGTGAAAGTACTGTACTCAGTATGCCAGCAAATTTGGAAAACTCAGCAGTGGCCACAGGACTGGAAAAAGTCAGTTTTTCACTCCAGGCCCAAAGAAGGGCAATGCCAAAGAATGCTCAAACCACCACACTATTGCACTCATCTCGCACACTAGTAAAGAAAATTCTCTAAGCCAGGCTTCAACAGTACCTGAACCATGAACTTCCAGATGTTCAAGCTGGACTTAGAAAAGGCAGAGGAACCAGAGATCAAATTGCCAACGTCCCTTGGATCATCGAAAAGGCAAGAGAGTTCCAGAAAAACATCTACTTCTGCTTTATTGACTATGCCAAAGCCTTGGACGGTGTGGATCACAGCAAACTATGGAAAATTCTTCAAGAGATGGGAATACTAGATCACCTGACCTGCCTCCTGAGAAATCTGTATGCACGTCAGGAAGCAACAGTTAAAACTGAACATGGAACAGCAGACTGGTTCCAAGCAGGAAAAGGAGTACGTCAAGGCTGTATATTGTCACCCTGCTTATTTAACTTATATGCAGAGTACATCACGAGAAACGCTGGGCTGGAAGAAACACAAGCTGGAATCAACACTGCCAGAAGAACTATCAATAACCTCAGATATGCAGATGACACCACCCTTATGGCAGAAAGTGAAGAAGAACTAAAGAGCCTCTAGATGAAAGTGAAAGAGGAGAGTGAAAAAGTTGGCTTAAAGCTCAACATTCAGAAAACAAAGATCATGGCGTCTGGTCCCATCACTTCATGGGAAATAGATGGGGAAACAGTGGAAACAGTGACAGACTTTATTTTTTCGGGCTCCAAAATCACTGCAGATGGTGACTGCAGCCATGAAATTAGAAGATGCTTGCTCCTTGGAAGAAAAGTTATGACCAACCTAAACAGCATGTTAAAAAGCAGAGACATTACTTTGCCAACAAAGGTCTGTCTAGTCAAAGCTTTGGTTTTTCCAGTGGTCATGTATGGATGTGAGAGCTGGACTTTGAAGAAAGCTGAGTGCCAAAGAATGGATGCTTTTGAACGGTGATGTTGGAGAAGACTCTTGAGAGTCCTTTGGACTTCAAGGAGATCCAACCAGTCCATCCTAAAGGAGATCAGCCCTGGGTGTTCATTGGAGGGACTGATGCTGAAGGTGAAGTTCCAATACTTTGGCCACCTGATGAGAAGAACTGACTCTTTGGAAAAGACCGTGATGCTGGGAACGACTGAAGGTGAGAGGAGAAGGGGACGACAGAGGATGTGATGCCTGGATGGCATCACCTACTCGATGGACATGAGTTTGAGCAAGCTCCGGGAGCTGGTGCTGGACAGGGAAGCCTGGCGTGCTGCGGTTCATGGGGTTGCAGAGAGTGGGACACGACTGAGCGACTGAGCTCAGCACTTTACTCTGCGTCAGCCTTGTACTCGGTGCCAAGGAGATGAAACGAAACCAGACAAGGTGTCTAGCCATGCAGCCCAGCAGGCTAGCAATGGACCAAGAGAGCCTGTCTGTGGTACCACCACGGTTCGGTTAAGCTCAGGCTGGGTCCTGAGGCCTCAGGCGGCAGAGTCCTTAGCCTCCCGAGGGCAGAGAAAAGGCAGCAGCATTGTCCTTGCTGACATCTGGAAAACAGCTTCCTACCGGAGAAGTCGATTCTCCCCCTCTTGTCACTGATTCTGTTCATTTGCAAGAAGCCTGTCTATCTATAGCTTTCTATTGTACCAGCTCTTCAATATAGATCTTTATTGAGCTTTTCCGTCTTTGTGAATCATAAATTGTCCTTTCAACATCCAGATGACAAGCATTTGACCCATACGTTCTATTTACATAGTACAGTAACAGCCTCTTATTTAGATGTCAAATTTCAGCAACTAAAAACTCAGATGCATACAAAACAAACCCAAAGCACAAAGAAGTCAAAATAATTCTCAAAACCATAGCCACTTTCCGTAAACTTCAGCCCCTTTTGAAGAGTGTCTCAAGCTATAGTTACTCTTATTTTATACACATGAAGAGCTTGTTCATCTTTTTTTTCTACCAGATTAAAAGTAGAAAAATCTGAAGAGTAAATTAAAAATATGATACCCAGTCTCAGGAATTCTCTAAAGTTACAAACCAGGACACCCTGGTTTTTGCTGAATGAAATTAGTCTTATTAGAACCAAAAAGGACTAAATAATGTTCACAAAGTATTTCAGACATCTAAACTCAGACATGAAAAGTCCTTTGCCATAGTGAAAGACAATGTTTCATTTCCCATATGTCAAAAGACTGAAAACTAAAAACCAAACTCAAATGTACACTCAAAATTTTCTTAAAAATTCTAGTTTTACTAGAATTCACTTGCTTAACTAGCTATCACTCATATCTTTAAGGACCTAGGGAGTATCATCATGATATAGAAAAATGATCATCTTATTGTAGAATGTTGACCGTGACTATTTGTTTAAATGTTAAAAAAGTAAACCCTCACATTTATATACATTATGTTTATCTTTTTTGTTTCTATAACTTGGAGCTATTGACACTGGCAGACTAAAACAGAAACCTAAGGAAATTAAATGTGATATTTTGGTCTCAGATAACCAAAACCAAGACGCTTCTGAACGCTTGAATTTTTCAGGTGATTGGCTGATTTCAACAATGCGTGTGGACACAGCTTTGGTTTGAATTTTTCTGAGGTTTAACAGTGGTCCAGATCCACGTGAATATCAGACACAATCAGATAAGCAGCCTGCAAAATGCACACTGGGCTTCCCAGGTGGGTCAGTGGTGAAGAGCCCACCTGCCGTTGCGGGAGGCCCAGGCCCATCCCTGGGTCAGGGAGACCTCCTGGAGGAGGAAACGGCAGCCCACTCCATATTCTTCCGCGGGAAATCCCACGGACAGAGAGGCAAGCCTGACAGAGTACAGTCCATGGGGTCTCAAAGAGTGGGATACGCCCAAGCGCAATGCAATGCAGAATAATGCGCCGCAGGAGGAGAACTCATGTGCAATCTTCTCACCCAGGGAAACGCCAAAACTGGCTCAATCTCCCTTTCGCAGTGTGATTTTTTTCTATTATGTGTATTTTGATATTTGCAGGTTTATTGGAGGCCAGTCGTGAGTTACACATGGGGAGAATTAAGTAACCATATTTGGTTTTCTAGAAACAATCTCCTCCTTTCTCCTTCCCCCAAGGCCCATCATGTGATAAATAAACCCACAGGCCAGAGGGAAGGCCTCAGGGAGCCCAGGTGGGCATCGCATCAGAATGTGCTGAGCCCATTTTGTCTGAAAAGCCCTCTTAACACCTGACCGCACCTAGGCAAGCAAATCAAAGCAAGAAACAGAATATTCGGATCAACAGAATATTTGGTGTGTGTCAACACCCACACCACCAGCCAGGTCCAGAGCCGCACATTTCAGTCAGAATACTTCGCCTTAACTGACATTTTCTTCCCAGTTTTCTCCTTTTTTGCTAAGGTATCATATCAGAGACCTGTTACGCAAACAAGAGACGAGAATCGTGAGCCTCATTTTCCAAGCCAAAGTTCAGAGTGGAAGGTCTGAAGCCAGGAAGAATCTTTGCGACTCTGATGACGTCAGAACCTCTGAGCGCCGCCTCTGCACCTGTGACGTGACCCTCACTCCCTCTCCACCTGCTTCCTCTGCTCCAGAAACTTACCCTTCACAAGGCAGCCCCTACCCTCGACTGGCCAGACTTCTGAAACAAAACGACAGGCAAAGGAGGATCAGCCCCAGAGTCAAATGGAGAGATCTCAGAAGACAGTCATTCTGGAAAGAGAGACGGAAAAGCCCACGGAGGCCCCCGAGGCAGGGGCCAGCGCCAGGCTCAGGCAGGATGGAGAGAAGCGTGCGTGCCTCCACAGCAAGGGCTTCCCTGGTGGCTCAGACAGTGAAGGAGCTGCCTGCGACGCCGGAGACCGGGGTTCAATCCCTGGATCAGGAAGACCCCCTGGAGGAGGGCATGGCAACCCACTCCCAGATTGTTGCCTGGAGAATTCCATGGACAGAGGAGCCTGGTGGGCTACAGTCCATGGGATTGCAGAGTCAGACATGCCTGAGCAACGAACACTTTACTTTCACTTTTTCTTTCAAAATCAAAACCACAACACAGACCTCATTAGGCAAAGATTAGGTCGCAGCTAACAAACCTAACCTAATTTTCCTCTGACCACCTTTGTCAAGGAATAATCTCTGCTACATTCAAATACAGACTTTCTGGTAGGGGGTGGGGGTGGGTCAATGAAAATCCTCTTATAAAGAGGGGTCAGTCTCAAATAGACTCAAAGGTGGCTTGCCTTGGAGGCAAATACTTCTTTAAAACTCTTACACAAGTTATCAGCAACAATCAAACTTTAAAATACTCCTCTATATATTCATTTTTAATTAAAAATGAGCATACAGCTCCACACATGTGGATAAACATGTGCACATATATGCATGTATGTCTCACTAGGAGAGCCAAGCCAAGTACTGGAGTTTGTCTGTAATAACCTAATGTGTTATAACCTAATGGCCAGACCACAGACAGTAACAGACAATTCAAGAGAAAGAATCGGGCCCTTTCAGGCAATTACACAATTACACACGATGACCATGTTTACATTATCGAAGGGAGGCAGACCCAATTACCTAGCTACTTCAAATTAATAACCCCATTTTCCTCCATTATCTGGCAGGCAGGGTCTCAATAATCTGAGTCATTACCTCAAATTTACTCAGACAGTATAGGTTTGGCCAGTGAACCCAGAAGCGGTTTTTCCTTCCAGAACGCCTCCACCATCAGCAAATATCAGAACGTGCCGCAGTGAGCCCATGCCAGCCTTGTCTGCAAACAGTGTAAGCGAATTCTCTCCCTTGCCTGGCAGATCAACAATTTACTCTCGTCACTGTTTCGTTTCTCCTTGAGTGCACCTCACAACATGTGAGATCTTCGTTCCCCGACCAGGGATCAAGCCCCGGTTCTCTGCACCAGGAGCGTGGAGTCACAGCCACGGGGCCGCCAGGGAAGTCCCAGCGTGTCGTATCCTAACAATCCAGGCTTGAAGGGTTTTTTTTTTTCCTGATAAAAACTCATAGGGCCATAGGATTTCAGGGCCCAAGGTCCAAAAGCCAGCTGCCAGCAGCAGTCCGGCCAGAAACGCAGCCGCTGACTTGCGCAGTTCAGGGAGGTGCTCCAAGCCCAGAGGCTTGCGTCTGATCCTGCCTCTGCCTCTCACGAGCTGCAGGGTGACCTCGGCAAGTGCTGACCTCTCCAGACCTCAGAAGTTTCATCTGTACGAGGGTGGCAATAATGGCATGTGTCTTAGAGAGCTGTCCGAGGACTAAATGAGAGGACGTGTGTGACGCGCTTGGTGCAGCTCCGGGCACATCCTGCCTTTTAAAAGATGTATGCAGAGAGCAACATGGAAACATACGCGACCGTGTGTAAAACAGACAGCCAACGGGGATTTGCTGTGTGACTCAGGGAACTCAGACCAGGGCTCGGTAAAAACCTAGAGGGGCGAGATGGGGAGGGAGGCGGGAGGGAGGTCCAAGAGGGAGGGGACATCACGGGTAAACCTGTGGCTGCTCCAAGCTGATGTTCGGTGGAAACCAGCACAACATTGTAAAGCAATTACCCTTCAATTAAAAGCTAATACATTTTTAAAAATTACTGAAGTATGGTTGATTTACCATGTTGTGGTAATTTCCAGTGTCCAGCAATGTGATTCAGCTTTATACACACACACACACACACACACATACAGGCATATACATATTTTTCATATTCTTTTCCATTATGGTTTATCCCAGGATATTGAACATACATCCCCCTGCTCTACAGTAGGACCTTATTGTTTATCCATTCTCTGTGTAACAGTCTGTATCTGTTAATCCCAAACTCCCAAAGCCATCCCTCCCCACTCCCTCGGCAAACACAAATCTGCACTCGACGCCTGCGAATCTGCTTCTCCTCTGTAGGCAACCTCACTCGTGTCACACTTTAGATCCCGCGCTAAATGGGATCGTATGACACGTGTCTTTCTCTCTGTGGCCTCCTTTGCGTAGGATGGCAGCCTCTAGGTCCATCCACGTTGCTGCAAATGGCGTCAGTTTGGTTTAGTCACTCGGTCGTGTCCGACTCTCGCAACCCCAGGGACTGTAGCCTGCCGGGCTCCTCTGTCCACGGGATTTCCCAGGCAGGAGTACTGGAGTGGCCAGTTCATAAACATGAGGAAAGCACACAAACGTGAGGCTGCGACGGGTCTCACCCACTGGTGACAGGACTCTAAAGTGCCGGTGCGGTGTGTGCTTTTAATAACGCCGTCATCCGTTCAGCACTCCACGCGTGTTCTGTCTTTATGACCTTGGAGCTGGCGAAGCTTCTTGACGCTCTGGGCTGACGTGGCCCACAAGTGTGGGGGAAATCCTCAGCCATTCTCTCTCTAAATACTGCTTCTGTCCCACCTGTCCCCGTCTTCTCCCGAGACTCCAGGTACACATACCTTAGACTTTCTCATTGTGACCCACTTGTCTCTCTCCTTGTTTCTCTCTGCCCTTCAGTCTGAATAACTTCCATTAACCTTTCCCCAACTCCCTCTTCCTGTCTTCTGCTACATCTGATCTGTGATTCCACATGCTGTCGAGTCATTTCAGGCACTTTCCCACAAACAGATTCTTTGTAGATTTGTTTGATCCTTTGATTCCACTTGGTTCTTTACAGGTTCCAATTCTCTTATGACGTTTTCCATTTTCCCCCTATTTTCTTCATCAAAACTTTTTCTCTTGCGCGTATGAATCACAGTTTTTTGTAAGCCCCCCGCCCCGCTAAATCACACATCAGTTAATTCTGGCTCACCTGGGAGTCTGTTTCTGTTTTCTGTTTTCCTCTCGTGTTTTTAGCTGCAATGCATGACAATAACTTCTGACCAATGCCAGCGTCATGTACCAACAGCTCAGGGGACTTGTGATGAGGGTGTCTCCTCAGGAGACGGCTGTCCTTCCCTCCGCTGAGCAGACGGAGCAGGTGTGGGGGGCCCGGCACCCTGATCTGGAGCGAGCTGGTCCCCCTCTCTGAGGGCCTGGCTCTCCGCTGGAGGACTCCTGCGTCCTCTGTGCCTGCATCCTCCAACCCCCCTAAACGGGCCCTGCACCCCAGTCTTTACCTCCTCAGCACCCTCCCCCGCCAAGGTCTCGCTGTCTCAACACCTCTCAGAGGCCTTAAACAGAATGGTTTTTAAAAAGTATTTTGTAACGGCTTTTCTTTGGTTGCCGGGATCATCAGTTTGCCCCAAACTACTCAATCTCACCCCAAAACAGAAAACCCTCCCTTAAATTTCTCAAAGTGCTTTCATTACAACATTTAACCTTCCCCTCCTAAACCTGTTTTCCAGTGTCCTATCTTTTTGCCTTTTCATACTGTTCATGGGGTTCTCAAGGCAAGAATCCTGAAGGGGGTTGCCATTCCCTTCCCAGTGGACTATGTTTTGTCAGAACTCTTCACTGTGACCCATCCGTCTTGGGTGGCCCCACACGGCATGGCTTAGCTTCATTCAGTTAGACAAGGCTGTGGTCAACATTACTTTGCCCACAAAGGTCCGTCTAGTCAAGGCTACGGTTTTTCCTGTGGTCATGTATGGATGTGAGAGTTGGACCGTAAAGAAAGCTGAGCGCCGAAGAATTGATGCTTTTGAATTGTGGTGTTGGAGAAGACTCTTGAGAGTCCCTTGGACTCAAGGAGATCCAACCAGTCCATTCTGAAGGAGATCAGTCCTGAATATTCATTGGAAGGACTGATGCTGAAGCTGAAACTCCAGTACTTTGGCCACCTCATGCGAAGAGCTGACTGAACTGAACTTATAAACCCATAAGAAAAAAAAGGAGCAATGTTCGTTACGTGGCTATCTGAAACCAGAGGTTGGCGAACCACGGCCCACGGGCTGGGTCCAGCGCACGGCCAGGTCGGCACATTGCCATTACTCTCTTACATATTGCGGGGGGCTGCTTTTGCATTCTGCAGCCCTATAAGGGCAGAGTTGAATAGCTGTGAGAGAGACTCCCCAAACCCTCACTACTTAATGTCTTCCCCTTCACAGAAAAAGTTTGTCAGCCTATTTTATACGGGTCCAGGGAACTTTGGAGAAGGAAATGGCAATCCATTCCAGTATTCTTGCCCAGGAAATTCCACCGACAGAGGAGCCTGGATGGCTACAGTCTAAAGGGTCGCAGAGTCGGGCACGACCGATCACAGCACAGCACGCAGGGAGCGGGCATTGGTTTCGAGACTTACAAGCCAGCTTCCGAGAGAAGACCGCATCCAAGGCCCCTGATTTCTAGTACAGCTGCCTCCCCATTAGTCACGAGTTGCTTCCTATCACAGTGATTTATTATAAACATTTTTAAAGATGAACACAACAAGGAGAGAGTGATGGTTTTCAACCAGACAGTCCCAAGATGGAAAAAGAAGGAGTCCCAGAAAAGACAGGGAAGGACTCGTCTATCTTTGGAATATTCGGGGAATTTCAGCAGTCACCTTGGAAATCTGCTGAAACAAACAACAGACGGCAAGTAGTCAAGGATGCCACTCTGAGGTGGGAAAGTCTTCTTTTCTTGTCGCTGTTCAGACAATAAACAGGTGAGGCAGAACAATGAAAGGAATCCTCATGAATGTGTTCCATCTGTGGCCATTTGATTGCTGAGAGCTTTCATCAAGGCAGTGTCTGAGCAGGGGGAAGAAATGTCCCCAACAGAGGATGGCAACGCAGAGGGACACGAATATATGCACACACACAGCATGTGACTGAACAAAGCACAGCAGAAGAAAAGTCTGATGCAGTTTCAAACCTAAGGCCTTGAAAGAAAGGCCTTCCTCCTTTTCCCCTCCCTGGCTTAATACAAGTACGTGGTAATTTGCTTCTTTTTAATAAATGGTACAATCTAATGAGTGGTGCAATTTAGCACCTCATGTCAGTTATGGATGCCAAAAATTTCGGAATTTTAAGATCGCCAAAATTATCTCACACACACACAACATGCACTGCACACCTACATGCACATACACCTACATACCTACACATATACACCTACACACATACACCTACACACCTACACACATATACCTACATACCTACACGTATATACCTACATACACCCACCCACACACCTATACACATACACACCCACACATATGCACACACATACACACACACCTATACACATACACAACCCACCTGACGGGCACAGTTAGCCTTTTCTGTTTCACTGCATCTTGTGCAGAAGGCTGAGCTGAGCTTGTCCCCATCCTGCCAACTGTGAAGCCCCAAAAACACACTGAGGGCTCCAGAGTGCAAGACCAAGCGTAAGAGGGGAGGAAGATGACTGCGTCAGAGTCCTGGAGTCACGGCCTCACGAAGCAGCGTAAGCGCCTCTCCGCGGTGAGGACAGTGGCCCTGGCTAAGGGCAGGGCCCTCCAGGCCACGCCAACAGCACCCCAAATCCTCCCGGTGCTCTGAGCCCGAGACAGGCAGGCGTGGGCAGGACCCACCCGCATCCCGGGCAAGCCCAGCGCTCCGCGACCCTCACGCCCTGGACCCTGCAGTGGCTGCCCTGTGCCCTGCCCCCCGAGGGCAGCGTCCGAGGGGCTCCACAATCTCGGGGCTCCCCCAAACGCACCTTCAGCCTCTCTTCCTTGGCCCTCTGCTTTTGCAATAGAGAGCCCCTGTAAAGCACACCACCCACCTTCCCAGCGTGCAAAGCGATGAAGCACTACTCGAGGCCCACTTGCCTCTTTCTGACTTTGCCACGAAAAATCATTTTATTCTAAAGATGTACTAGACATAAAAAGCCCTACAGTCATTTACTTAGGAGAATAAAAGTTCTGAATCACAAAATCTGAAGAGACCTCTGACATCATCGACTCTCATTTTCCCAGCTGGTGGTTGAGGAAGCCCATGGGGGAATGCAAGGGAATATCCCTTTCCGCTCACTGATAAACTCCATCAAGAAAGCAGTTTCAGGACTCCTGGCGGTCCAGTGGACTCCGCATTCCCACTGCAGCGGGACTGTGTTCGATCCCTGGTTGGGGAAGGAAGATCCCACGTGCCGCGTGTTGCAGCCAAAAAAAATAAGATTTTTTTTTTACAAAAAGGCAGTTTCTCAGGGACCAGCGGCCCCTCGTCTCCTTCAGAGCCGAAGCTCAAGCGCAGTTCTGATTTTCAAATAGAACCCCAACCTTCTCTCTACAGAGGAGGATGCGGGCTGCTCACAGCGAAGCGTGCGGGGCGGACCCGCAGGGAGAGGCTGTAGAGCTCCCTGCCCCGTCCCCTCACTCCCCTCAGGCCAGCAACGCCCGCCTGCAGACCGCCCTGTGGGAAGGAGGCTGGGAGAAGCAGGCTCACTCCTAAACCCCAAGCTCAATTCCTCAGCAGACCGCTTGCATGCATGATCACCATCTTTTCTTCATAAGCCAGGCCCTTCATAAATCAAACCTCTTCACAAATTCAGAGACCTGATTGAGCAAGCATTTACTCGAAACACGGGGAAACGTCCATACATACGGAGACCTCAGACCCACTAAGGGCAACCGGGTGAGACTTGTTTCTCCACCACAGTGGGTGATGCCTCAGCACGCTTCCCGCTTTCCAAAAGTCCCATCAGCGTAATTTATGTGGCCCATACCTCACTCCCTTTCAGGCGACAAGGCTTTTTATCGTTTTCATTTGGAAACTTATCTTTGGGACTCTGCAAATCCGCGCTGCTAACTTCTGAGGTGCGGGGGTCTGTCCGGAGCACTCGCGGGCGGGCAGGGCTCCTCTTCTGCCATCTGCCCCACCCCATGGCCGTGGAGCGCAGCCCTCACCCCCATCACAGTGTCTGCTCTTCCCCATTACGGCCTTTGCAGATGTTTTTCGTACATTTACTGTCCTTCAAATAGATGTTCAGTGCCAGAGTCAGCCAAGTAGAGCGATGCAGGGGAGAAAAAGGCTGAAGCATTGCTTCACTAAACCCAGCTCGTGGAGCTTCAAAACAAAACAGAACTTGACTCAGAACAAAGATAAGGCTAAAATCAGATCTCGGATTGGAAATGGTAAGGAAACTGGGACGAGCTGAGACCAATTCCAGCTGAGCCGATTTTCACCAGTCGTAAAAGATGACTTAGGCCTCGACGCCCCAGTACAATGGAACAATTAAATCTTTATGAGGGAGACAGCAAATGCCACAAAATCAGACCCAGCCAGAAAAGGGCACCCGAGCTTCCCCTTCCTGCAGCTGGCCCGCGAGGGCGGCGTGCGGCCACCCCTCCCAGAGCAGGAGGCCAGCCCGTCCTCCCCCGCACGGCTGGCCTGGGCCACATCCGACTGCAGGCCCCCAGCCGGTGGGGTGGGGATTTCCTTTGGCCACAGGCCCCTCACGGTCCTTGAGCTCCTTGCCTACTCCAGGTCCAGGTAAGTAAAAGAGTAACAGGGTCCCTACGCCACAAGTGCCCACCTGGCTGCATGTTAAAAAAAAAATATGTTCAGCAAAGTGGCCAAGGGCACAGCTTCTGGAGTTAGGTACCTGGGCCCAAGTCCCTAGCAGTTTTCTCATCTGTAAAATGGGCATGATCATAGTTCAAGGCAGTTGGAGTGTTACGAGGATTAAAGGAGTCAATATATGTGAAGGGCTTCAACTAGGGCCTGGCATGTAGTAAAATGCTGTCCAAGCTGCCGGTGGCTGCTGGGACGTTGTTAGTAAGTATTCTACCACAGTGTCTATCACCTAGACAGCATATTAAAAAGCAGAGACATTACTTTGCCAACAAAGGTCCATCTAGTAAAGGGTATGGTTTTTCCAGTGGTCATGTATGGATGTGAGAGCTGGACTATAAAGAAA
>SJYF01000236.1:3906716-3926679 GCA_006410515.1 Procapra przewalskii | reverse complement strand
ACACACACACACACACACACCCCATGCATTGGTCCAGCATTCCCTACACACACACACACACACACACACACACACACACCACGCATTGGTCCAGCATTCCTTGTGGAGCCCGGCTGGAGACATCCAGGCAAGCTGGAGCTCGTCCCTGCAGGACGAGGACTGTGAACCGACTCGGCTCTATCTCTAGCAGCCGCAGGTGGGCGCAGGGAGGGCCCTCGCGCCTTTAGACCCAGCACACACAGACGGGGAATTGTTGCTTCCTGGTCCCACGGCTTCGATCTGCCGGTTTGGAGGCCAGGGTTTCCAAGAGAGACAGCACAGCCGCGGCGTCACTGAGCCAGAATTCAGGAGCCCCTTGGCCGTTCTGGAGGACCGACACCATCGAAACCAGAGCGCAAGGCGCAGCCCTGTGGGGCTGGGTGAGTGGTGCAGCCCTGTGGGGTTGGGGTGAGTGGCGCGGCCCTGTGGGGCTGGGTGAGTGGCGCGGCCCTGTGGGGCTGGGTGAGTGGCCCCGGTTTCCAGGCGGAGACTGGACGTCGTCAAAAATGGAGCCCAGGGGAGTCTCTGGAGCTCCTCTTGTCTAAGAGTACATATTAATGGAAAACTAAAGCAGCTGGGAGATGGGGGGAGAGGACAAGTAGTAAGAATTCTGATTCCTAGATCACCACAGCAGGCAAGAACCCCAGCCAGGTGAGGTGTTGGCCAGAGGCAAAGCCAAGTCGCCGCAGTCGTGGCAGCAACGCTGACTTCTGCCCTGGTTCCCCTGGTCCCAGCTGAACATGCCCTAACCTGCAGACTGAACCAGAAAAATCATCCCCATCACCCAGAGGAGGACACGTGCCCCTGAGGCCTTGTGTCTGCTCTTTCAGATCAAAGGGCAAGCTGGATCGCTTGTGTGAAGTGGAGCGGTCACTTGTCAGGTAGAAATGGAGCTGTCCCGTCATCGTGTGGAATTACACGTGGAGAAGGAGGTGTGGACGTGGAAGACACGAAGGGCTGGACTGTGCTGGTCAGTGCATTGCTGCCTCTGTTCCCAAACTCCCTTCCAGACCCCGATCTTTACTATGAACTAGAAGCCTGCACACAGCATTCCTCCTCTGCCGGCCAACGTCCCATCAAGTCTGCGGGGGAGGCTCTAGGTGGAGACTGGACGGCAGGTGAGGGAAGAAGGGACCGCCGTCTTCTGCTCGTGATGCTGCATCCTGGGGGCGGCAGCTGGCTCCAGCCTCCCACCTGGCATCTCTCCTACTCCCCGGAGCAGCCTCGTGGAGCTCAGCAGTACGTGCGGAAGACGGCGCAGCTACTGTAATGCCAACAGCCACGGTCCTCCGGGCGCTTAGAGCCCAGCAAGAAGCAGCCACCGACGAACAAAGCCGGCACTGTGCTCACTGCCGCCAGGACGTCCAGGCTCCTCGGAGAGCGCGTCACAGGAGGTCTGGGGACGGATGTCGGTGGCGTGGCTACACCCTGGGACTGCTGGCTACCCGCTCAGGTACACGTGAAGAACGGCACCAGAGCACACTCAGGGCCACCGCTCCGATTGTGTTACCCGCCCACACCCTTCAGGGAGGCTGCTGTGCATTCAAGAGACTTAAATTATTCTGCCACCCTGGAAACTTTACGTTAATCACTCATTCATTCATTCAACAAGTGCGCTCACCAGGAAGGCCTACAGCGAGTAAGTAAAGCCACGCTGCTGGGGAGCCTGGATTAGTGGCAGGCCCCCACGAGCAACAACGAACATACAAGAGCATGACTTCAGACGACGGCGAGTTCCTCGGAGGAGGGAAGCGGCTGGTGGAGGCTGCGGGTGAACGGGCCGGGCGGAGGGGCCACTTCAGGCAGGAAGGTGAGAGAAGGTCCCCCTGAGGAGAAGGCACGTAGCAGAGACTGGGATGAAGGGGCGCGACGAGCTCCAAGACGTGCTCGCCAGCCCTCCAGCAGAAAGCTCCAGAACACCGTCGGCGGGCGGGAGCCGTGGACTGAGACGGTCAGTCACGGGGGAAGTGGTCCTCTCCTCTCCAGCAAACCCCCCGAGTCAGACCCAGTTCAGTGGCGGCATCCACATCCCCACATCAGCCTGCGGTTATTCCTCCTTACTTTCAATTTACATCGTAAGCTGGAGAGAAATGAATTACCTCCCCGTGGGCTTCTCTGTTCCATACAATTAAGAAAAGCTATTTCTTAGTCACAAGGCGGATGACGACACCAAGATTTCCCATTTTCTCTCTGCAGGGAGGCTGTCATCACTCAATATTAATTGGTCCTACTTTCATCCATAAAGCCAGAGTTGAAACAAATTTTTTCGGTCACAAAAATGGCAACTATTACATTATAAAAGTAAATTATTAATAGCTTCTCCATTAAAGTGCACCCGTCTTCTGAAGGCATCAGCTGCTTCAGCTCTTCTGGTGTTTCTTTAATGCGGAAAATGAGTAAATTATTATATTCCTTCCTGACAGTGGATAAACTGCCAGCGCTGATTCTGTCTAAGGTTGCCAGAGACTTCCCCCATTTCATCACAACCAGGAGCTCACATAAACCCTGGCTCCCCGCAGGAGAGCACGTCCACCGAATGCAATTCCACTTTCCTGCTAGAGAGCAGAGAAAGCAAGAACAGCAAGACATGATCGACTCAGACACCGAGGAGAGAGCGTCTCATTTATGTATACACTTCTGTCTTCTCCTGGGCAAAAACTGGGTACTTATTTTCAGAGCAGGGTTTATGAAGGAAGGAGAGAAGGGAAGGAGGGAGGCGTGAGGAAGCAGGGAAGTGGGGAAGAAGAGAGGAAAGAGAAAAGGAGAAGAGGAAAAATCACATTGGAGCCACAATTAAACAGCCCGCCCTGGACCGGGGGCCTGCGGGAGCAGTGAGGCTCATTACAACTGACCGGCAGGCGTGGTCACTGGCGGCGGGGCTGCTGCTGCTGCTGCTGCTGCTGCTAAGTCGCTGCAGTCGTGTCCAACTCTGTGCGACCCCATAGACGGCAGCCCACCAGGCTCCCCATCCCTGGGATTCTCCAGGCAAGAACACTGGAGTGGGTTGCCATTTCCTTCTCCAATGCATGAAAGTGAAAAGTGAAAGTGAAGTCGCTCAGTTGTGCCCGACTCTTAGTGACCCCATGGACTGCAGCCTACCAGGCTCCTCCGTCCATGGGGTTTTCCAGGCAAGAGTACTGGAGCGGGGTGCCATCGCCTTCTCCGGGGCGGGGCAGACACTGGTATCAGCAAGGAACAATTCTTAAGCTCATGGCCCTAGAAACCCAAGTCTTCCAACTCCTCTTGGTCATGAATTTCTGGGGGCCAGGGCCCTGTGGAAGGGTAAACACAGGGCATTTGCATTTCATCAACACGCTGGAAGATGTCACAAGTCCTGACTTTCACAGCTGGAAGCCAGGCTTAGCGACTGATTTACATATAGGCCAAAGAATAACTATGGCGAAACACAAGGCTTTTCTTAAACACAGAATTTAGTCTTGAGAAGAGACACACCCAGCTCAGCAAGGCCCACGACGTGAAATTAGAGATGCTACGGACACAGCTCACGGCATCAAAGAAAAGACAAGGATGGAAAAACAAGCGGTGGTCCTCTGCTCCTGGACTGGCAGGTCACCCAGGGCAGGGAGCATCCCTGTTGACGACTGTCCCCTCCCCCAAGGGCTACATGTCAGCTGCCCCTTCCCCTGGAAAACCGCCCTAGGTCCAAGGACAGGCAACTACGAGGCTGTAAGAGCCACGAAAGCTATTCAAGTGGCCCCTCTTTCTACTTATCATGGCAGAAAGAGTGGACTGTGTCTGTTAGAACCCATCCACCCTCTTCAAGCTAGTTTTCCTAGAACATAGAGGCTAGAAGCCGAAAACTACACGCCCCCTTTACAGATGACGACCCTCTAACAGAGAGGTAAAGTGAAGTCGCTCAGTCGTGTCCAGCTCTTTGCGACCCCACGGACTATAGCCTATCAGGCTCCTCAGTCCATGGGATTTTCCAGGCAAGAGTATTGGAGTGGGTTGCCATTTCCTTCTCTAGGGGATCTTCCCTACCCAGGGATCGAACCTGGGTCTCCCGCATTGTGGGCAGACACTTTATCCTCTAACCCACCACGGAAGCCCAAAAGTGACCTTCTTCTCAAAGTCACCCAGCTAATCAGTGGCAGAACCAGAATTTGAAGTCTGGCTCAAGAGCCTGCACTCTCAACTACTCACAACACTGCCTCTCATAGAGAAGGAAGACCTCTTCTTTAAAAAAACTATGTTTCTTTATTCTTGGCTGTGCTGAGTCTACAATGCTGCGTATGGACCTTCTCCAGTTGCACTGAGTGGGGTCTGCTATTGCAGCGGCTTCTCTCGCTTCAGCACCGGCTCTCGCATACATGGGCTTCAGCGGTTACAGCACGCATGCCTAGCTGTCCCGCAGCGCGGGGCATCTTCCCAGACCAGGGATCAAAGCCATGTCCCCTGCTCTGGCCAGTGGATTCCTAACCCCTGGACCACGTGGAAAGTCCAAGAAGCAAGACTTGTAACCTAAACTGCCTGCAGGGACATGTAGCAAATTATCCCAAAACACAGTGACCTAAAACAACAAACATTTATTAAGCAAACTGCCTGACTGGCAGTTTCTTTGAGTCAGGAATCCAGGGGCAGCCCAGCTGTGTGCCTCTGGCTCCAGGCCTCTGATGAGTGGCCTGAGTCATCAGCCAGGGTGGAAGGATCTTGTGATCCTGGAAGAGGACCTACCTCCACGCTCACGAGCACGGGTGCTAGTGCACGCAGGTCCTCAGGGCTGCTGGACGAGACCCTATTCCTCACTGGCTATTGGCAGGAGGCCACGTGAGTCTCTCTCCTGGGCCGCTTACAACATGGCAGCTGGCTGCTCTCAGAAGCCGGGAGCAAGGGAGCGGGAGAGACCGAGACGTCGGCCAGCGTCTTTGCACCATCAAGTCTCAAAAGTGGCATTCCCTCACTTTCCCGAGAAGCGTGTTGTCACTGGGTTCTCCTACGCCCAGGGCAGCAGGCTCACAGAAGGGTGGCCACCAGCAGGCAAGGGGCCCCGGGGGACAGCTTGGAGGGCACCCCTATGCTGCTGAGTACCACCCAACCAGTAAGCAGAAGACGATCAGCCGCCCAGCGGTGTCTGGCTCTGGGACTCGATGGACTGCAGCCCTCTAGCTCCTCCGTCCATGGAATTTGGAGCGCAGATTCCAAGGCAAGAGTATTGGAGTGGGTGGCCATTCCCTCCTCCAGGGGATCTTCCTGACCCAGGAATCGAACCCGGATCTCTCGCCGGATTCTTCACCTTCTGAGCCACCAGGGAAGCCCAATACACGGAAAAGTTGAGTTTAAAGCTGTCTGCACCTTCATTAACTCGGCTCTCAACTCAAGCTCTGCCCAGGACTCTGGAGACTCCACCGCAGTTCCCAGCACACAAACTTGGCTGGCCCACCTCTCTGGGGCACTGGCCCCCAGCACCTGACTAAGCTGCCTCTGGCTTCTCACTTACAGCAAAGAAAGGAAACGCTCTTAGAGAAAAGCTGTCTTGGATTTTAGCGATCTTAGTCTAAGCCATTTGTATGAAGTCCATGGTAATAAACCACCAGGTAGGGAAAAAAAGAGCAAGTTTCTGGTCTAATTTACAGTTTCCAGATTGGCAGAAAACAGTGGGTTTAGACAAGCAAAGCTGGGCCACCGGCCTAGAGGATAAAGCACGGATCCAGCAGACCCCCGGCGCCCTCCTCCTGCCCGTCAGCCCTCCAGCGCCATCTCACCCCAGGCTGCTGGAGGAACCAGCAGTAGCGTTTCTCTCACAGGGTTCATCTCACTCCAGACCAACATACCGTGTCTCACCAAGAGAGCCACAGCGGGCTGGAAGCCGGCAGCACGCGCCCAGGGTACGCGGGGGGCTTCTTTTAAGCCCCCCAAAGCTCAGCCTGTGGGCACAAACAGCCCTGATGAGTCCCCCAGCCCCAGGAAGTTGGTATGACTGAGCCACTAATCCAGGGGTTTTTCCAAGCGGCAGGCCGGGGTGGGGGGCGGTGAGACAAGAGATCGCACCTGGTCTAAGACCTCCAGGGCTTTCCTGCTCCCACCAAAGAACAGACAAGTCCCCAGCCATGCAGGGCCCACCAGGTCAAAGACAAATCATGGGAAATTAAGGACGATGCTTTCCCGGGATCACACACAGAGGCTGTTAGGGCTGTGGCCCCAGTGGACTGGTTTCCAGATATGGGAAAACAGGCACTGGGCTGGGACATTAATAAGGCTGAATTGCACGGGGAGGATTCAGATGCTGGTTCCTATGATTGGAGCCCTCGCCATCTTGTTCATCTGTGCAGGCCCAGCCTGGAGCCAGAGAAACGGCAGGTAATCAATAAATATCCAGTGAATTCATGTTGTTGAATAACCCTGTCAGACAGGACTGCCTTCTCCATTAAAGAAAGTCCACCCACCAAATGTGCCAGCTCCCTTAGGAACAGATCACCATCAAAGGCAACATGCATTCCATATGGCTCCATACTGTCTTCATGCTTAACAACCAACTCAGAATCTACAAGGGAGACGTCCAACTGAAATAACCCCCTGCCTTTTTCAGGAGGGCCCAATAAGTCTGTCAAAAGAAGGTATCCTCCTCCATATGAATCAGATATGTACCTGAAAAGCATGTTTATGCAACAGAATAGAAATAAACCTCAGCTGCTGATGACTCCAGCAAGTACCAACTGCATACCTCATTTTTATTTATCAGGAGATCTGACCTGTAAACAAAGAACAGCTTAAGGCATGTTTGAAACCCAGAACTGAGAAAATGACTCTCCAGAATTAATGACAGTGACAAGTGACCTGAAGGCAGAATCACACACACACACACACACACACACACACCCCTCTGAGCCTATTTTCACACAAGACTGAGTGCTGTTTCCTCGTATGGATACTGACACTGGGGAAACAGCAAGAAGAGTTTTTACATTAAGAAAGGAATGCAAAGAACACCCTCGTCCCTCTTAAATCGTATGACCTCCATTAGTGAATATCTAACAATAACATGAATACCAACAGCAGGTTTGGCTGCATTCGCAAAAGCAACAGCCATACAGAAGATGAACGCAGTAGCTGTGCTCAGAAAAGCTGAGAGCCACATCACACATATTCTCTCATTTATCTTTGAAAGTCCCTGAAGACTCCGTACGAGTGTATTCATCTGCGGTGAGACATGTTTTATGGGAACCGATTTCCTTACCAATTCTTCATATCTTCTGTTTAAAAACAGGATCTGTCTTTAGCATGCCTCCCCACCAGAACCTCAGCTCCTAACTCACACAACTGACTTCCTTTCATGAGTCTCAAAAACAACAACAAAAAATGCAGCCAACTCTTAGCAATTACAGAAAGTAAAAACAAAAATGAAACACGTGTAGGAAATCAAAGAAATTCACAGGCCCCAACAATTGCCACTGCCCAAGCTGAAATTAAGTAAATGCATACACGCCACGCTGCCCCGCCCCCGCCATGAAAACTCTGCCATGCAATTTATTAATGAACAGAGAAAGGAAACAGAAGCTGAAGAGTGGGGCAGGAGAAACTGTTTAATCTAATAGTCTGGAAATTATATCGGAAGGAACAGATGGTTTCACAGAAGTCAAGGCAACCCAGAGGCACAGGGAGCGATTTTCTAGGAAAGAAAAATGTTTCCCTACCTACTGCCCGCACTATTTTCAGCAAAGGAGGAGTCTATATTCAGCAGAGGACAAGCTCCGAGCCTGGCACGCCAACAAAAGCAGAACTGCCTGGCAGCCTTCCACACGCACCCGCTTCACACTTGGCCTCCAAACCTGAGCTGGAGGTCAAACGGCCCGATTTAAAACCCACAACAAACGAAAGGCCACACTCCAGCAGGTTAGGAACCAACATTCGTGATCTTGGCAAACACAAACACCGGTGATTCTCAGCAGGTCATGGGCACCGTGATTTTGACGTGGTTCCCCATCCCCAGGTCTTGAGGGCCCCAGCAGCAGGGAGAACAGCACTTTGGCACAGAATCACCTTGGGCCTGAGCCTCCCTGTCCATACCCGGGACTGAAAGTCACCTCCAGGGCTGTTGCTGGTTACTTGAGACGAAGACGAAGTCGTGCGGCAATCCACGCGGCATCACACTCAGCGGCTATTTTCACCCCCACTGCCTGTGAGTCACCAAACCATGTGGGTAAGTTCTCCCTAGAGCAGGGCCCGGCTCAGGCAAAGCCCTGGCTGCTGGGGTCTTGGGGTCACAGATCGGGGCCTACCAAGCCTCAGGGCTGTGCCTGGGAGGCCTGCCCAATAGCCAGCTCTGCTTTACAAGCAAGACATTTGTCTGAGTTCCGATGCCTGCCCCACCACGTACATGCTGTGTGACCGTGGGCATGCTGGATAACCTCTCTGAGCCCCATTTCCTCATCTCCAAAGTCAGGATGCCCTGAGGAACTCACCCCAGGTACGGTGCGTGGCTCACTGGCAGTCATCACCGCTGTTACGACTACCCACGGTGATGGCACCCTTATCACCACACGCAGCTCCTGTCCACACCTCACCACCTACAGACAACCTCAGCCAGCCACAGAGGGCACAGCCGCAGACAGGCCTTCTGCCACCAAGATTCAGGGCTGCAGCAGGAGGACCCTCCCCTCAGGCACGAGCTTCACGTCGGGGAGACACGAAAAGCCAGCCCCCCGACGCGCCTGGGCAGCCCTGCCTCCTGCCCCAGCCTCAAGAGCTGCTTCCATTCACCCTCCTTCCTGGCTTCTGACATTTTGCTTCAAGCTCTGTTTGTTTGTTTTCCCTGGAAAAAGAAAAACACCATCAACATCAGAGCCTCCGTGTCCGATTCTGCGGAAGAGTGGCGGAAGTTACGGATGAATTTGCTCTGTTCTGAAGCTGCAGGTATCATACTTAGAGCGGTAATAAATACCTCGTTATGGATGGCAAAACAAACACTTCAGGGCACTCAGGCTCCAGGAAAGGAACCCCATGGCGAAAGCCACTTTAAACCGAGAATGTTCCAGCAACGCAAATAACCACCCATCCCCCAGGGCTCTTCCTTCCTCCCGGAGCGGAGGGCGTCCCTGAAACGGGGGCTCACACCCGCAGCGCAGGCAACTGCAGTCAGGGGCCGGGCGGCAGGGGTCCTGGGCAGCACCTGGCCCACGGCTCAGCCCATCAGCACTGCTCTCTGCGGTCACCTCTAGGCCATTTCTCTTTGATGTTTCTATTGAGGTACAGCTGATGTACAATGCCGTGTTGGTTTTAGGGATACAGCATAGTGATTCAGTTGCATATACGTACATGCAGGTGTGTGTGTGTGTGTGTGTGTGTGTGTTTGTGTGTACATACTTTTCCAGATTCTTTTCCCTTGCAGGTTATTACTAACTATTGAGTATAGTTCTCTCTCTACACAAGTAGGTCTCTGCTGTTACTTACTTTACATACAGTAGTGTGGATACATTCACCCCAAATTACCAGTTTACCCCTCCCCCCACGCTCTTTCACCTTTGGTACCCGTAGGTTTGTCTTCTTTGTCTGTGACTCTCTGTTTTGTAAATAAGTTCATTCGTGTCCCTTTTTTCCTTAAGACTCCACGCACCAGCGGCGTCGTATGGCATGTCTTTGGCTGGCTTGCTTCACTTGGTTTCATCATTTCTAGGTCCATCCACATTGCTGCAAGTGACATTACCTCATTCTTTTCACGGCTAAGCAGTATTCGTGTGTGTGTGTGTGTGTGTGTGTGTATCACATCTTCCTTATCCATTCATCTGTCGATGGACCCCTCAAGTTGCTTTCCTACCTTGGTGTGTGTGGGTGTGGGTGGGTGTGTGTGGGTGTGTGTGTGTATCACATCTTCCTTATCCATTCATCTGTCGATGGACCCCTCAAGTTGCTTTCCTACCTTGGTGTGTGTGGGTGTGGGTGTGTGGGTGTGTGGGTGTGTGTGTATCACATCTTCTTTATCCATTCATCTGTCGATGGACCCCTCAAGTTGCTTTCCTATCTTGGTTACTGTAAATACTGCTGCCATGAAGAAAGGGGTGCATGGATCTTTCTGAATTACAGCTTTCTCTGCATATAAGCCCAGGACCAAGGTGATCTCTATGGGTCTGGTCACACTGGCGAGGGCAGTACGTAGAAGAAATGGGGTGCAGGGAACAGAGATGGTAGAGACCTAATCAAAGCAAAGGCTTCCCGAGGAGGACCGGGAGGAGGCTGGACGTGTGGCCCCTGAGGCCCAAGTACATCTACAGACCTTCTGCTAAGAAGCAATGTTTCCAGCTAGACGTGATGAGCTGTGTCAACGAGAACAAAGGTCTGCTTAGATGCTGTGGGTATGACTGGGCCCCTAATATGCCTGGCATGTTCTGGCCAACCCACAGTACACTGACTGTCCCCTCTCTGGCCTACGCCTCCCCCTCAACCCTGGACAAGAGGGAAGGGCACAGACACTCAGGAGTCAAGACCCTGGTCCAAGAAGGGTCTTCTGCAGACCCCAGACCACTGGCAACACACCTGTTAGTCAGCACAAAATTGTTCCCTAGACCCCCACCTCTTGCTCCTTGGAAGAAAAGTTATGACCCACCTAGACAGCATATTAAAAAGCAGAGACATTATTTGCCAACAAAGGCCCATCTAGTCAGGGCTATGGTTTTTCCAGTGGTCATGTATGGATGTGAGAGTTGGACCATAGAGAAAGCTGAGCACCAAAGAATTGATGCTTTTGAACTGTGGTGTTGGAGAAGATTCTTGAGACTTCTTGGACTGTAAGGAGATCCAACCAGTCCATCCTAAAGGAAATCAGTCTGATTATTCACTGGAAGGACAGATGCTGAAGCTGAAACTCAATACTTTGGCCACCTGATGAGAAGAACTGACTGATTTGAAAGGACCCTGATGCTGGGAAAGATTGAAGGTGGAAGGAGAAGGGGACAACAGAGGATGAGATGGTTGGATGGCATCACCGACTCAATGGACATGAGTTTGAGCAAGCTCCGGGAGCTGGTGATGGACAGGGTGGCCTGGTGTGCTGCAGTCCATGGGGTTGTAAAGAGTAGGGCAGAACTGAGCATCTGGACTGAACTGCCTCTCACTCCTCGGCCTTCAGCTGAGCCCAGCAACCTCCCTGCAAACAGTCATTCCCAACCACACAGCCTCTCATCCCCAAGTCCACATGCTCCCATCCCCCTCCACAGCGGCCAGTCACCCCCGAGGGCTGAGCTCTCAGGGAAGACAGCCTAGAACAGGTGGAGCTTTTCTAGGACCGTAAAGAAGGCCAGGGACCCCGGGAGCCTTGGGCTGTGTGAAGGTTTGGTGGGGGGTGGTGCTCGGTCGAGGGTTCACGCCGAGGCAGAGGGAAGAAACAGAAGGCCCACCTCAGGACCAGCAAGGCAGTGCTGTGTGTCTGCTTGGAGAGGAGGAAGCCAGTTTAGAAACACTGGCTTTCATGACGGCCAACCACTGAAGTCTGTGGAGGGCCCTGGGGAGGCTGGGTTTCGGTGACAACGGAGATGCGGGGGACTCAGGCCAGGAAAATGGGTGCAGCTGCTGGTGGGAACCTCCTGCCCACAGGCCAGGCCAGTGGGCTTCAAGGCGGCCCCCGCCGAAGCCCCAGCAAACAGCAGCATCACCCGGGAGCTTGCGAGAGGCGCGAAATCCTGGGCCTCTCCCCAGACACCCAGATGACAAACGCCACGGGCAGGGGCTTGGCAGTCTGAGCCCACAAGCCCCCCCGGCGATTCTGCCGTTGCTAAAGCTGGAGAACAACTGCTCCCAAACTACACCGTGTCTCCTGCTCGGCGCGCTGGGAAAGGACCCCAGGCTTCAGGGAGCTGGAGGTGACCTGCAGGAGTTACACACATCTCCCAGGGCTGAAGGGAGATGGAACCTCAGGACAGATGGCCCCCCTGGTGGCGGGCAGCTGGGACACCCAGGCTGGGACTGACCGCCTGGCACTTCACCGGCGCCTCCCACTCACCCTCCAGCACGGCTGCCCACGGCTTCACCCATAGTCTCAAAGAGCGCCAAGGCCTGGCTGCCTCTCCCAAGATGGACTTCAGGGGCCCGGGGTGCAGCCCGGCCTGGGAACCTTTTAACCAGAGCTGGAATCACTGTGCTCCACTGGCAGCATTTTTGTTTAAGGAATATGGCCTGTCCTTCTAAATATGTGGCAAGCTACTTCAGGGAGATAAAACCTGAACTAGTCAGAATGTATAGTTGTGTATGCAATATCTACTAAAGTTCATTTCATACTTTTAAAAGTCATACCAGCATCATTTCTCTCGTCCTTCTCCACTCAAATCAAAGAAACTTGCAGCCCACTCGGCCCTGGAAGGCTCTCAGAGTGGCCCCAGGGGAGTCGTCTCAGTGTCGCCTGGGAACCTGTGGCAGCAGTCCCAGGCTCGGCCCCAGGCTAATGGATCAGAAATTCTGGGGCCCAGGAGTCTGGGTTTCAAAGGGCTTTTCAGGTGACTGTGACTCACTACCAAGTTAGAGAGCCATGCCTTCAGTGAAATGATTCGTTCTTAAGGCCCAGAGTCTTTCTCTGGTGGTTAACATCATTTTTGATGACATTTCAGAATTTTCTTAGCACCTCCCCCACCAACCCATGAAATCCGACAGGCTAGGAGCACCAAGATTTATAACAAGTCTCTCAGCACCAGGCTCTTGGCTCCCAAACACTAACCTGCGAGTTTTTAGACCTTAAAGTAAACCGTGATCCATCTTTTTGGGGGACTCTTTATCCCAGCTGGGAGGAGAGATTAAAAGAACAACGCAAAGAGACAATGATTAGCAGCTGCTTCTGCAGTCGTGCTTAGGGATAAGGTTACCCAGACTGGAAGTGAGGTAAAACTTGGACCCTTAAATGATTCATTGCACAATACACATGTTTTGAATAATGAATGTGACCCTGTGTTATTCTCATGACCACCCAAAATTTATCCACAGGGCTTAAGGCTAAAATGCTGGCAGTCAAAACCCAAGTATGAGCCTGGTCAGCACAACGTCTGAGCAAAAAACCCCAAAGGTCAGCTCTTCAAGACCTCTGAGACAGGAAAACCACCGAGACGGGAATTTAAAAAATGTGGCAGTGTGAGCTGGTCCTCGAAATTGTAACGTGCGTCATGGGAATGTTCCACAAGCAAGAATTCAAGCGGAGAAACAGAAGACGCGCTTGAGGCAGACGCGCAGTGGAGCGTGAGGCACTTTTCGGCGGTTCCACGGTGAAGCCCTTCAATGCAGCTGAAACCCACCACAGCGCACAGGCCATTTGGGCGTCAAAAGCAGACCAAAGTGAGCGCTGCTGCTCAGGAAGATCACGGAATTCGCCACAAACATCCAGCTGCTTGGTGGCCCACGGCAAGTCACGCGTATAACCTCCCCAACCACACACAGGGACTGGACATGCAGCAGCTGTAATTATCACAAGTAAAGAAGTGAGTCCGCTCTCCATCAGGTAGGCGTGGTGCGCGCGCTCAGTCTCGCCAGCTCTGCGACCCCACGGGCCGTATCCGCCAGGCTCCGCTGTCCATGGGATTCTCCAGGCAAGAAGACTGGAGTGGGCTGCCACTTCCTGCTCAGGGGATCTTCCCGATGCAGGGACCGAACCCGCATCCCCTGCGTCTCCTGCTCTCGCGGGTGGATTCTTTACCACAGAGCTGGGAGAGCCCCTCCACCCCGCACGGATCATCTGAAATGTAAAATGGGACAGCTACTCTGCAGAGCAGTTGCGCAGTTTCTCGTGAAGATAAATGACACGTTTACCGCACAACCCGGAAATCCCACCCCTCGTATTTACACAAAAGAAATGAAAACACAGGTCCACGCAAGACTCGTCCACAAACGTCCATAGCAGCTTATTTGAGAATAGCCCCAAACTGGAAACAGCCCAAGTGTTCAAAGGAAATGATTAAAAACACTGCGCCGCACCCGACCAACGGCATGCCGCACAGAGGCGCAGCGGCATGAGCTCTCGATCCGCACAACGGCATGGATGAATCCCTGAAGCAGTACACTGAGGTAAAGTCATCCACAGAAGCGTGCACGCTGTAGGGTGACACGGCTGTACTATTCTAGAAGGAGCACGTGAATCTACAGTGACCACAGGCCAATCCGCGGAGGTCTGGGGCAGGGAATCCTTGGGGGCAATGGAAGCGTTCTAGATCCTGAGTGTGGTGGTAATCACAAAGGCGTGTCAGTTAGCAAATCTCATCAAGCCATACACCTCACATGGGTGCATTTTACAGTATGCAAGTTAGACCCCAGGAAAGTCCTTTTTGGGCTTCCCTGGTGACTCAGAGGTTAAAGCATCTGCCTCTAATGCGGGAAACCTGAGTCTGATCCCTGGGTCGGGAAGATCCCCTGGGGAAGGAAATGGCAACCCACTCCAGTATTCTTGCCTGGAGAATCCCATGGAGGGAGGAGCCTGGTGAGCTACAGTCCCTGGGGTCGCAAAGAGTCGGACACGACCGAGCGACTTAACTAAGTCACTAAAGCTCTTTTTTAGACTGAGACATCACTCAGGTCTGAGCGCTCCCTCTCACGTGCAGTAGAAAGGTCCTATGTCAAAGTGAAAGACAGTGAAAGGGACCTCCCTGGTGGCTCAGACGGTAGAGCGTCTGTCTACACTGCGAAGGGAGTTCAAACACTGGATTCTGGTCCCACTTAGTACTGCTGCTGCTGCTAAGTCACTTCAGTCATGTCCGAGTCTGTGCGACCTCATAGACGGCAGCCCACCAGGCTCCCCCGTCCCTGGGATTCTCCCGGCAAGAACACTGGAGTGCGTTGCCATTTCCTTCTCCAATGGATGAGAGTGAAAAATGAAAGTGAAGTCGCCCAGTCGTGTCCGACTCTTAGCGACCCCATGGACTGCAGCCCACCAGGCTCCTCCCTCCATGGGATTTTCCAGGCGAGAGCACTGGAGTGGGGGGCCATCGCCTTCTCCACATTTAGTACTACTACCTGTCCAAGCAATCTCCTCATTTGAAAGAGAGAGAGAGAAAGCAAGAGGGAGAGAGCCTTCCCTGCGGCTCTCAGGCTCCTTGCGAGCATTATCTGAAAACGCGTTAGTTGCAGCGCACGGGCCCAGGTGTGGGAAGTAGGATCTGAGTTCCCGATCAGAGTTAGAACCTGCGCCCCCTGTGTTGGGAGCGTGGAGTCTTATCCCCTGGACCACCAGGGAACAAAGATCCAGCCCATGAAAAATAAATAATAAACAAACTTTTTTAAAAAGGAAATGCTTTGTTGACATATTTACACTGTCATGTGTAAAACAGATCGCTAGTGGGACGGTGCTGTGCAGCGCAGGGAGCTCAGCTCGGTGCTCTGTGATGACCTGGGGAGCAGAACGGGAGTTGGGAGGGAGGCTCAGGAGGGAGGGAGGCATGTATCTGATTCACGCTGCTGTACAGATGAAACTAACACAACAGTGTAAAGCAAATCTATTTGAATTCTTTTTAAAAAGTTGACGCTTTAAAGCAGAATCAGAGCACTGATTGTGCAGCCCCCGTGCCAGCCACCCAGGTGCCCAGCTAAGCCACCTCCACCTCGACCCCCAACCCCCTCACCGGCCAGCCAGGCCCTGGGCCCACCCACTGACTTCTCTCAACCCACCCACCCTCTAGTTCCGACAGCCACCTTCACCCCCCGCTCATGACTGCAACGGCTTCAAGATGTTCTCCTCTCCCCCAGTGTTACCCTTTCCATCCCTTCTCTTTCCAGAGCCAGCTTTCCAGAACACAGATCTGATCGTGTCACCTACCCTAGCCCCATCTCAAGAGCCTTTAGGGCTCTTGAGAGAGACTAGACTCCTCAGCCCAAGACCTGAGACCTTCAGTCATCTGGCCCCCAGAAGGACACCCGCCAATCAACTTGAACCGCCCACGGCTGCTCAAGTACGCAACGTAGCCTGGATGCTCTGGCCCCTCCCACAGGTCGTCCCCTTTGCGGGAAAAGATCACTGGATCCCAGCCTCATTCCCACCCTGTTGTTCAGTCGCTCAGTCGTGTCCGACTCTTCACGACCCCATGGACCACAGTACGCCCGGCTTCCCTGTGCTTCACCAACTCCTGGAGCTCACTCAAACCCATGTCCATCAAGTCGCTGATGCCATCCGACCACCTCATCCTCTGTTGTCCCCTTCTCCTCCCGCCTTCAATCTCTCCCAGCATCAGGGTCTTTCCTGTGAGTCAGTTCTTCACATCAGGTGACCAAATTATTGGAGTTTCAGCTTCAGCATCAGTCCTTCCAATGATTATTCAGGACTGGTTTCCTTTAGGATGGGCTGGTCAGATCTCCTTGCAGGCCAAGGACTCTCAAGAGACTTCCCCAGCACCACAGCATTCTCTACCTGCCTGACTCCAAATCCAGCTGCAGGTCCCGATCCTCCCTTGACACACACATCCCCCGACAAGGGGAACTTTCACCACACCCCCTCCATCACCCGCACTCCAGTCACTTGCTTCTTCATCTGTAAGACGCTGAAGCAACGTGGATCAGCAAGCTAGACCAGCGGTATGGACTGAATGGTGTCCCTTTGAAATCCAAATGCTGAAGCCCCAGCTCCCAGGGTGAGAGTACTGAGGGTAAGGAAGTAACTAAGGTACAGGTATTGGGGCTTCCCAAGTCGCTCAGCAGTGAAGAATCCACCTGTTAATGCAGGGGCCACAGGAGACATGGGTTCAATCCCTGGGTCAGGACGTTCCCCTGGGGGGAAAAAATGGCAGCCCACTCACGTATTCTTGCCTGGAAAACTCCATGGACAGAGGAGCCTGGTGAGCTACACTCGGTGAGGTTGCAAAGAATCAGACACGACTGAGCAGGCCATGACACAAGTAACTAAGGAAATGAGGTCATAAGGGTGGGACTCTATTCCCATAAGACCAATGTCCTCATAAGAAGAGACAGGAAGGGGGCGCTCTGTCTCACTCAGGGGTGAAGACACAGCAGAAGGTGGCCATCCACGGGCCAGGAAGAGAGCTCCCACCAGAACCCGGCCCTGCGGGGCCCCTTATCTTGGACCTTCAGCCTCCAGATCCGCGATTAAAAATAAATATCATCTGGAACACTTTGCTACAGCTCTGGACACAACAGCGGGGTCCAGTCCACAGTCGGTAAATAGGTATGATGTCGATGAACTGTCATCCCACAGCCCCTAGTGAAGCCAGGAGCAAGCGTTCATAACACAAACGGTATGTTAACCAGATTAGGGGGGCAGAGTCAGACCTGGAACCGAGTCTTCCTCCCTCGAAAACCGACCCGGAGAGCACTGCCCCACAGGGCCGTCCACTCTGGTGGGCGAGTCCTCTGCCTGCGACGCCCAGGACGGTAGCCATGAGCCACAGGCATCTGCTGAGCATGTGACGTGTGCCCAGGGTGGCAGAGCAACGGATTTCTACTTTGATTCGTGTTTTCTCATATATTTCGTTCATTTGTATTCATACATTTATCTCATTCATTGCCCTTCATTCAGTGTCAATTGTTATACTGAACCGCCTCGTGGCTGGTGGCTCCCGTCCTGGACAGTGCGGGGCTAGTCAGGCAGGCGAGGGTCATGCCCGAGGCATTACTGTCCCCGTGCGGGTTGCAGACCGTGCCAGCTGCTCCTGTTACAAACACCACGGACTCTCCCAGGTAGCGTTCGAGTGGTGTCAGTGGCCTGGCACCGAGAAGCTGGCAAGCCGCACGCGTAAAAGGGCTAACGAGGTGCCGTTCTGCAGGAACCGTGATGCTTTATGGGCCTCCACCTGCGAGGAAGCCCGTCGCAGGGCAGGCTCACCCCTCGGTGACCAGAGTTAATTGAAACCTGAAGGCCCGATCAAATCACCCAGAACTGAGATTTTTGGCAGCTTCCGCGCTTTGCGGTGAGCTTCCTGCTGCTTCTCGCTTCCGTCAGCGCAACAAGCGAGGCTGCAAGCTCCAAAATCATCCACAAGAGCACCAAACTCTGAGCGAGGGGCAGAAAAAACAGGGCGGACTCTGATCTTGACTTTTTTTTTTTAAATGCGTGCGGTCCCCTTTCTAAGGCAGCAGGTGGACGTGGACAGCACCCTATCCCCAACTTGGAGAATGTGAGTCGGACAAGCATCTTGTCTATGGAAAAAAAGGGCATCGAGTGGTCCTCAAAAATCTCCTATGGCAACCCCACATGGAAAACGGGTATCTCAGCCCCTCTACACGGTAACACAAGCTTTACGGCAAGAACATGCTGACTGCTGTTCACGCCTATTCACCTGGGACCTTGCAGCTTATACGGCACACCAGCTTGGATGCCCAAGAGACCCAGATTCAACTCCTGCCCTAACCAGTTCCCAACACCGCGTCTTTAGAAAACTTACTTAACCTCTCTGAATGACCATTTCCTCTTCTGCAAAAAAAGAAAGAAAAAAACAAGTGTACCCACACACCTCCCTACGTTACAGTGGCGATAAAACCACCACAGAAGCCCCAAAGACAAGTGTTCCTAGCGACTTAATTCGTAAGAGCCCCAAACTGAAAATGGCCCAAAGGCCCATCAACAGGTGAAGAGCAAGATACACCATGGTAAGTCCACACACTGGAGGAAGAACAGGGATGAACCAGTGCCACACCGGACAACATAAATGATCTCAAAATAAGGGGAGTGAGACAACTTCGCTCATAGAAAATTCTAGAAAAATGAGGTCAGTGACAGATAGCATATCATCAGGGGACACAGGGCTGGACTCAAGGAGGAGTGAAGACGCCCCCAACGTCTTGATGAGGTGATGGTTTCCTGGGTCTGGGCATTTTAAGGACGTGCAGTGTGCTGTGCTGAAGTTACACGTTGGCAAAGTTTGAAAAGGGTTTAAAACATGAGATCAGGGGTGTAAGGCCCCATCGTAGGAGCTGGCACATAGGAGGCTCCGTTACAGAGCAGTGACAGACGACGCCAGGAGACCTTCTTGAAAAGGACCTTGACAGGCTGCCGGGAAACCCCGCAGGCTTCCTGGAGCCCAGCTGTCCAGAAAGACTGTCTGTTCCCAGCCAGAAGGCGTGAACCAGACAGATGAACAGAAAGGTGGGCAAGGCTTAGTCTCTGCCCTGAAGGAAAGACGAGAGTTTTACGTACAATGGAATAAAAGGATCATAAAGACGGTGGGGACGAGCGACGGCCGTGCAGAAAAGTGTGATTCTGACGGGACGGCTGTCCAGAAGGAAGGACTTCAGGGTGGGATGCTGGCAACGGGAGGCGGGGCAGGCCCTGTGCAGAGGGTGGTCTGATGGCGCCAGAACATGGAGGCTGGAGGGGGGGTCCTGGTGGAGACAACGGGCAAGGCTGAGGGCCCCGGCACGTGGTCCTCCAGAGACGAGGCAGGGGGTCCGCACGGCCTGAGCAGCAGCGGGAGCCCCCTTGTCATCACCCAGGGAACCGGCCAAAGTGCTCAGCGAGGCAGGACTTGAGCTGCACCACAGGTCCCACCCAGGGGGCAAGGTGCTAATTTACTAAGGGTCCCGACACCCCCACCTCTCATCTCAGTATTCCCGAGGAAATAATCAGAAATGCATGCAGAGATTTACTTACAATGCTGCTGATCACGACATTATTTATAATAGCCCAAAGCCCAAAATAACTTAAACGTCCAAAAAGGGGGACCCAAAATAAATTATGGTACCCTGAGTGATTCAAGCACTTAGGGCCACAGAACCATATTTTAGGAACACATGGGACCACAGGCGGTGCCTCACTGTACAACGTTAAGCTGCATAAAAGCAGGACAAAAATATACACTGAGGATTCATTCAACGTGATCACTATGCGCCGGGCACTGTGCTAAACGCAGACGATATAGCAGAGGGGAGACAGAGACAGCCCTGCTCCTGTTAGAAGGGACCCCGCTTTCCAGCGAAGGAAGGCAGAGGACAGACAAGGAAACAGATTCCAATGAGTGAAACATAGAGCAGGCTGATGGCAGGATTCCCCAGGAGGATAAGC
>SJYF01000236.1:3889241-3899380 GCA_006410515.1 Procapra przewalskii | reverse complement strand
CGAAGAGACACAGGAACCAGAGACCAAATGGATAATATTCACTGGATCACAGAAAATGCAAGAGAATTCCAGAGAAACATCTATTTCTGCTTCACTGACAGCACTAAGGCCTTGGACTATGTGGATCACAATCAACTATGGAAAATTACTTAAGAGATGGGAACACCAGACCACCTTACCTGTACGTGAGTCAAGAAGCAAAAGTTAGAACTAGACATGGAACAATGGACTGGTTCACAACTGGGAAAGGAGTATCTCAAAGCTATATATTGTCATCCTGCTTATTTAACTCCTATGGAGAGTACATCATGTGAAATGCCAGGCTGGATGAATCACAAGCTGGAATCAAGACTGCCAGGAGAAATATCAAGAACCTCCCATATGCACACGATACCATTCTAATGGCACAAAGAAAACCCATCCAAGAGGTCTTCAAAGGCAGAAGAAAGAAAGTCTTTCCCCACTCCTATGGTGAGACAGCGAGGAAAGAGACAAAATATCCTTCCAGTTCTCTACTAGAAACGGGCTAAATGTCATTAGGAACTGGATGCTGACTGGGGAGGAGACTCAGATAATAACCGGGGGTTCTGAGACCCAATTGCAAAGACAAGACGTTAGACACTGCAAATGACCCAGAAGCAAAGACACTCCAACTGGTGACATTCTGGAAAAACAATTTCCTCTGAATCAAGCCCAGAAGGAAGTGTGTCTTTGGTGTATATGGGGACCAGCTTCGTGCAGGAATTGTCAGCTCCATGAGGGAGAGAATTTATGTTCCAAGTTCACCCATTCTTTCACTCAATGCAAACTTATTATAAGCTGCTTTGAGTCCTGCCCTGAATTAGGAAACATAAAAATGGAAAGATCAGGTCATACCCTCAAGGAGACCACAGGTAAAGGAGGAGACAGAAAATGAAGGGATACACGTGGCACAGGGAGGCTGGTGGTTCTAGACGTCTGGGTGGGGTGCGGGGCATTCAGAGGAAACCCACTGTGAAATCAAACAGATGGCACATCCCCAGAGACCTGGTTCCAGAAAAAACGGATCAGCAACAGGACACGATATCCTGTATCATCTTACTCATTTGTTAAGATTTTTTTATGTGAACCATTTCCAAAGCCCTCATCGAATTTGCTACAACACTGAATCCATTTTTATGCCCTGGCTTCTTGGCCACAAGGCATGTAGGAGCCCAGCTTCCCAACGAGGGACTGAGCTTGCCTTCCAGCACCGCCCTCACCGGAAGGCAGAGTCTCAACCACTGGACCGCCACAGAAGTTCCACCGTGTCGTTTCAAATGTTTGAACTGTTTATTTTTAAAGTATTTCTGATTTGTTTTTTAAATATTTCCCCAGATGCCCATGAAAGTCGCTCAGTTGTGTCCGACTCTTGGGAGACCCCAAGGACTATACAGTCCATGGAATTCTCCAGGCCAGAATACTGGAGTGGGTAGCCTTTCCCTTCTCCAGGGGATTTTTCCAACCCAGGAAGTGAACCGGGGTCTCCTGCATTGCAAGCGGATTCTTTACCAAATGAGCTATCAGGGAAGCCCAGATGCCCATACAACAGTGGAAAACCACTTTGAAAAGGATCACCTTCTGAAAAGATTATTTTTCATCTGTGACTTAAAACAAAAACCCTCAGTTTAAAGTTCATTTTTACTACCATCTAGCAGGCATGTATTTAAATAATGGGGGCAATAAATGTAGTTATATTTTCAAATACAAATTAGTTTCATTAAGAGTGAGCTCTCATTTACCACATTTGCTGCTAATCTGAGGCAGACTGTAAAGCTAATTTTAACAACTGCCAACAGCTCATGACAAGCAACCAGAGATGGTGCAATTACATGCAATGAAGCCGGATCAGCTGGCAAACTCATTCTTTATTTCTTCACTCAAATCCTATATTTGAAGACTCGAGTGTGTTTATTACATCATTCAGGCACCCAAAGCAAGAACTGATGATCCAAATTAAGAAGTTTCTACATGATGAGAACACTTCTCTTCATTCAGATACATATGAAAATTTGAAAACCCAACCAGCTATTTGGATGGTGTCAAATCTTGATATCCTACAAACCGTCTATGAGAGTCTCTGACACTGTGCCAGATTTGATGCCAAGGAAAAGAACAATCTGCATGAAAGGGACTGTGTTATGGTGCTGGTTCTAAGTGTCCGTGTGCCCCTGCATGTGAAAACCCACGTGTTTCTCTTTTCTTAACTGACAGGACGGGGACCACAACGTTCACAGAACGCTCCTCTGGGTCATGAGGTGATGGGAGACCTTGCCTTTAGAGTTTAAGTTTTCAAGTTCTCCGAGTTGGACGGGCATTCCTTTCCTAGTTGAAGACATCCAGGTGTATCACAGCCAGCCTCCCAGATGGGCCTCAGTAATCCTGCTCACCAGAGGGCAGCCCCTGCACTCAACGGGGCGGGCCGCTGCGGCCAGCGGGATGGGCAGAAGGGCGGGCCTGCCTGGGGGAAGCCCACTGCCAATTCTGTGTGCTTGCGCTCAGCCGCTGAGTCACGTCGGACTCTGTGACCCCACAGACTGTGGCCAGCCAGGCTTCTCTGTCCATGGGATTTCCCAGGCAAGAGTCCTGGAGTGGGGTGCCATTTCCTCCTCCAGGGGATCTTCCAGACCCAGGGATCGAACCCACGTCTCCTGCATTGGCAGGTGAGTTCTTTACCAGTGAACCACCAGGGAAGCCCCGCCGTCCATATTGGGAAGACACTCTCTTAACCGCATGGAGAGGCCCCTGGGCAGGGGACGAGACCACCCCTAACCACCACGGCAAACTCCATGCCCGAGTGACAGCATGGCTCAGCAGCCTTCGGGCCAGCCGGCATCCTGACCGCAGCCTCAGGAGAGGCCCCGGGCAGAGCCACCCAGCTCAGCTGCCTCTGGGCTCCTGACTCACAGGAGCCCCGAGAGGTGATAAACGTTCACTGTGTTCCGTTCCCAAGTCTGGGGGTAAAACGTTACACAGCAAAAGATATGAGGGAAAAAGATTTTAAAAAAAGAAAGATAAGAGGGGTATTTATCGAAAGAAAATGCCCGGTGGAGACGGATCCAGACTACCTTTCTGCTCTCCAAAGAGCGTCCATCACAACCACCCTTAGCTGAAAACGGCCCCCTCCCAAGAGGCCGCCACTCAAAGTGGGGTCCTCAGACCAGCAGCGCCGCCACCAGTGGGAACGGCCCACCCAGGCCTGCACTTCCACGTGATTCAGCGACGTCTAAACCACAGGAAAGCTCCCGAGAGCCTGGACCACAGAGGGGGCTCTCCGTCCCAGCTGCCCGGTGGGTCTCTGACAGCTGTTTGGATATCCAGACGGACGCCCAGACCTTTTGGATGCGCCAAGCATCCCTTTTTAAGACTCCCGAACTGACAGGAACTGACATCCAGGGTTAAGAAGCAACAGCCTGAGAGCAAACCCCATCTCTTCCCGCTCCTGACCTCTCCAACCTTCCAACACCCGGGCCTCCGGGGCCCTGAGTCTGAAGCACGTAGCCAGGGGCTGGGAACCACAGTCTACAGGAGGGTGGTCTTGTGGACCACCTTGGTTTCAGCCCGTTTCTCCTGAACCTCTTAGGATCTCATGTCATCCCTCTCTAGGCTCTCTGCTTTCCTCCCACACAAGTGTACCCCAAATTTCTACCCGAGCCTCCTTCTGTCCTTCTCTCTTCAAACTGCCTTCATTATTAAGCACGCAAACACATGGATAAGGATGAAAAAATGAGACATCTCTGCACTCACTACTGCGATTTAACAAATGCTTGCTTTTATTTGCTCTCAGCTCTTATTTTTGCAGAAACACTTTTGGGGTGCAGTCTTCATGCCGGCCCCTTTGTCCCCTATCTTCTGCCCTGCTCCTCACGCCTGAACACGCTACATATAATACCCAGAACAATACAGGGCAAAGGCTCTGACACCTTTCAGGTCACGGTGTGTGTGACCCCCAGTGTTTACGTATGTTTCTTCACAGCACCCCCAGGCTGTGAGGTTTGTCAGGCCCAAACAAATTGATTAGTACGTCCAAACAACTTAGCAGTCTTTGGAAGGAACAGAATACAGAAACCCAAAGAAAAACATCTTCCTGTGCATTTTTCAGGCACCATTATTACTTACTACTGGGACGCGTGCACTAGGCAACTTCTCAGACCTCAGAATCTAGTAGACAGCCCCATGGCCCGCCATCTCCTGTTCCACAACGACCTTAGCAACCACCCCAAATCCAGCTTCGCAAAGATATGACATCATCGAAAGGAAGTGGGGCCCTTTGATGCTGGTACTGTGAACCACCTCCGGCTGGCAGTGAAAGAAACATCCAACAAGCTTGCTGCAGCGCCTTGGAGGGTCTCAGCACAGAGTCTGGGGCCCTCCAATATAGGACTGGAAATGTCGCTCACGAAAGTTCCCTAACTGTCTCCTCCCCCTTGGCTGTCAGACCTCTTTCCACCTGGCTGCTTTTCAACTCCAGCTCATAGACTCACCCACCCATTCCAACACCTCCCCCTAGAACTTTCTTTCATGGCACTTCTAGAAGGATACGCCCCAAACAGAACTCAACGTCCTGCCCCCACAGCCAGCTCTTCCTCCTGGGTTTCTTGTGTGTGGACTTGTCTTTGGACTTGGAGGCTAGCAAGTCTGAAATCTACAGAGCGGACCAGGAGGCCAAAGACAGAACTGACGGAGAGGCGCTGAGCCCCGAGGCTGAGCCCAGCCTCAGAGATCTCGGTGACGATGCCCGTTCATACTGTGCAGACTGTTCTGCTCTTACTGATTCAAATGTTAATCACATCTTTAAAAAATACTGCAGGGCAACACCTAGACGGCTATTTGACCAAACACTGGGGACCACTGTGTGGCCAACTTGATACATAAAATAACCATCAAGCCCTTCTTCTCTGAGCACTTAATACATGCAAGGTACTATCGCTGTAGCGCAGACGGTAAAGAATCTGCCTGCAGGGCAGGAAACTCAGTTCGATCCTTGGGTCAGGAAGATCCCCTGGAGAAGGGAATGGCAACCCACTCCAGTGTTCTTGCCTGGAGAATCCCAGGGACAGGGGAACCTGGTGGGCTGCCATCTATGGGGTCGCACAGAGTCAGACACGGCTGACGCGACTTAGCAGCAGCAGGCATCTAGAAACAACTGTTTGAATGTTAATCGTTATTAGTTGTTATCTAATAATTAGTTGCTATTAGTTGTTATCATGGATATTACTTGTTAACCTGCCAAAATTTGGTGCTTATAAAGTGTCCGAAGACACTGGAAAAAATCCTCAAAGACCTCTCCAAATTAAAGAAGTGTTTAAATGGATAGTCTGATTGCCTGTACTCTGCATTCTCAAAATTTTATAAGACATGATATGATCACGTTCTCTTAACCAGAGTCTGTGATTAACCTAATTTCTTCTCATTCACCTTTACAGATAAGGTCTATTACAAAAATTTCTCCAAATCTGAGCAATCTGGGAGTTATTCCATAAAACCTGAAGGCTTCCTTAGAAGAATTTCCTTGGGGGTGAAATACGAAGTAGGGAGTTTCAGCACACACGCACACAAACACACCTGTACAAACACACACACATGCACAAATGGAAGCTGATAATCCTTTACAAAGAATAAACGCTGCCCATCCACGGGGTCCACCTAGGGAACAACACAGTTTAGGGACAGTTTAGTTTTAAAAGCCAAAGGAGCACAGTCAGTAAAGTGCCTCTGGCTTCCTGGCTGAACAGTGTGGAAACAACGCAGCTTCCTAAAGCAGCGTGAGACCTGGTGAGCATCGGACAAGATGTGCACTCATAGCTGATGTTGACTGCCCAGTTCTGGCGGGTCTGGCTTTCCCACCAACAACCGTGGGCTGGTGCCCACTCCTCTGAATCCAGCCTGAGTAGTGGACGCCCCTAAGGGGGACAGCCAGGCCCCCTCCCCATCACCCTGCGCCACCAGCTACAACCTGAGGGCCCTCCAGCACCCCCTACCCCACGGGGGCAGGCCCGACCCCGGAAAACCCCCACACAGCGCCCTCAGGAACCCCAGAGGGTATCTCCTCCACCTCAGGCCTGGCAGGCAGCCATCACACGTAGAAGAATGTGACCTAATTTTCTAGCTCTTTGGTCCTGGCCCTGCTGAGAACGCTTTTTCTTCGTGAATTCAGCCCAGGTAGGGAAGCAAGTAACACAAATGCATATTTAAAAGCTGAACTGAATTCTTCTTTGGAGAGCAAGGAATTAACCGGGCTTCAAGCCGTGGCCATCACTTGCCCACTGTACTGATCTTTTCAGAGAAAGCCTTCTTGGTAAAATACACAATGATGATAACGTAAGCCCCTCTGGGGGCCCGGGAGAAAAGGGAAACTCAAATTTAAGTCAAAAACTGAATGTGAATGGGAGGAAAGATCACACACACACACACACACACACACACACACACACCTTTAAAAGGTAAACATGAAAGAAACGTCTGGCGAAATTCATCTCTTTGTCAGTGAAAAATAGCCTCAGCTTTAGCCAAGAGTGTTGCCAGTTCTTACCCGGAAGGACAAAAGAGAACCGCTCAGCACGGAGCAGCGCCACTGAACCAGCTCTGAGCAAGGCTGGAAACACTCCACTTCTCCTCCGTCCAGAACAGCGGCCAGTGACCACATGTGGCTCCAAGCCCCTGAACGGTGGCCTGAGACTGGGGCAGCGCACTTTTCACTTTATTTCACTTTGATTCCTTTATATTCAGATGTAAATAGTCGCCTGTAACCGTGGCTACAGCACTGGGTGGCTCAGTGAGAGACACTCAAGCTAAACAGCTGGCAACCTCTTTCTATTCCCACAATAAAATCATAGTCAGATAACTAGCAATACCTCAGACTGTCATCAAAACAAGTGCCTCCATCCGGGCCCCAGGAAGAAACAGACAAAAGACTTGAGAAAGTGAGCCCAGTGTGCCGTTTCTTACAATTTCGTCCCCGCTCCAGTTTACTTTCAATTCTACAAGGGCCTCCTGCGTTTGGAAACCTGTGCTTGCAGACGCGATCTGCATTTGTGAAACCAGAACATCAGAGTCCCTTTCCTCAATGTCCAGGAAATAGGAAGGAAGTGTGAACTTGGGACAAGTTCTTTAAGCTCGCTGAGCTTCAGTTGCCTCAGAGCCAAAGTGCAGATAAGATTAGCGCCCACCTCTCCTGAGAGTTAGATTCGAAGTGGGCACTTGGCATGGGGTAGCTATATTTTCCTAATAGTCTGAACCTGTTTCCCACGCGGTAGTACAGTGGCCTCCAGTAAAAATATGCATTGGGGTCCTGACATCTTGGCGATCCCTGTCAGCCCCCAGAGAGGTAATCACCCAGATGGGTACCATGAGGGTTATTCATGGCCTCTGCCCTGTGGCAGGCACTGTACTAGGCTGGCAGACGAGGGGAACAGTCCCCAAACAAAGTCCAATGTCTCGCGATCTCTTACACATCCCCTGACCCCACTGACGCACCTTGGTGAGATGTAAAGGCTTCCTCCGTCAGCAGGACGCCCCACTCTTGCTTCCAGGATCCACGAAGACCAGGTTTCCTTAAAGGCTGAATACGAGAGGGGACCCGAGAGGGAACAGCCCGTTTTCTCAGCCAGGACAAGAAGAAGGGTGTTGACAGGCCGCGTTTCTCACTGACAGGCCGAATCACTCAGAAAAGCGGTGTTCTCGGAGCCTTCAAAAAGTCAAATCTGACCTGTCTCACAGAGCAGACAAGACACCTTTCAACAGCCAACTGCCCCAGTCAGAGAAATCCAACGGGAATCTCCAACGGATTTCCAGCAACCAGACCAATGCATCAGAAATCCCCCAGGAGTGTCAAAGCAGAACTTCGGTGGAATTCTGCGAGGTTGGGGGGGGGGGGTTATTTTTCTTTACATAGAAAGTACTCAATCTTCTTTCACAACCAAGGGGACGTTCCCCTATGGAAATCCCTTCTCTGAAGACCTTTAAAAATAAAACATTTGTCTGATCATGCACAATAATTTAAGAGTAAACCCATTTACCTGAAGAGTCAGGGATTTCCCTTAGCTCCTCCATCTACGAAAACAACACGCTCCAGACCGTCTCGAGTAGTCCCAGTTTTTGGCACCTTTGACCCCAGAAGAACACTGGTCAACCATGTTCTTGACTTTGAGCTAGGGAAATGAGCTGTGGTATCTGGAATCTGACACATGTATTCCTTGCTGATGGGAGTGTAAAATGGCCTAATCATGCTGGGAGAAAGTTTGACAGTTTCTTATAAAGTTCACATACACCTCTTTTATGACCCAGCAATTTCACTCCATTTACCCATGAGACATAACAGCACATGTCCCTAGGAAGACTCATAAACAAATATTCACAGCAGCTTCATTCCCAAAACCTGGGAATAACTCTCGTGTCCATTAACAGGGGAATACATAAACTGGTATAAACTGATCCTGGATCTTAACTCAGCAATAATAATAATAAAAGGACCGAATTACTGGTACATAAAACATGAGTGAATCTCAAAAACATGCTGAGTTAAAGAAGCTTTACACAATATTGTGGATTTCTACAATAAATGAAGTTCAAGAACAGGCTAAACTAGCTTTGAGTGATTGTAAAAAAAAAAAAAAAGCGTGGGGGCACAGACTGACTGGGAATGGGGATGAGGGAACTTTCTGGGCCCAAGGGCAACATTCTCTACCTTGATTACAGATGAGGGTTGTACAGGTGTAGGCATCTGTCAAAACATTATGCAAATGCTCCCCTCAAGATCTGCGCATTTCACTATATGTAGATAGGTATGTATGTATAAATTCACCATATGTATAAATTTCACCTTAAGAAAGTCATGAACATATACTGAACTCTAAACTTCTAGAGGTGACCTGTACCAATGTTTGTAACTTAATTTAAAATGCATAAAACAGTAAGCTGAACTGATGGATGGACAGAGGATAAACAGATGGACAGACGTATAATAAAGCGATGGACAGATGTATAATAAAGCCAATACAGTACTGCAAAATTATGGCCTCTAGATATGGGTGTTTGGGTGGTCACTGTTCTTCCAGGTTTTCTATATTTTTTAGAAGGAGCTGGACATTGGATGAGTCCCTGGATCTTCTCCCTAGCCCACCAACACAGAAAGATACCCAGGCCCACCAAACCAGGGGCCCACACAATTTCAGTTCTGCTGAAAAGTTAAGGCTGGAAGAATGCAAGTAGCTTTACAGGAACTCACATCACTCAAGCCAAAGATTTTCTGCCTGTTTCCCTACAGACAAAGCAATTATTTGAATGGAAGCCAAAAATTCCTGCTCCAGAGGGAGAGAAAGAACTCACTGACTTGTATTCCCAATTTATTCTCTTTCGGTTCCTGCACCAGATCAATTAGCTAACTGCACAACACTCCCCCTTCCAAGTGCCCCAGGGTCCAAGCAGCCAAAAGGCAAACAAAGAAAAACCAACCCAGCGACAGAGGGATGACGCCCTGCCTCTCAGACCAGAAACCCCACTGAAGGCAGAAGAGGAAGCAGAGCTCCCTCTGAGGTTAAAGTGATTTCACTGAGGTTAGCACACACATGCACCGAAGAGTCCCAGACAGCTTGCTGCTTTAATCCCTCTGCCGAGTTTGGTGACCTCGGGGGTCACTTGAACTTGGTAGGGAATTCAGCCCTGCAGAGGCACCCGGGGATGAGGACATGCGGGGTGCAGCGCACACCCTCCCCAGAGGCGCCGAGGTCGCTGACACCACACCCGCCTTCCTTCCTGGCCCGGGGCCTCACTTATCCTGAGATGACACCCCATGGCCAGACTGTGCCCAGCATCTGAAAACAGCTGTACCACCAGTTACAAGAAGGGAGTGTTGCTGGAAGCCAGGGCAGTCACTCAAACACAGGGACCCGTGCCAAACTGTTGGGTTTCTTTTTAACTTTTTGTTTAGAAAACCCCTAACAAACTCGGGGACACCACCCAGCGTCCCCGGAGACCAGCAGCAGCCACACAGGGGAGGCAGGAGACAGCGCCCCAGGGTTACAGCCCCGCGGCCTTCACGCGGCCCTCGGTGCCAAGGCAGCGACCGTGCAGGTGAAGGGCACCAGCCTCGGGCCCGGGAGGGGGGGAGGGTGGGCATGCGC
>SJYF01000236.1:3872543-3885197 GCA_006410515.1 Procapra przewalskii | reverse complement strand
TCGGTTCCCGCCCTTGTGTCGAGAGCAGCAGCAACTTCTGCAGAAAACAGGCCCATCAGAAGCTACAGGGCCTGAAGAGCTACTGACCTAATTGTTTATTTGCAGGACCACCAAAATCAGATCTTCTCCAGGGCAGCTGAACAGCGACATTTCAGGGCTGACAGGGGAGACAAGCAAGCTCATATATGCCCTGGAGGTGCACGGAGTATTCATCTTTATCATCACTGTTAGTATTTTAAGTGGGTTTGCAGCCACAGTGAGATCACAAACTGAAAGGCTGCAGAAAGCTGGCCCCGCGTCGGGCAATACTGCTTCGTTCAAGGAGTTTCTCTAAGGCGCCAGATCCAGTGGTTTTCACAGGAGCCCCCTGCCCTGTGTTCACTGCGATGGGCCCACGCTTGCAGACACACCCCGAGCCAGTCCATGGCGCCCCTGGTCCCAGTGGAGCAGGGCCCCTTCAGGCCGGCGTCCAGACATGCCCTGCAGCCGCTCAGCCACGTGGGAGTGTGCACTGGGGCGGGGCAGGGAGCCTGTCAGGATGTTCTGTGTGTTTGCATTGATGGCCAAGGCCGGGGACTTTTGTCCAAAGTGTAGTCAAACTAATACCTTGCAAATGCCACCCGCAGACACCACCAGTTTCAGGAAATGGTTGAATGATTGCCAAATGTTCCATTCACCCCAGTTTTGTTTTTTTTTTTAATGGTTATTCTGCTCCTGAATCCATTCCTCATTTTATCTCTGAACTCCCAGTCTGTCAGACAGGCAGTTCAGGGAAGCAGGGGCCCTCCTGTGGCTGAGATAGAACTTGGTCTCTGGAGCAAAGAGCGGTGCAAGACTCAGGAATGCAGTGTGAAGCGCATTGCTACTGCTGGCCTTTACCAAGAGCCACGCCTCCGCACTGGTCACTCCACTAGCGGGACACACCTATTTACTTGCATTTAGGAACAAACTTTATTACCAGAGAGAGAGATATGTCGGTTCAGTTCAGTCGCTGAGTCATGTCCGACTTTTTGCAACCCCTGCAGCACGCCAGGCTTCCCTGTCCATCACCAACTCCCAGAGCTTGCTCAAACTCACGTCCATCAAGTCGGTGATGCCATCCAACCATTTCATCCTCTGTTGTCTTCTTCTCCTCCTAAATATATATGCAAATATGTAGGAAGTCTGTATGTTCCACAGATGTAAGAAAATAAAGGAGACTGTGGAAATAGCTCATTAAATAAATGATGTAATATTTTGATGTATTAATTGATTTGATTTCCCTTCCTCCACTGTACTTCTTTTTTAAAAACCTTTCCCCCTTTTTCTTTTTTTTTAAATTGAAGTACCGTTGCTTTACAATGTCATGTTAGTTTCAAATGTATGGTGATAATTCAGTTTTATGTATATATATTTATGTATATATATATTATATATATGTATAATATATATATGTTTATATTATTTTTCAGTTTTTTTCCCCTTAGATTATAAGAAGATACTGAGAAAAGCTGTTTATCTAGTTTGCATATAGTAGTGGGTATATATTAATCCCAACCCCCTAGTTTTATCCCTTCCCATCCTCTTTCCCTCTTGGTGGCCATAGATCTGTTCTCCCTGTCTATAAGTCTGTTTCTGTTTTGTGTATAAGTTCATTTGTATCTTTTTTTTAGATTCCATGTCTAAGCGATATCATACGATCTTTGTCTAACTTACTTCGCTTCGTATGATAATCTCTAGGTCCATCCATATTGCTGAAAATGCCAACATTTCATTCTTTTTATGGCTGGGTAATACTCCACTGGACTGCACTGTATTTCCTGTTACACTTTACCAACCTTATTCTTACTGATTTAGACAGCTAGAAAGAGAGTGTTAGTCACTCACCTGAGTCCGACTCTGTTACCCCATGGACCATAGTCCACTAGGCTCCTCTGTCCGTGGAATTTTCCAGGCAAGAACATTGGAGTGGGTGGCCATTCCCTCCTCCAGGGGATCCTGTCAACCCAGGGACTGAAACTGGGTCTCCTGCATAGCGGTGGATTCTTCACTGTCTCACCCACCAGAGAAGCTCAGAGAAAGCATCATTTAGATGCTTCCCCACCTAGGAAAGTTATCATGAAAACACCAGGAAAAAAAAGCCAGATTATTGGGTTTGGGGTTTCCAAAGTCAAGGTCCAAACATGAAATGAAAAACTGGAAAAATATGAAACCAGATAGAACCATTATTCCCTATCATATCTCCTTTCCTTCCCCACTACCCATCACCACCCCATACACACACACACACAAACACACACGCCTTCCAGGAACAGATTGAAGTTGTCAGGCTGCAGCAGAGACAGCAGAAATAGAGGGGCTGTGTCCATAGGGTGGCAGTTTGTAGGACTCTTGGACCGACCAGAGTCAGAAATCAGAAACCCAGCTCCTCCACTCAAAGGAGAATCATCCGCCACAGCCACTTGAGCACCCTGTACACAACCGGACAGCAACCCTTAGAACTGACATCCGGCGGTGAGCTGCCATCGACAGAGCGCAGCCTGCGGGTCATCCAGGGACGCGACTCTTATTCCTTGAGTTTAGTTCAGTCCTCACTTGAAGGCCTAGGATGCCGTGAAGCCCTTGAGATGGAGAGTGGGGCTCCGCCCGCCCCACCCCTGCGGGGAGTCAGAAGATCTAAGAGTGTGAAGATGCTCCTGCCAGCCTCCCATCAGACCTGTACTGCGGTGGACGTGAGTGGACCAGCTCAGGGTTTTCCTTCCAAGCAGGACTATGATCACCATCAGTGCCGTTCCCCAAATAGTTCTGGCCCTCCTCTTCCGCTCTCATGGTAGAATTGCTTTTCTCGGCTCCTTGAGGCTGGGGGAGGCTATGTGGCTAGTTCTGACAGATGAGTTGTGAGCAGAGGTGATGTATGTCACTCCACAGCAATCACTTAATGGTTAGGACGAGACTTTCCAGAGCTCCCGCCTCTGTCTCACGAGGCCACTGGCAACGTTCCGTATGGTGGCTGCTCTGCAGTCTAGTCCACAAATGGACTGTAAGTCCTTTGTCTGTACCACACAGTATCGTAATCATTACCTATTAGAATCCATCAGATGCCCTGGAAGGCATCACGGGCATATCTGGGAGCTGAAAGAACAAAGGCGGAATCCAATTAGAGGCCTGTTTCCTATATTAACCTGGAATCCTGGTAATTCTCAAGATGTCCAGCTAGAAAGGTCCATATTGAAAAAGCAATAAGAGCTCGTCTTTACTTGTTCATTTAATGTTAAAGCACTTCTTGAGAACCTAGTATATGCCAACACTAGGCTAGGATACGGTGGGGAAGGAACAGGTCCTATTCTCAGAAAGCCTTCAGTCTAGCAACTTTCAACAGTTAATAATAATCGAAAATGAAAGTAGAGCCCACAGCAGCTGAGAGATTGGCCCAAGGTAGTGGTTAATAAACAGTGAACTGGGACGTAAACTTAGGCTGTTTTAATCCAAATTTTGTGCTATCTTAATTATCCCAAATGACTTTAAAGTAACAGCATCTGTATTGCTTCACGTCTGCTTGATAGAGCAGGTGAGATTTAACTCTAGGCTGCCTTATGCCTCCCTCCTAATGTTTGCTGAGATCTGAATTTTTTTAAATAAATACAACTTTTTATTGCATAATTACTACCTAGCACAAAGCGTAACAAATAATAGGCTCTCAAATGTTTTTTCTTTTGTGTGCGTGTGAAGCATGTTTAAATGAATAAGTCAACTAAGAAGGCTTAAGTACTCACAACTGTTGACTGAATGTCAGGCACACTCAGTCTCACGTGCGCTAAGCACCGCCAAGTGGAGGCGGCTTTCCTGACATGGAGGAAGAATGCTTTTTGAAATACTGATGCTCTTTTCAATCCCAATCCTTCCTGTCATCTCGTCTCTATTTATACATATTTGTATTTTTATATGTTTACATTTAGAGGCTGTATAATATGGCCTTCCCACGTGTCTCAGTGGTAAAGAATTCCCCTGCCAAGCAGGAGACGCAGGAGACATGGATTTGATCCCTGGGTGGGGAAGATCCCCTGGAGAAAGAAATGGCAACCCACTCCAGTCCTCCTGCCTGAAAAATCCCATGCGCAGAAGGGCCTGGCAGATACGGTCTATAGGATCACAAAGAGTTGGACAGGACAGTGACTGAGGACGCACACCATTTAGTAAATATATTATAAGGCATCTATGCTTGCCAGGGAATGGTGGTTTTACCAAAGTGGCAAAAAAAAAAAAACCTTTTGAGGTCTTGAAAATTTTAAGTTTCAGTTATTCAAAGGGACTCAAGATTTAGGGGGAAAAATTTAGGCAGAAAAAAATCTCCTCAACTTCTCAAACTATATACCACAACCCTAGGCTGCAGGCAGGGACAAAAATGCGAGAAGTGGGAATGAACGGACATTGTAAGTCCCTGAGAAAGGGAGACCAGATATCCTGCCCCTGCAGTTTATTTGGGTTCCCTGGTGGCTCAGACAGTAAAGAATCTGCTTACAGTGCAGGAGACCGGTTTTGATCCCTGGGTTGAGAAGATTCCCAGGAGAAGGGAATGGCTACCCACCCCAGCACTCTTCATGGGAATTTCATGGGCAGAGGAGCTTGACGGGCTACAGTCATGCAGTCACAAAGAGTCAGCCAGGACTTAGCAGTTTTCACTTTCACTTCTTACCGTTTATTCAAAAGGAAGGCAGCAAACTCTACTCCAGCATGGTACAGTAGCTTGTGCTGAACCAACTCTCCTATAGAAACTCTAAATAAACTCAAAAAGCAACTCTGGAGGCAGTAGAAAGCAACTGAAAAGAGGCAGACACCATGGTGGGTTTTCCATTCTTTTTTGGCTTTTTACCGGAGGCCAGGCTTCCCCCTACAAGGCAGCCCAAACTTGGACAGACATCCACGCTTAACCAGCTAAGGGATCAGAGGGCAGAGTTCAAAGTAATCAGAGTAGCTGCAGTGTGAGAGGCAGACTCGCAGAAATAAGAGAGCAACAGATTCAGTTCAGTTCAGTCGCTCAGTCGTGTCTGACTCTTTGTGACTCCATGAATCGCAGCACACCAGGCCTCCCTGTCCATCACCAACTCCCGGAGTCTACTCAAACTCATGTCCATCAGGTCAGAGATGCCATTCAACTATCTCATCCTTTGTCGTCCCCTTCTCCTCCTGCCCTCCATCTTTCCGAGCATCAGGGTCTTTTCCAATGAGCCAGTTCTTCAAATCAGATGGCCAAATTATTGGAGTTTCAACTTCAGCATCCAGAGACGGCAATAGCACCCCACTCCAGCACTCTTGCCTGGAAAATCCCATGGACGGGGGAGCCTGGTGGGCTGCAGTCCATAGGGTCGCTGAGAGTCAGACACGACTGAACGACTTCACTTTCACTTTTCACTTTTATGTGTTGGAGAAGGAAATGGCAACCCACTCAGTGTTCTTGCCTGGAGAATCCCAGGGATGGGGGAGCCTGGTGGGCTGCCGTCTGTGGGGTCGCACAGAGTCGGACACGACTGGAGTGACTTAGCAGCAGCAGCAGCAGCAACTTCAGCATCAGTCCTTCCAGTGAACACTCAAGACTGCTTTCCTTTAGGATGGACTGGTTGGATCTCCTTGCAGTCCAAGCGACTCTCAAGAGTCTTCTCCAACACCACAGTTCTAAAGCATCAGTTTTTCAGTGCTCAGATTTCTTTATGGTCCAACTCTCACATCCATACATGACTGCTGGAGAAACCATAGCTTTGACTAGACGACCTTTGTTGGCAAAGTAATGTCTCTGCTTTTTAATATGCTGTCTAGGTTGGTCATAGCTTTTCTTCCAAGGAGCAAGTGTCTTTTAATTTCATGGCTCCAATCACCATCTGCTGTGATTTTGGAGCCCCCCAAAATAAATTCTCTCACTGTTTCCCCATCTATTTGCCATGAAGTGATGGGACCAGATGCCATGATCTTAGTTTTCTGAATGTTGAGTCTCAAGCCAACTTTTTCACTCTCCTCTTTCACTTTCATCAAGAGGCTCTTTAGTTCCTCTTCTCTTTCTGCCATAAGGGCGGTGTCATCTGCATATCTGAGGTTATTGATATTTCTCCCGGCAGTCTTGATCCCAGCTTGTGCTTCCTCCCGCCCAGCGTTTCCCATGATGCATCTGCCACAGGCTGGGGAGCAGCAAACTGCACATGACCCCTGGCTAACCCCTGAACAAGATTCCAAGCAGTGCTCATTGCAAAGGTGACTGAGTTTGGAATTTTAGTTCAGCAAAGTTAACTGCTTGCTAACATTAAAAAAAAATAATATTCTTGAGAGTAATAGCAGAATCCAGAGTCTTGGCAATATATCATTCATGAAGGTCCACAACACAATCCAAAATTACTAGACATTTTTAGAAAAAGAAAAAGTATCCATATACAAGATAAAAGCTGATCAATGAAGATCAGCCTGAAGATGAGCCACGTGCTGAAATAAGATGTGAAAGCAGCTATTATAACTATCAGTGGTTGTGGCATGCTCCGTCACACAGTCATGTCTGACTTTTTGCAGCCCATGGACCGTAGCCCACCAGGACCCTGTCCTTGGAATTTCCCAGGCAAGGTTACTGAACTGAGTTGCCATTTCCTTCTCCAAGGGATCTTCCTCATTCAGGGATCAAACCTGTGTCTCCTGCATTGGCTGGTAGATTGTTTATCACTGTGCTACCTGGGAAGCCCCATTACAAGTATACTACAGCTATTATGATTATATAAAGGAAAATATGGTTGTAATGAAGGAACAGATAGGAAGTCTCAGCAAAGAAACAGAAACTACAAAAAGGAACTGAATGAAAATTCTAAAACTGAATATCTGAAATAAAAATGGTGGGTGGTGTAATAGAAACCTGAGTTGTGTTTGGCAGAACTCCAGTACAGAAGGGTCTCATGGCTCCTTCCCCAGCTTGAGCTCAGGGTGGTACCCAGCACGGTTTGTCTGGGAGATGGATCTGAGGAAAACCATGAACATACCATTCTGTGAAAGAAACAGAATGACTCTGAGACCTGAGGGAAGCACAAAAACGATGAAAAACCCCCACAAAGATTGATGCAGTAAGTGAAGTCACAGAAGCAGCAAAAATGCTTTTAGGTACTGAAAGAATTTGAGAGACCTGGACCAGCAGCAGCTTTGCAACAAATCTTAGGGAGAATGCAGCAGCTGGGCTAAGTTGCTTCAGTCGTGTCTGGCTCTTCGACACAGTGGACCACCGCCTGCCACGCTCCTGTCCATGGGGTTCTCCAGGCTAGAATACTGGGATGGGTTCCCGTGCCCTCCTCCAGGAATCCTCCTGACCCAGGGACAGAAGCCACGTCTCTTAGGTCTCCCACATTAGCAGGCGGCTCTTGACTGCTGGCACCACCCAGGAAGCCCTAATACAGCAGAGAGCAGCACAAAACCAGAGGCAGCTGAGGACGTGAAAGTGACCCCGCAGAAGCCACTCTGGAAGCCGACGACCCCGACCAGGTTTGCTGACCTTGCCCAAGGCTTTGGCATGGTGGGAGCCCCCCAGAAGCCCTGTGCAAGTCTAGGGAGCTGAGCCAATTCTGAAACTGATTTGGAATAAATTCCCACCACGTCTGCCCCCAGAAATGTTGTTATAGAAGCTCAAGTTTTATCTTAGCATATCTGAACGCCTACTATGACAGTATAAGTGTGTGTGACATGGAAGGGGGATTAGACACTGGAAGGGTGACACCGATGATTAGCAAACAAACACAAGGTCCTCCTCTGACTTCTCCCTGTGCTGTGTAGAAAGAAACGCTTAACCATGAGGATGTGGCTCCGGCTGTCTGCTGTGGAGCACAGCTTCTCAAGATGTATGCTTTTTAAAAAACATTTCCAAATAGGATTTCTTTTAAAGGGGTTTCCTTCAAGAGGTTTTGTGAACAGAGATTTAAGTGTCTTGCCTGATATGTAGCCATTTACTCCTATCCTATTTCCCCAACCGCACAAGGGGTTTCCTGGTTCTTAACTAGTCATTTCTCCATTTCCTGGAGTTCTTTGGCTTATGAAATCATATGATAAGTGAATGAATAAGCAAAGGAATGAAAAACTAAATGAATAGGATAAACAGATGAATACCATTTGTCTGAGTCTATCTAGGATGCTGTAATTAAATACTGTAGACTGGGTAGCTTATAAACAACATTGATTTCTTATGGTTCAGGAAGCTTGAGAAGTCCTTGATCATTCCTCACCCTCAACAAAATTCATTGTCAGATGAGGGCCCACTTCCTAAAAAACCATCTTCTTAATTTGTCCTCACATGGTGGAAATAATCAGGGAGCCCTCTGGGGCCTCTTTTATAGGGGCACTAATCCCATTCACGAGGGCCCCACCCTCACGGCCCAGTCTCCTCCCACAGCCCCCACCTTCTGTCACCGTCACGTTGGGGGTTAGGATTCCAACACAGGACTTCAAGTGGATGCACGCCTTCAGACCACAGTTCCGTTCACTCCAGGAGCCAGTAGGGTCTTACATGTGGGATCAATCATGGTTCTTGGAAAGCCCATGGTTTTACTCCTGCTAATTCATTTTGTTTTCCCTGTCCCTTTTGGATACACACATAGAGAGTTTAAATGCCCAATTTCCTGCCTCTTATTGTCTGTCGTCTCTCTACTAAGCTGAGATGGGAGTTTTGGAACAGATCTCTCTATTAGTCACCACTGAACCTATTTTCTCACCCCTAGAACTTCCAAGACCAAGTATCAGAAGTCAGGTTGACAGCCTTGGCAGTTTGTGTTAAGAGCATGAGAGGCTTTTCAACAGGTGTAAATCCTGGTTTTGGTCTGTGGCCTCATTAAGCAACAGCTGGCCGGCAATAGGCCAGCACCAGACATCTGCCTTCTTGTCCAGGCTTTAGTTTCTGTGCTAATGCTATTATTAAGGAATTATCAAATTTTACAAGTGTTATCACTTCCTAAAAACACAGCTAGTAAAGTCACGCAGACAAGACTTCAGGGGTCAAGACACAACAGGCGAGGTCTTATCTCACCTGTCCACTCCTCTCAAGATCATTATAGAGATCTGATCATCTTAGAGAGGGAAACTGGCTCCTACACCCCCCTCTGCTCTGTCTTTGCTCTAAATGCCAGTTAGAGGTTCTAGCCAAGAATCTGTAAGTTAAGTTCATTTTAAATCATTGCAAGGGTGCCAGGCAGGGTTCCTGTTGTACACCAGAATTCAGGGCTCTGACGACCTTAAAGTGAAAAGAAAATCAGAAAAAGGCTTTTGGGCAGCTCACAGAGCCCGTTGGTGCCCGGAGGAGCCAGGCCTGAGCAGTGCGGCCAGCTGTGTTCTCCCAAGACGGCCTGCAGCACTAGCCCCTGCCTCTCGTTCTCTTCCAGAAGCTTGCCATCCCCCCATCAAACGGGGGGTCTAATTTCCCTCTCCCTACTCTGAGCAGTTGCGGACACACTTGTAACCAGTAGAGCGTGCAGAGGTGAAGCCCTGTGACTTCGGTAGCTAGAAGCTAAGTTCCCTCACAAACCACGCAGCCCCCGTGCAAGTCGCGCAGCAGCTTTGAGGCCTCCATGCTGTGAGGAAACCCAACCAGCCAACACCGAGAGCACGTGGAGAGGCTCTGAGGGCACGGAGAGCGAGGAAGGGACGTCCAGCCCAGCCCAGGCCACGCCAGCCCCGCACTGCACACCCCCAGAGCCACCCGGCCTTGACTGTGCCTCCTTATTCACAAGAACCATGATGAAGACCAAATGCCATTTTGTCACAGGTTTGGGGGTTATTTGTTATGTAGCAGTAGCTAACCAAAAGAGTCAGGGCCAAAGGGGCATAAGAAAAGGATCAGGAACAGGACCCTCTCACCAGACTTTTCTTCCACCTCCTTCCAGACTTTATGCTGCCAAGTTCCTGCTGCTGTAGAGATATGTGAGAACATGGGCAATGAATGAATGGAGATCTTAGAATTTTAATGGCATACAGATTGTTTTCTTAAGTGTAAAGTTAATAACCAGAAGGAAATCCTCCCCAACAGTTTCCTCATCGCGCTCATGCCTTCCCACATCGTTCCCTACTACAAAACACAACTCAGCCCAAGAAGTCAGGCGGTGTTTTGTCTGGGGAGGCACTCATTTTTTGTGACTCTACATTCTTTTTAAAGTGAAAGTCCCTCAGTTGTGTACAACTCTTTGTGACCCCATGGACATACAATCCATGGAATTCCCCTGGCCAGAATACTGGAGTGGGGGGCCTTTCCCTTCTCAGGGGATCTTCCCAGCCCAGGGATGGAAACCAGGTCTCCTGAGTTGCAGGTGGATTCTTTACCACCTGGGCCACAAGGAAAGCCCATTTTCTTTTTAAAACTGGAGCTGTATTTTTTAGATGCTCGTTTTCCTATTTTAAAAACGTTCCTTAGAATATGCAAGAACAAGATCACTAAGCCTTTAAAGCACACACATGCATACCTTGTGAGACTTGCATATTGTTCCATTCAAGCTGCAGATCATTTGAATAGACAGCCTTTGACTCACAAAGGGACGATGACAAGAAGCATTCTTCTTACTCTCTGAGAACCTCTGGCTTACCTCACTCACGAGTTCTTATTTTTGGTTCTTATTATAACACTCAAAAGAAATTTTCATTAGCATTTTTACTTAAGTAAAACTGAGACATAATGAACAGCTGTTTCAGGATTTTCAAACCTTGATGTCTGGGAGTTTCCCAGAAAAAGCATTATTAATATTACAAGTGAAATGTGTTCAGAAGGGAAAATACAGCCCCTGACTCATCTGCCTGACCACACAATGACTACATACATAAACCCTCCTGGGTGCTGGAATGGACTATGATAACCCACAAATGACAGCGTTGTCCCATTTCCAGACGGTAGAATCCTGGAAAGCCACAGCTTTTCCAGGCATGTTTGCCAGCGGGACTACCAACAGATATTGCCAGAACTTGGTTTGTCTGGACTGCCAAAAAGGACCAGAGACGATCAGGCCATCACGCGGACTTGGATAAAGGCTACGGACCGAGATGTCTTAGGGTTCTAGACTCTGTCACTGAACAACAAATCACACCAAAATGCCGATGCCCTACTGGGAATCACAGAGTAACATTTTCACCATACTCTGTCACTCAAAACAATCACACATGCACCCAGACTCAAAAGGAGGGAATTTTAATGTAAGTTGAGTTGTAAGAAGAACATGTGACGTGAGAGCTATTGTGGTCTCCATCTTTGGAAATTACAAGTTGCCAGAGGGCTCCAAAATCACTGCGGATGGTGACTGCAGCCATGAAATTTAAAAAATGCTTGCTCCTTGGAAGAAAAGCTGTGACCAACCTAGACGGCATATTAGAAAGCAGAGATATTACTTTGCCAACAAATGTTCATCTAGTCAAAGCTATGGTTTTTCCAGTAGTCATGTATGGATGTGAGAGCTGGACCATAAAGCTGAGCACCAAAGAATTGATGCTTTAGAACTGTGGTGTTGGAGAAGACTCTTGAGTCCCTTGGACTGCAAGGAGATCCAACCAGTCCATCCTAAAGGAGATCAGTCCTGGGTGTTCACTGGAAGGACTGATGCTAAAGCTGAAGCTCCAATACTTTGGCCAGCTGATGCGACAAACTGACTTGATAAAAAAGACCCTGATGCTGGGAAAGATTGAAGGCAGGAGGAGAAGGGGACGACTGAGGATGAGATGGCTGGATGGCATCACGGACTCAGTGGACATGAGTTTGGGTAAACTCCAGGAGTTGGTGATGGACAGGGAGGCCTGGCATGCTGCAGTCCATGGGGTCACAAAGAGTCAGACACGACTGAGCGACTGAACTGAACCAAACTGAGAGACCAGGTTCTCTAGAAGCAGAGCTGGAAACAAGGATTCTTGTGCAATCACTTATGAAGGAACAGGGAAGGAGACAACAGGTGAGGTATGGTTTTGTGTGAGTTCCAGCCTCTGCCCCGTCCCAGGAGGAGCTCTGGAGCCAACGTTGCTCTGTGCTCTCTGTCCACACTGAATCCAAGAAGCACACCTATGCCTGTCAGCCGCTAGCTCAAAGAAGTCACGGCTGTGGGGTTGTAACTCCCAGGAACCTCAGAAAGAATCAGCTCCAGTTGCCCAAGGGCACTTCTCAGGTTAAGGACTGCCATGGGAGACGTTAGTAGAAGAATCACTAGGAATCTGAATAACGTGTAAGGGCCTCTGAGGGCATATTCAGGGGCTAATGTCTATCGGGACCAGCAGGAAAAGACTGAGTCTCAAGTAAGTCCAGGAGGTGCACCCTTAGGTTCAGTTCAGTTCAGTTCAGTCGCTCAGTCGTGTCTGACTCTTTGCGACCCCATGAATCGCAGCACACCAGGCCTCCCTGTCCATCACCATCTCCTGGAGTTCACTCAGACTCGCATCCATCGAGTCCGTGATGCCATCCAGCCATCTCATCCTCTGTCGTCCCCTTCTCCTCCTGCCCCCAATCCCTCCCAGCATCAGAGTCTTTTCCAATGAGTCAACTCTTCACATGAGGTGGCCAAAGTACTGGAGTTTCAGCTTCAACATTATTCCTTCTAAAGAAATCCCAGGGTTTATCTCCTTCAGAATGGACTGGTTGGATCTCCTTGCAGTCCAAGGGACTCTCAAGAGTCTTCTCCAACACCACAGTTCAAAAGCATCAATTCTTCG
>SJYF01000236.1:3861853-3872464 GCA_006410515.1 Procapra przewalskii | reverse complement strand
TAATGTCTCTGCTTTTGAATATGCTATCTAGGTTGGTCATAACTTTTCTTCCAAGGAGTAAGTGTCTTTTAATTTCATGGCTGCAATCACCATCTGCAGTGATTTGGGAGCCCCAAAAAATAAAGTCTGACCCTGTTTCCACGGTTTCTCCATCTATTTCCCACGGAGTGATGGGACTGAATGCCATGATCTTAGTTTTCTGAATGTTGAGCTTTAAGCCAACTTTTTCACTCTCCTCTTTCACTTTCATCAAGAGGCTTTTAGCTCCTCTTCACTTTCTGCCATAAGGGTGGTGTCATCTGCATATCTGGGGTTATTGATATTTCTCCCTGCAATCTTGATTCCAGCTTGTTTCTTCCAGTCCAGCGTTTCTCATGATGTACTCTGCATAGAAGTTAAATAAGCAGGGTGACAATAATACAGCCTTGACATACTCCTTTTCCTATTTGGAACCAGTCTGTTGTTCCATGTCCAGTTTTAACTGTTCCTTCCTGACCTGCATACAGATTTCTCAAGAGGCAGGTCAGGTGGTCTGGTATTCCCATCTCTTTCAGAATTTTCCACAGTTTATTGTGATCCACACAGTCAAAGGCTTTGGCATAGTCAATCAAGCAGAAATAGATGTTTTTCTGGAATTCTCTTGCTTTTTCCATGATCCAGTAGATGTTGGCAATTTGATCCTGGTTCCTCTGCCTTTTCTAAAACCAGCTTGAACATCAGGAAGTTCACGGTTCACATATTGCTGAAGCCTGGCTTGGAGAATTTTGAGCATTACTTTACTAGCATGTGAGATGACTGAAACTGCGTAGTAGTTTGAGCATTCTTTGGCATTGCCTTTCTTTGGGATTGGAATGAAAACTGACCTTTTCCAGTCCTGTGGCCACTGCTGAGTTTTCCAAATTTGCTGGCATTTTGAGTGCAGCACTTTCACAGCATCATCTTTCAGGATTTGAAATAGCTCTACTGGAATTCCATTACCTCCACTAACTTTGTTCATAGTGATGCTTTCTAAGGCCCACTTGACTTCACATTCTAGGATGTCTGGCTCTAGATGAATGATCACACCATCGTGATTATCTGGGTGGTGAAGATCCTTTTTGTACAGCTCTTCTGTGTATTCCTGCCATCTCTTCTTAATATCTTCTGCTTCTGTTAGGTCCATACCATTTCTGTCCTTTATCGAGCCCATCTTTGCATGAAATGTTCCCTTGGTATCTCTAATTTTCTTGGGAGATGCTAAGGGTTGAGAAGGAGGTATAGTCATGCCACATTCATGGTGTCGAATCCAAACAGGATTTGGGGGCCCGCTCAGGAGACATGCAGGTTTCAGGGTAGGAAATCTACTAAAATTGGCTTAAGCTGAAAAGGAAAGTTTTCGAATGATGAAATGAGAAAGTCAGTAGAAAGAGCTGATCCAGGCTGGATCCAGGGCTCCGAGATATCTTCACGATGTGGCTTTCTGTCTTTCCGTTCTCCCTGCCTGTTTTGGATTGTCATCTCAGGAGATGTGTCCTGTCTGGTGACACGATGGCTGCCAATAATGCCAGGCCCATAGCCTTTCCTCTCAGTGACCCTTGTAGGGAAAGAGCTTTCCTTTATCAATCATTCTTACAACAAAAGTCATTAGCTTTGAAGAGCCCAATTTGGTTCACGTGGACATCCTGAACTGATTACTGTGGCCAAGGTGATATGATGCTCTGATTGGCCAGCCTGAGTCACATGCTCACCCTTGAGCAAAAGACGGCATTAATTTCCCTGAAAGCCCAAGGATCAGAAGTAACGGAGGGGCAGTGCAACAAGCAGATCAGGGGACAGGCGCTAGAAGTGAGGGATAAGACAAGACTGGGCAATGCCCTTCACAGCGGAAATTACAGAGCACCTGGAGAACCTAGATGGTGCAGCTGGTCAAGAATCCGCCTGCCAGTGCAGGAGACGCAAGAGACTAGAGTTTAATCCACGGATTGGGAAGATCCCCTAGAGAAGGGCATGGCAACCCACTCCAGTATTCTTGACTGGAGAATTCTTGACTGTAGCCCCTGGTGGGCTACAGTCCATGGGGTCAAAAGGACTCGGACACGACTGAGCATGAGTGGAGAATACAGTCACTGGTGAACTAGGACAAGGCTAAATGATCATGAAAGGTCCTTACACCTCATTTAGGGTCAGATGTCCCTCAGCCTAGGTTGCATCTGATTCCTCTATCCAGGGACAATCTTGATTAAAGGATTTGGAGCCAGAGTCATGAACATGAAGGTTTAATCACCCGGGAGGGGCTTGGCGTCTCCAGCTTTGGGACTGAAGGGACTCGACAGCAGGAGCCACAAAGTCTTTACAGTTTTTCAGAGAAACCAGAGATCCTAAGCGACCACACTGACTTTAAAAACTCTTTACCTGTAGCTTTTGTTTGACCAAATCTCACATAAAGATTAGAGGTTTGAAAAATAAAATCTCTGAAGTAAAAAAATTTGGTGTTAATTAACCAGGGAAAACAAACTGAAATACATGCACGCACACACACATACCACACACACACACTGAAATATATGCATGTATACACACATACCACACACACACACACACACACACACACACACACACACATCACAGAGATTGAAGTATATTTTTAATTAAGTTGTCTTCCTTATTTAAAAAGATGGTAACTAGCCATTCTTGAGCTCTACTGAGGATGAGATAAAAAGCAAATGGGCTTAATTGCAGCATTGGGGAATTAAACATGATAAGGAATTCTTTGTTCAACACTGGCCTAAATTTTAAGCTCTATTTAATTGTAAGCTTCCTCTGGGTAAAAGAACTGTGTCTTCTTCATCTTCCCCAAAGTTTGAAAGGGTGAATAACTGAAACCTTAAAGAGTAAAACAAAAAGATATATAGACCTATACCAGATTCTACAACTTCTAAGATTTTATTTATGGCTACCAAGGAATGTCATTTATCCATTTTATCAGTTAGGGATATTTTGGCTGCAAGTATCCAAAAAAACCTGACTTTAGTGTTTTAAACAAATAGGGGATTGTTTCTCTTTCTTAACAAAAAGTCTCGAGGCAACAGCTTGCTGGCTCTGGTTTGAAGCTTATAATTCTTTTGGCCTTTCCCTCATATTTCCAAGAAGGCTGCCACAACTCCAAGTATTACACCCATCTTCCATAAGAAAAAAGAAGGATGGAGGAAGAAACAACACCTATCTGGGGAAAGTGTATGCTTTTCCAAGACTCACAGAATAAACACATTTGTGTGTCTTATTGGTCAGAATTACATAACTTGTTCATCTCCAGCTAAAAAGTAGCTAGAGGGAAAGGCTTGAGAATGGGAGTTAGATCAACCTGATCACTGTGTTGCATTATTTTTGCAAATTCATACCTGTGAACATGGTGTGGACAAGTGAATATTGCTTCCAGGCAAGGAGTTCATTCCTGCAATTTAGGCAGAACACTTGTCTCTCCTACACCATCTCAACTTTCTAAGTCAACTAGCCATTCACATTTGGCTCTTTATCTGAGTGTTCCCAGGAGAAAGATATCCTGGCCAGAGATGTGTAGGCACATGCCCTGGGCCCAGCCATTTATCATAACCCAACCACCTGGCCCCAGTGAGTGGTCTACAGTTTAGAGGGGTCATGTGACCCGAGCAGGACCAACCTGACTTACTCCCTAGGATTGTTTATTTAGAGGTAGAGAAAAAGAAGTCATCATTTTTGGTGAAAGAGCTGGAAACAGGCTGTTGGCAAATGTCTTCCCCCAAAGCAGAAAGTACATCTTCAGAAGCAGAAAAGGATGCCGCGACCACATAGCAATGTGCAGAGCTTAGCACTCCTGTGAGAGCAAGACTGCAGCTTTGCCTCTGACTCTAACTGTAAGTGGACTTCCACTTACGTTACTCATAGAGCCTCTTCTTTTCAAACTATTGTAGCTGGATTTCCATCCACTGTACCTGAGATTCTTGATTAATTAAGAGGTTAGACAAACACCCAACAAGGTAAATGCCATTTATTTGGAATTAAGGAGTTTGTCAAAGGAAAACAAGAAAAATGTTTCATTTACTTCTATTGAGCTTAGGAGATTTTTTAAAAGCACTTAGAAATATCATGTATGCAAATAAACTACTACTCCTAAGGATTCACTCTGTCTGTCTGACTCTTGCAACCCGGTGGACTGTAGCCCACCAGGCCCCTCTGTCCATGGGATTTTCCAGGCAAGAGTACTGGGGTGGGGTGCCATTGCCTTCTCCAGGGGATCTTCCCAACCCAGGGATCAAACCCAGGTCTCCCGCATTGCAGGCAGACGCTTTAACCTCTGAGCCACTGCTATTAAACAAGTGTGGTAACTGTCTCCTCAGTTTTCTTTAGCGGCCGTTTAAAGACCTCTCAGGTGAGCTGTGTGTACTATCCGCCCCCCTTCTCTGATTATATATTGGAAAATACTTGGAAGGGACCTTAGGATCACAGCCTGGTCAGATGGGAATGGACTGAAATAGGATTTAGACGTCTGAGTTCTCACCTGTGCTGTGTGGTCTAGTAAAATTACTTGGCCTCTCTGAGCTTCAGTTTGTCTGTTCAACCAAAGACATGAACTAAAGACTTCTGAGGCCCACTTTGCCTCTACTGCTGTGTCAGAGTGACCACTGAGACTGACACCTGACTTTATCCATAAAGCCTAGGGGCTTGCCCAGGCCCTACAGCAAAGACATAGTCTGGACCCAGGACCTCCTGACTCCCAGACTGTCCTCAAAGTCAGACCACCCTTCTTGCCAGCTCTGAAAGGGTGGCAGGGGCCGATGGGCGATAGGCATTACTTCCATGTGTTGGAGAGCACCTAACTGTTAACTCCGTCTTGCCACGCATGAGGAATGAGGTACAGGTCACAGCTGGGTCCCAGGGTGAGCCATGGCCCAGGGGTCACACCAGTGACAGGCCACTGTCATGCAAATGCATGCACCTTGAGCACAAAAGCCTGAATACATCCTGGGGGCATTTGGGGGAATAAAGGAAAAAGCCCGTAGGCGCCCACCACTCCTGAGTGGGTCTCTGAGGGCAAGAAGAAGCTGCGTACACAATTATCATCCGAGTGGGAGGTCAGAAGCCCCCCTCCCTGTCCCCTCATCCCACCGAGGACAGAGTGGTGAGGAATCCTCTGAGCGGACGTGAGCTGGGTCGCTCTCTCTCCACAGTCACGTCTAGGGAGAGAAATACAGGTGCTCCGGGGTGATTCACAATACAAGAGGGGGAGGCATTTAGGGCGCAGACAGGTTTGGAAAGCCCTACACGTTCAGTGACATAGATGGTGCGGAGGCAGTCTTTAACATCCTCAGCTCCTGTGAGCCTGCACACAGGCTGAGGCCACCCCAGGAGGTTTCCTTTCTGCGAGTCAGCTGTCGGCTCTGAACTGTCCTATCAGTTTACCTAGGAAATCCCTTTAGAAAGGAGCACTTTGGTGGAGAAATGTGTCCTGGAGCAGTGCTGAACGAGACGATGCCAAGAGACCAGAGTCTTCTAAACATTTTGGACCATGACTCACCACCTGTAAGAAACGCATTTCAACCCCCAACCTGCCACAGACACATCTGTCTGTGAAACAGCATCCAGCACTCAAAACTGGCCCCTCTCTGTGACGGATCCTAATTCTACACCTTGCTCTGCTCTATCTGTTTGATTTGGTTTCCTTGTTTCCTTAAGGCTTCCCTGATAGCTCAGCTGGTAAAGAATCCTCCTGCAATGCAGGAGACCCTGGTTCGATTCCAGGGCTGGGAAGATCCGCTGGAGAAGGGATAGGCTCCAGTATTCTTGGGCTTCCCCAATGGTTCAGATGGTAAAGAATCCATCTGCAAAGCGGGAGACCTGGGTTCAATCCCCAGATTGGGAAGATCCCCTGGAGGAGGGAAAGGCAACCCGCTCCAGTATTCTGGCCTGGAGAATTCCATGACATAGTCCATGGGATCTTAAAGAGTCAGATACGACTGAGCGACTCTGACTTTTTTTCTTAAATGGTGGTTGAGACTCACTCAGCTGACCTGCGATGGGTCACGAGCCATTTACAAAATGGCTTAGTTTAGAAAACGGTGCTTTCTCATCCTTTGCGTGGTTAAAGTTGAGGGTCTAGAAATTGGCTTCCTCCGTGTACTGCTTTCCTATTCTGGAAAAGGCAAAAACTACACAAAGCACAGCGGCCAATCCTCCCGGCTTCATGAAGCTGATCGTGGAGGCAGGCGCTGAGGTCAGGAAACCAACCTGCCACACAGAGCAACGTAAGTCAGCACAGGGCTGCCGTCCTACCCCAGGCAGTCACACTGCATCTGGGGGCCGAGCCGGAGCTGGCTCCCTTCCTCACACATGCATTCCCTCCTGCTCTGGGAGTCTGGACCTTCTAGGAAGCAGATGCCAAGATGGTGCGCTTTGCGAAGATTTTTATCAGAGGAAATTCTTGCAGGAAAAATGGACTGGGAAGGACTTGGAGAGCGGGCCCGTGGGGAGGGAGCAAGTCAGACCCGGGGAGGAGGCAGGGAAGGAAGATTGGGTGGGAGCCTGCGAAGCTGCTTGTGGTCCCACGCAGGTTTGGCTGCTTCTGTGAGGCACTTTGAGAATAAGTGGGCCACGCAGGGGTCCCCTGTTCCCTCAGGAGCAGGACGGACTCAGGGTCCTCTCGGTTCCTGGCCGCGGGGCGGCCTCCACACTGGCCTGGAGCTGGGCCTCCACCTCTGGGCACAGCAATGGGGGCGTGGGCATCTGTGCTCCTGGTGCCTGAGGGGTCAGCTGGGTACACCCTCGTGGCTGCCGCCCCCTCCTCCTTCCTTCAGTGCACGTTAAGTGGTCTCTGCTCCAAGCCAGCTACTGTGCTGGGGTCTGGAGAGACAGTGGCGAGCCAAACCTCCTGACCCTGGCTCCTGGAACCCACAGTCTGATGGAGCCACAGATGTGAGGAAAGAATTCTGCCAGATATGCAGAATAACCGCTGTCAGAAACGCTCCCGAGTGGAGGGCGCCGGAACATTCCAGAACATTTGCTCAGATCCTCTCTCAGTCACTCCCTGCTGCCACTCTCCAGAGGCAACCACAGTTCTGTTTTTCTTTTCCGCCACAGATTAATTTTGCCACAAATATATGGAATCGTATCCTATGTACTTTTTGTGGCTGGCTTCTTCTCACTCAGCACAGCGCTTTGGGATTCACCCCTGGGGCTGTGGACGTGAGTTGCTCCTTCCTTTTGATTGCAGAGCGGTGTGCCTTTGTGCAAACAGACAGGCTTTGTCTTTGGTTGAGGGACTGGGCTATCTCCAGTTTGGGGCTATCCTGAAGAAATTGTTAAGTACTTGATTTTTACCATTACAGAAAATAAAATGTCCTGAACCTGAAGCCTCAATAAAAATCTCCAACTAAGCCTGATAGTCTTCTGGATAGAAAAATAAAAGAGTTATCCCTTGAAGTGGGTGTGCAAGATGCCAAGGAGTCTGTGGAGACATTTTCCTTCCATCAGTCCTTCCAGTTCGCCCTCACAGTCTCATTTTCTGGAGTAGAACTGAGGCTTAGAGCGGGAACTGATTCACTCAAGTTCTAGTAGCTTATACGGGGCAGACCTTACTCACCTTTTGGAACGCAGCATGAACATCAATAACGACTCCAAGGCCAAGGAAAGATGACTGCGGTGCTTTACTTTCGCAGTTATCACACTTTATTGTGACACTGACATCATTTTTATTTGCCTTCCATGATGGGCCTTAATTACCTTAAAGGAAAGCAGAGAGCCAAGGATTACAGCATTAGGAAGAAAAAGGAGTCCTTACTAACAAATCTTCAAGAACAACAGGGAATTTAAAAAATTAAAAGATTAAAAAATTAATCTTGCCTACAACAAAATTACAAAAATTATAAAAGAATAAGAGCTTCAAAAGATACATGTTTGATTGGCCTTTTGCTCATAATAAGCAGATATGACCACACTGGAATGTTTTGAAGGGATGTTTAATAGGGAACCTGTGATGCTGGGAGGGATTGGGGCAGGAGGAGAAGGGGACGACAGAGGATGAGATGGCTGGATGGCATCACAGACTCGATGGACGTGAGTCTGGGTGAACTCCTGGAGTTGGTGACGGACAGGGAGGCCTGGCGTGCTGCGATTCATGGGGTCACAAGGAGTTGGACACGACTGAGCGACTGAACTGAAAGGAAGGAAAGAAAGAATTACAACTGGTGTTTACCTAGTATGCCCTGAGTGCTAGGAAATCCTCTGCTGGATAACTTACCTACATTTAACAACGGAGGAGCCTGGTGGGCTGCCGTCCATGGGGTGGCGAAGAGTCGGTCACGGCTGAGTGACTTCACTTTCACGTTTCACTTTCATCCATTGGAGAAGGACATGGCAACCCACTCCAGTGTCCTTGCCTGGAGATTCCCAGGGACAAGGGAGCCTGATGGGCTGCCGTCTACGGGGTCACAGAGAGTCGGACACGACTGAAGCGACTTATTAGCAGCAGCAGCTCATTTCATCCTCCCAGCAACCTCAATACCATCCTCGCCTTCTTTCTTAGTAATGGAGCTGCTGACTTTCAGCTGGATAAGTGGCCTCGCAGGAGGAAAACACTTCTCAGCATCCTTCACAGCTAGCTCTGGCATTTGCTGAGCTCTGGCCAGTGGGATATAAACGGAAAGGGCACGTGTAATTTCCAGGAAGAGAGTGACCTTAAAGGAAGTGACCTTTGCTCCTTCCTCCTTCCAGATGAATGGAAGCAATATAACGCGCTGGAGATAGAGAAGCCCTTTAGAACCATGAGGTGGAAGAAATGTGGTGGGGATGGCCAAACAAACACACAGGAAGCCTGGGTATGAGATGACCAGGGAGCAGACACGAGGCCTGGACTGCGCGCCTCGAGAGTTCATTTATATGAGAGAAAAACGCACTTCTCCTTTAAGCTGGAGTTAGTCTGCGTTTTCTAGCATTCTCAGTTCAGTTCAGGTCAGTCGCTCAGTCGTGTCCGACTCTTTGCGACCCCATGAACGCAGCACACCAGGCCTCCCTGTCCATCACCATCTCCCAGAGTTCACTCAGACTCACGTCCATCGAGTCAGTGATGCCATCCAGCCATCTCATACTCAGTCATCCCCTTTTCCTCCTGCCCCCAATCCCTCCCAGCATCAGAGTCTTTTCCAATGAGTCAACTCTTCGCATGAGGTGGCCAAAGTACTGGAGTTTCAGCTTCAGCATCATTCCTTCCAATGAACACTCAGGACTGATCTCCTTTAGGATGGACTGGTTGGATCTCACAGTTCAAGGGACTCTCAAGAGTCTTCTCCAGCACCACAGTTCAAAGCATCAGTTCTTTGGCACTCAGCTTTCTTCACAGTCCAACTCTCACATCCATACATGACTACTGGAAAAACCATAGCCTTGACTAGACAGACCATTGTTGGCAAAGTAATCTCTCTGCTTTTTAATATGCTACCTAGGTTGGTCATAACTTTCCTTCCAAGGAGTAAGCATCTTTTAATTTCATGGCTGCAGTTACCATCTGCAGTGATTCTGGAGCCCCCCAAAATAAAGTCTGACACTGTTTCCACTGTTTCCCCATCTATTTCCCATGAAGTGATGGGACCACATGCCATGATCTTCATTTTCTGAATGTTGAGCTTTAAGCCAACATTTTCACTCTTCTCTTTCACTTTCATCAACAGGCTCTTTAATTCTTCTTCACTTTCTGCCATAAGGGTGGTATCATCTGCATATCTACGGTTATTGATATTTCTCCCGGCAATCTTGATTCCAGCTTGTGCTTCTTCCAGCCCAGCGTTTCTCATGATGTACTCTGCACAAAAGTTAAATAAGCAGGGTGACAATATACAGCCTTGACGTACTCCTTTTCCTATTTGGAACCAGTCTGTTGTTCCATGTCCAGTTCTAACTGTTGCTTCCTGACTTGCATATATGTTTCTCCAGAGGCAGGTCAGGTAGTCTGGTATTCCCATCTCTTTCAGCATTTTCCACAGTTTATTGTGAAGTTTATTGTGAAGCAAAGGAGAAAAGGAAAGATATTCCCATTTGAATGCAGAGTTCCAAAGAATAGCAAGGAGAGATAAGAAAGCCTTCCTCAGAGATCAATACAAAGAAATAGAGGAAAACAACAGAATGGGAAAGACTAGAGATCTCTTCAAGAAAATTAGAGATACCAAGGGAATATTTCATGCAAAGATGGGCTCGATAAAGGACAGAAATGGTATGGACCCAGCAGAAGGAGAAGATATTAAGAAGAGATGGCAAGAATACACAGAAGAACTGTACAGAAAAGATCTTCATGACCCAGATAATCACGATGGTGTGATCACTCACCTAGAGCCAGACATCCTGGAATGTGAAGTCAAGCGGGCCTTAGAAAGCATCACTACAAAGTTAGTGGAGGTGATGGAGTTCCAGTTGAGCTATTTCAAACCCTGAAAGATGATGCTGTATAAGTGCTGCACTTAATATGCCAGCAAATTTGCAAAACTCAGCAGTGGCCATGGGACTGGAAAAGGTTAGTTTTCATTCCAATCCCAAAGAAAGGCAATGCCAAAGAATGCTCAAACTACCACACAACTGCACTCATCTCACATGCTGGTAAAGTAATGCTCAAAA
>SJYF01000236.1:3830310-3845737 GCA_006410515.1 Procapra przewalskii | reverse complement strand
GGGGACTAGGTGGGGTGGCCAGGGTGTTGAGGCTGGAAGGAACCCCCTAAAAGAAATAGCCCCTGCTTCCAGGCCGAATGCCCACCTGACGGCCCCCTTCTTAGGGCGCCTCTGCCCGCGGTCCTTTTAAAGAGGAAATACTCCAGGAATGGGCTGAAGCATGGAGCAGGTTTAAACAACGGGCTTCGCACACCCTACCTCTGCAGAGACAGGAAGCGCTGAGCTCCAGTAACCGAGTGTCCGTAAGGGGCCCTGAGGTCACACAGCTTTGCCCAGGCCCAGCCTGAGGACAGGGGAGGGAGGGATGGCCAGGACAGATGTTTCTCTGGGCCCCAGAGCTGGTACCTCAGTGATGGGCCGGCTTCAGGCTGACCCCTCCTCCTGAATGTGGCCCTGTTCCTGACCTCAGTGTCCTAAGACCACCCACTTTCCAAAGATGTGAGTCGAGAAGTCCCTTCCCCTCCATCTAGACCTTTCTCCATCTCTAAAATCAAAGTGATAAACCCATCCCCCCGAGAACTGTTTTGAAGGTGAAGTGAGATAAAACGTGTGTCTAACGGTTTTATGATTTGCAAAACATGCGAATAAAGAGTCTTTTCTGACTCATCTTAGAATCCTTTGGAAGAGATCTTAAATTCTTCACCTTCAGCCTCTCTGAAATCAGGAATCCTACCCACAAGGTCAGCTACCCTCTGCTGGAATCCTCCGTGTGTGGGAAACTCCCTGCCTTTCTCCAACAAGAAATTCACTCCCACAAGCTTTCTGACTAAAGCTGGATTTTGTGAAACCACAGTCGCCTCACAGAAGTTCCAGAGTCACTGCAGGACGATCATCATGTAGATTCAGTGACCATTTCCGTTCAGTTCAGCCGCTCACTCGTGTCTGACTCTTTGCCACCCATGGACTGCAGCACGCCAGGCCTCCCTGTCCATCACCAGCTCCCGGAGCTTGCTCAAACTCATGCCCATTGAGTCAGTGATGCCGTCCAGCCATCTCATCCTCTGTCGTCCCCTTCTCCCAATTCAGTGATCAGGTGTTTACAGATATGTGTCTCAGATTCGGAAGTGAATGGCTCTCATCTGCCTTTTAGAAGGTGAAGTGTGTGTGTTTTTGTTTTCATTATCAGAAATACATTAAAATGGGCTTGGGGGCAGGGTGTAGAAAGATGAAGGGAAAAGGAAAATTCACAAGGTTCCAGGCAGTACACCCACCATCTGAACGTGGAGTAAAAGGATTTGTCCCGAGATAACGTCACTCTGGTCACTTGGAGAGCCTGCCTGAGACACTTTGGTAGAAACCTTTGCCCACTTCTCTTTAGCCAAGACAGTTCAATGACACTAAAATATCAGGGAGAGCCCTAACACAAATCACTGCTATAACATGCTGCCCGGGACACCAGTGTGTGTCCCCAAAGTCAAGAGCTTTGTTGAACTACAGTTTCTGCACAAAGGTAAATCAGCTTTTTCTTTGGGATTTAGGATTTGGCAAGCATGTGAAATTAAGCACCACTTTGGGGAATTTTTATATAAGGAGCCTAGGATTTTATGAGTGTTGGGGCTTACAGTTTAAATCTGTAATCACTGTGAACACGCCAAGGTCAGGCCACAGGCACACGTGCCCGTGTGATCCACAGAGGGAAACAGAGGCAGGAGAGAAGTTGGCAGATGGGGTTTTGCAAATAGCTATGCAACAGAATTTCAAAATCTCCTGTATGTGCTGCAGCGTGTCCTAGAAGGAATCAAAGCGAAGGCTTAGGAGGAAATATCCCTGACCTTGAGCTTCACAGAGGCTGATGGGAATTCTGCAGAAGCTGTTGGTCACCAGCCCAGCAGCCACGCCCTAGCCCTCAGTTAACAGATAGGGATGTCCCTGGTGCCCCAGGGCTTGCGACTTGCCTTCCAATGCAGGGGGTGTGGGATCTAAGTTGATCCCTGGTTGGGGAGCTAAGATCCCATATGCCTCGTGACCGAAACACCAAAAGATAAAACAGAAGCATCATTATAACAAATTCAGTAAAGGCTTTTAAAATGGTCAATATTAAAAAGCAAAGACGCGGGAAAATGGATTCTGTTCAGAACTAAGCAGCAAGGGTTTCTGGGAGGGTGGCCCGACGGGGGTGTCAGACGCAAATCTTGACTCGTCCCGGCCCCAGACTGTAGTTCTGTGCACCTTGTCAGTGACTGGTTGAAGTCAGGGCACGTGACAGAATTCTGGCCAACAGGAGTCAGCCAGAGAGACTCCTAGGAAGGTCTTCCTCTTTTCTTAAAGAAGAAGAAATCAAAGAATCCTTCTGCTTTTGGCATTCGGATGTTGCTTGGAAAGAACGTGATCCTCGGAGCTGTTGCAGCCATTTTGCAACCATGAGGGAACATTCTGAAAGTAAAAGCAGCGATCACAGGGTGACCTTCTACATGTCAGAAGATACAAAAGTCCTGATTCTTGAATAATGTTTCACTTGTAACCCAATCAGTGCTGGTACCGCTCCCTAAAGACTTATTATTATGCAACTTATTACTATGCAAGATTCAAATTTTTTTCAGTTTATTTTACTGAACTATAGTTGATTTACAATGTGCTAATTTCTGCTGTACAGCAAAGCGATTCAGTTACACATACTCTGTGTACAATACATTCTTTATCATATTCTTTCCCACTATTTTAGCACAAGACACTGAATATAATTCTCAGGTTCAAATTCTAACTTTACCAGTTGTATGAATTTGAACTTCTCTGTGCCTGTTAGTAATATTTCTAAACTGTGAAATGGGGATACTGATTGGAGTACCTACCCTATCACTTCAGTTCAGTCACTCAGTCGTGTCTGACTCTTTGCGACCCCGTGGACTGCAGCCCACCAGGCCTCCCTCTCCATCACCAACTCCCAGAGCTTGCTCAAACACATGTCCGTTGAGTTGGTGATGCCATCCAACCATTTCATCCTCTGTCGTCCCCTTCTCCTCCTACCCTCAATCTTTCCCAGCATCACGGTCTTTTCCAATGAGTCAGCTCTACACATCAGATGGCCAAAGTATTGGAGTTTCAGCTTCAACATCAATCCTTCCAATGAATATTCAGGACTGATTTTCTTTAGGATGAACTGGTTGGATCTCCTTGCAGTCCAGTGGACTCTCAAGAATCTCTCCAGCACCACAGTTCAAAAGCATCAATTCTTCGGCACTCAGCTTTCTTTATGGTCCAACTCTCACATCCATACATGACTACTGGAAAAACCATAGCTTTGACTGGACGGACCTCTGTCAGCAAACTAATGTCTCTGCTTTTTAATATGCTGTCTAGCTTCATCATAGCTTTTCTTCTAAGCAGCAAGCATCTTTTAATTTCATGGCTACAGTCAGTCACCATCTGCAGTGATTTTGGAGCCCAAGAAAATAAAGTCTGTCACTGTTTCCATTGTTTCCCCATCTATTTGCATGAACTGATGGGGCCAGATGCCATGATCTTAGTTTTTTGAACGTCGAGTTTTAAGCCAGCTTTTTCACTTTCCTCTTTCACGTTCATCATGAGGCTCTTCAGTTCCTCTTTGCTTTTTTGCAATAAGGGTGGTGTCATCTGTGTATCTGAGGTTATTGATATTTCTCCCATAAATCTTGATGCCAGCTTGTGCTTCATCCAGCCCAGCATTTCACATGATGTACTCTGCATATAAGTTAAGCAAGCAGGGTGACAATATACAGCCTTGATGTACTCCTTTCCCAATTTGGAACCAGTCCATGTCCAGTTCTAACTGTTGCTTCTTGACCTGCATACAGATTTCTCAGGAGGGAGGTAAGGTGGTCTGGTATTCCTGTCTGTTGAAGAATTTTCCACAGTTTGTTGTGATCCACACAAAGGCTTTGGCATAGTCAGTAAAGCACACGTAGATGTTTTTCTGGAATTCTTTTGCTTTTTTTTTATGATCCAACAGACGTTGGCAATTTGATATCTGGTTCCTCTGCCTTTTCTAAATCAAGCTTGAACATCTGGATGTTTTCAGTTCACATATTGTTGAAGCCTGGCTTGGAGAATTTTTAGCATTACTTTGCTAGCGTTTGAGACAAGTACAACTGTGCGGTAGCTTGAGCATTCTTTGGCATTGCCTTTCTTTGGGATTGGAATGAAAAGTGACCTTTTCCAGTCCTGTGCCCCCTGCTGAGTTTTCCAAATTTGCTGGCATATTGAGTGCAACTCTTTCACAGCATCATCTTTTAGGATTTGAAATAGCTCAACTGGAATTCCATCACCTCCATTAGCTTTGTTCATAACGATGCTTTCTAAGGCCCACTTGACTTCACATTCCAGGATATCTGGAATGTCTAGTCACCTAGAATGTGTCTAGGTGAGTGATCCCACCATCCTGGTTATCTGTGTCATTAAGATCTTTTATTAATACTTCTTCAGTGTATTCTTGCCACCTTTTCTTAATATCTTTCTGCTTCTGTTAGGTCCATACCATTTTGTCCTTTTTTGTGTTCATCTTTGCATGAAATGTTCCCTTGATATCTCTAATTTTCTTGAAGAGATCTCTAGTTTTTCCCATTCTATTGTTTTCCTCTATTTCTTTGCACTGATCGCTGAGGAAGCCTTTCTTTCCTTGCTATTCTTTGGAACTCTGCATTCAGATGGATATGTTTTTCCCTTTCTCCTTTGCCTTTAGCTTTTTCTCAGCTATTTGTAAGACCTCCTCAGACAACCATTTTGCCTTGTTGCATTTCTTTTTCTTGGGGATGGTCTTGATCATTGTCTCCTGTACAATGTCACGAACCTCCATCCATAGTTCATCAGGCACTCTGTCTATCAGAACTAATCCCTTCAATCTATTTCTCACTTCTACTGTGTAACCATAAGGGATTTGATTTAGGTCATACCTGAATGGTCTAGTGGTTTCTCCTACTTTCTTCAATTTAAGTCTGAATTTTGCAATAAAGAGTTCATGATCTGAGCCACAGTCAGCTTCCAGTCATGTGTTTGCTGACTGTATCGAGCTTCTCCATCTTTGGTTTCAAATAATGTAATCAACCTGATTTTGGTGTCGGCCATCTGGTGATGTCCATGTGTAGAGTCTTCTCTTGTGTGGTTGGAAGAGGGTGTTTGCTATGACCAGTGCATTCTCTTGGCAAAACTCTGTTAGCCTTTTATCTGCTTTGTTCTGTACTGCCAGGCCTGTTACTCCAGATATCTCTTGACTTCGTACTTTTGCATTCCAGTCCCCTATGATTAAAAACAGAGATCTTTTTTTTGGTGTTGTTTCTAGTAGCTCTTGTAGGGCTTCTTAGAACTGTTCAACTTCTGCTTCTTCAGCATTACTGGCTGGGACATAGACTTGGATTACTGTGTTGTTGAATGGTTTGCCTTAGGAATGAACAGAAACCATTTTGTCATTTTTGAGACTGCACCCAAGTACTGCATTTTGGACTCTTGTTGACTGTGATGGCTACTCCATTTCTTCTAAGGGATTCTTGCCCGCAGTAGTAGATATAATGGTCATCTGAGTTAAAGTCACCTATTCCAGTCTATTTTAGTTCACTGATTTCTAAAATGTCGATGTTCACTCTTGCCATCTCCTGTTTGACCACTTCTAATTTACCTTGATTCACGGACCTAGCATTCCAGGTTCCTATGCAATATTGTTCTTTATAGCATCAGACTTTACTTTCATCACCAGTCACATCTACACCTGGGTGTTTTTTTTCGCTTTGATTCCATCTTTTCATTAGTGTTGTTAAAATTAAATAAATTAATACATGGAAAATGTTAGAGCAATACCTGGCATATAGTAACAACTCAAACATTAAAATTTTTTTATCATTTAAGTCATTTTACGTTGAGCCTTTCAGCTTTTGCTTTTAAAGATATTTTGTATAAAATGGCGACTTTCAGTTAGCTGGTTTTCCTGTCAAAAAGCTGGGAAACCAACAACAAAAAGACAGACAATTCCTTACAAAGCGGGCAATGGAGCTCAACAGACATTTCTCCAAAGAAGATACAGAACAGCCCATAAACACCTGACAAGATGCTCAGCATCATTATTCATTAAGGAAATGCAAGCTACAACAACAATGAGATACCACCTCAATACCCACTAAGATGGTAGTTTTTTTAAAAATATGACCAGCATTGATGAGGATGTGGAGACACTGGAATTTGCACGTCACCGGTGGGAGCGCAAAACGGCTTGGCTGCTGTGGAACCCAGTTTCGAGATCCTGAGAGTGAACACGGAGTTGCTGCGTGACCTGCCGTCCCAGCCCCGGGCGCAGACGCAGAGGGACCGCAGGCAGGGAGCCACACAGCACCGGCACACGCACACCCACAGCAACACTTTTCACAAAAGGTGCAAGCGTCCAAACGGCCACCACGATGAACGGATGAGCACGACGCGCGCAGGCAGTGGGACAGGGTTCAGCCACACAAACTGGAAAACAGGATGAGGAAAATACCACATGCGCAGAAGCAGCGAAAAGGATGCTACGCGTGGGACCAAGCACAACAGAAACATACAACCTGGACAGAAAGCAGGCTGAGCGGTGCAGAGAAGCCACCGGCGTCTGATGAGAAGGCGCAAGGCCACTGAGACACAGCCTATTCCCAAACCAACGCACACATTTAATAGGACTTTACTCTTTTAACTTGCCAAATTAACTTTAAAATCCCACTGGAAGAATCTGTGAGGAACTAACATAAATATTTTAAAATCAAAGGGGATAAGCCCTACCATATGGTAAGGCATATTTCCAAGCACTATAATTTAGGAAATTTATCAATGTGGGAATGAAGAAGTAGATTACTAGACCAGAAATCTAGCAATCAGACTTTATAATATACTAGATTGCTTCCCAGGTGGCACTAGCGGTGCAGAACCTGCCTGCCGGTGCAGAACCTGCCTGCTGGTGCAGGAGATGCAAAAGACTCGGGTTTGATCCCTGGGTCGGGAAGATCCCCTGGAGGAGGGCGTGGCCTCCTGGAACACTCCAGTGTTCCTGCCTGGAGAACCCCAGGGACAGAGGAGCCTGGTGGGCCACAGTTCATGGGGTCACAAAGAGTCAGACACGCTTGAGCAGCTAATATTTTCACTTTCACTCACAGCCGATGAAGGGAGCTTTGCTTCCTATTCCCACAGTTATTAAAAAGTCCGATACCCAAATACATCATTCGACAACTATAACATTTTGTTTTCTAGGCAAGGCCTCCCTTTCTCATTGGATGATCTTGAGTGTACTGAGTTGCTCGGTTGTGTCCGACTCTTTGTGACCCCATGGGCTGTAGCCTGCCAGGCTCCTCTGTCCATGGGATTCTTCAGGCAGGAATACTGGAGTGGGTAGACATTCCCTTCTCTAGGGTTGATGATCCTAGTACATCTACAAAAGGCCCCGATTGTTAATAGATACTTAAGCTGCATATTGGAATTGTGTCCGCTCTCATTCTTTTTAATAATGAAGCTTGCATAACAGGGAGGAAGAGCTAATTTTAGAGGTATTGATTCCAGCTTCCTTGCCAGGGTGAAATACAAAAGAACAAATGCTTATTGGTTTAAGAATAGATTCCATCATAAAATATGCTGGTGGTTAAAACTGACCTGGCTGCTCTGAAGTTCCTCACACTTTCTTACATTTTGCAAAAAAGAAAAAAAGGAGGGGAGCAGAGGAGGAGGGGGAGGCCCTCTGGGCGGAAGCAGATCATCCCTGCTGGGCCTGAACCCACAAGTTAACATCTCAGAGCCCAGCTCCAGCCACCCTCTTTCTCCTCACCAAGGCTTTCAGCCACGCTTGCTAGTGAAGAAAAGGTGCTTGTTTTCCTCCTAATTGTACAGAGCAGCTGAGCGGTGTCTGCATGACTTCTTGAACAAAGAATGTGGTTCAGACCTTCTTATTGCTTGCTTACTTCATTTAAAATTTAACAGATGTCAGTTGTGACACACAAACACGTTCTCCCCAGGCGATGGATTAAGGCAAATTTCATTTTACGCCTGGCACGAAAGACACGCTCTATTTTGTGCTGAAAGACTTTCTTCCTTTTAAGAAAGAGGAAAAACCATTCTGGCTTAAAATTCAGTAATAATGGAAGAAAACCAGTCTCCACAAAGGCATTGTCCTGGAAAGCTTTCCTGGCTTCGGGCGCCACCTAATGGCCGCGCGGAAGATTGCACAGGGCTGCCCCACCAGCTTGCACCCGAGGTTCCGTGAACACAAAAGCAGCGTGTCGCTGCAAATGCAGTTTATGCAGACTTCTATGCCAGGTGAGGCGCTGCCTTCAAGTTTTACGTCTGTTTCCAATTAGTTATGGAGCCTTGGGCGAGCCCCTCAACCTCTCTGAGCCCCAGGTGTGTGTGCCAAGTCGCTTCAGTCCTGTTCCACTCTTGTGACCCCAGGACTGCAGCCCACCAGGCTCCTCTCTCCGTGGGTTTCTCCAGGCAGGGATACTGCGGTGGGTTGCCGTGCCCTCCCCCAGGGCATCTTCCCAACCCAGGGATGGAACCCTTGCATCTCCTGCATGGGCAGGGGCGACCTTCATCACTAGCACCACCCGGGAAGCCCCTGAACCCCAAGATCGCTACCTAAATGGAGTTTCTCCACGCCTTCTTTGTTGGATTGCTGGGAGGGTGTGTTTGCAAGCAGCTGTACACCTAGGCTCTCAGATTCAGCTGACAACCTGTTGTGATGCTATAAAATCACTAGGCTCGACATATATTGTGTTCTTCCTTTCGATAGAGATACGGGTTCAGAGATGTGCTTCTCATCAATAAGAAAAATAATAACGTGCGGGTGAGCAGCAGCTGCTGGCTGCCCTTGAGGCTGGGGAAGTGAGGAAATTGTGGAGACCATGGCGGCCTGGATGTGTCTGCCTCAGGGAGCGGCCAGAAGGGGCTGTGGGACTGGGGGCCCAGATTCCCCGCTTTGCCAAAAGAGATCAACCACCCACGTGGAGACACCGCTCTGTAAACTGACCCATATTTTAAAACGGTGCAGGGCTAAAGAAGTCATGCCTAGGGACTGGATTCGGTTGTGGATCTCTGATCGCGGTCTCTGAGGTTCATTTTTAGAGATGTGTGAGAAGACAGGGGCCCTGGGTCTGGGGGAGCGAGCGGTGAACATCCAGTGACAGGAACGGGGTCGGGGGTCTGATGGCACCGCCGTGCTGGCTGGGGTGAGGGGCCCGGCAGAGGGTAAGCCTCGCCCTGATATAACTGCCCATTCCTGCTCTCCCCCACGTCCTTCGCCTTCCCTGGGATGACTCTCCCCGGAGCCTCCCTGCTGGGGCCCCTCAGAGCCATGCGGTCACTGACAGCCGGGGAAGAGCCCCCGACTGGGAGTCAGGCCTGCAGACAGCGTGGCTCGCAGTGTGGCCCTGGCGCGCACCCCCCGAGCCTTTGTTTCCTCAGCTGTAAAGCGTGGGAGGGAGCACCTTTCTTCTCCCGATGGTGCCTGGGTCATGTCCCGCGTCAGGCACTGCTCCGCAAACTGGAAAGCACTGAACATTATTTGGTTATTTTACAACTATGCCATCTACACACCCCAACGTTCACAGCAGCGTTATTTACAATCGCCAACATACGGAAGCAACCTAAATGTCCATCAATGATGAACGGATAAAGAAGATTTGACTGATAGATACTTATCAATACATCTGAGCCTTGTGGCTGAGACTGTAAAGAGTTTGCCTGCAATGCATGAGACCTGGGTTCGATCCCTGGGTCAGGAAGGTCCCCTGGAGGAAGGAATGGCAACCCACTCCAGTATTCTTGCCTGGAGAGTTCCATGGACCGAGGAGCCTGGGTCCATGGGGTCACAAAGAGTTGAACACAACTGAGCAACCAACAGTTTCACCTTTTTCATTTTGTATTATATATTTTGTAATAACTGTAAGTGGAAACTAACATTTAAAATGTTTTCATGAAAAATCATGCCACCTACTTTGTACAGTTCTTAAATGCTGGAAGTGCAGCATTAAAAATCATTCATTCATTCACCAGATATTTACGCAGCAACTATCGTGTGTCTGGCATTTCTAAGCAATGACTAAGACAGACATTTGGATCTTCCTGTTGTGGAACGCAAATTCTGGGGAAGGAAAGGGGCAGAGAATAAGAAAATAGAGCAGGAAGAAAAAGGAAAGAAGGGAGAGGGGAAAAGGGAATGAAAGAGGGATGGGGAAGAGAAGAAGGAGGGACAGAAGAGGATTGAAATCAGCCACAGTAAGACTGCTCACACCACTCACAGACTGCAAGCAGGGTCCTTCCCAAGGGCTGACTGTTAAACATTCACATCAGGTGCTGACAAAAGAGAGGAAGTGAGACGGACAGAGAGCCCCCAAAGGGACAAACACATATATGGACACTGGTTTTTTCACCCAAAGGTATGGAGAAAGGATGGTCTTTCCAACAAATGGTGCTATAACAATTCGGGTATTCAAATTAAACAATAATAATCCATACTTTACATCATTTATAAAAATGAACACTTATGGCAGAAAGTGAAGAACTAAAGAGCCTCTTGATGAGAGTGAAAGAGGAGAGTGAAAAAGTTGGCTTAAAACCCAACATTCAGAAAATTAAGGTCATGGCATCCATCCCATCACTTCGTGGCAAATAGATGGGAAACAATGGAAACAGTGACAGACTATCTTCTTGGGCTCCAAAATCACTGCAGTTGGTGATTGCAGCCATGAAATTAAAAGACACTTGCTCCTTGGGAGAAAAGCTATAAAGAACCTAGACAGCATATTAAAAAGCAGAGACATTGCTTTGCTAACAAAGGTCCGTCTGGTCAAAGCTATGGTTTTTCCAGTAGTCACATACGGATGTGAGAGTTGGACTATAACAAAAGCTGAGCATGGAAGAATTGATGCTTTTGAACGGTGGTGTTGGAGAAGACTCTTGAGAGTTCCCTGGACTGCAAGGAGATCCAACCAGTCCATCCTAAAAGAAATCAGTCCGGAATGTTCATTGGAAGGATGAATGCTCAAGCTGAAACTCCAATACTTTGGCCACCTGATGCGAAGTGCTGACTCCTTGGAAAGTCCCTGATGCTGGGAAAGATTGAAGGCGGGAGGAGAAGGGGACAACTGAGGATGAGATGGTTGGATGGCACCACCAACTCAATGGACATGGGTTTGAGTAAACTCCGGGAGCTGGTGATGGACAGGGAGGCCTGGCATGCTTCAGTCCATGGGGTCACAGAAAGTCGGACACAACTGAGAGACTAAACTGAACTGAATTCAAGAAACCTCTGGGTGACTCCAAAGAAGGTAGGAAAGGCAGTTTAATTTAAACATAAAAGTAAAAAATGCTTGAAAAATTCTGTATTTAAAGATGTATTAATAGAAAGTTAGTAACAGTTCTCCTGGGTCCCCTTACCCCACTGCTCTCCACCCGGGTGCCCTTTCCCAATAAAATCTCTTGCTTTGTCAGCACACGTGTCTCCTCGGACAATTCATTTCCGAGTGTTAGACAAGAGCCCAGTTTCGGGCCCTGGAAGGGGTCCGCCTTCCTGCAACAAATGGCGACTCTGGCAGGACTCTTCTTCACTGGGACTGACGTCCTGACCACTCAGGGTCCTCAAGGGCCAGCTTGCCTGCCAATGGACCAGACCCAGTGGCCGCAGCTGGAGCCCTTTTGTCCCCGGTCTCCTCCTGACGCAGACAACTGGCCAGAGTGGCCCGACCGGTAAGGAACAAGAGACTTTACTGACCTCTCTCCCCTTCCCTCTCTCTTTCCTCTCCCTAACCCTTCCTATCCTTCTCTGTTTTTCTAGTCCCCTGGGCCCTCAGCCTGAGCTGAGGATTGGAGACTGATCACCTCCTCTTGGCAGAGAACTCAAATTCTGGTTCTGGTCTGGTCTGATTTCTGGTAGGGCCGAGTTCCAGTCCTCCCTTCTCTGGAGGCCCAGGGAAAAGTCCCATAACGCCTGGGTGTCTGCAGGTGGCAGGAGACGCCTGTAAGGCCGCCCCTTTCGCCCCCCTCTCCCGCCTCCTCCCCCTTCTTCTTTCAACCTGGCTTCCTTTCCTCCCTTGAAATCTTTGATGTTCGTACTTGGATCTGAAGTTCTGTGTCTCTGTAGGAGGTTTTCTGAGAGACTGTATTTCTCCCTGCAATGCGGGAGACCTGGGTTCGATCCCTGGGTTGGGAAGACGCCCTGGAGAAGGAAATGGCAACCCACTCCAGTATTCTTGCCTGGGGAATCCCATGGACGGAGGAGCTTGGTGGGCTACAGTCCACGGGTCCCAAAGAGTCAGACACGACTGAGCGACTTCACTTTCACTAACAAGGATCAAGTGGATGCAGAAGTCTTTATTTATAATGATACATAAAATCCTCTGAAAACTTAGGTGTTCTTTACTTCATCTGGGAGTATAGTCTGAACTGATGGAAAGCAACATATTATAATCTGTATTGTGATAGGTTGCACGTATAGCTGGACATTTTAATAAATATTAATATTTTAAATATGAAGTTATCTTTCAAAAATTTTAATAATTATGCAGAATGAAAGAAGCCAGAAAAAGAGCACATAATATTCATTAATATGAACGTCTGGGAAGCGCAACCACCCGGAGGACAGCAAGCAGTGCAGCAGGTGCCTCGAGAGCGCGTGTAGGGAGGGATCACAGAGGCCCATGTGCAAACTTCTGGGCAGGTGTCCGCGAGGGTGGCTGCGGTGACAGCTTCACAGGTTGATGCATCTGTCAAAAGTGAGCAAACTGTCCACCAAATAGGTTCATTTTGTGTCAGCCAGCATGGATGGAGAAGCCTGGAAGGCTGCAGTTCATGGGGTCGCTGAGGGTCAGACACGCTGAGTGACTTCACTTTCACTTTTCACTCTCATGCATTGGAGAAAGAAACGGCAACTCACTCCAGTGCTCTTGCCTGGAGAATCCCAGGGACGGGGGAGCCTGGTGGGCTGCTGTCTATGGGGTCGCACAGAGTCGGACACGACTGAAGCGACTCAGCAGCAGCAACATACCTCAAAATGCCATTAAAAAAAATAAATAAGGGCACATTGATTCACTAATTAAGAGCCTGAAAGAAGGAAGGGGCAGTTAAGATTCTGCTCATAGCTGCAGAATAAAACAGAGTCAAATGGGTAAAGATTTCTTTGTTCCACCCAATTAAATGTCAGCAAAAACTAGCACCAGGCCACATGTCTGCCATTTGGACCACGGGTTTGTACAGTGCCGTGGCCGGCGTCAAGCTACTGTGCAGCTGTTATTAAGAAAAGCCGCTGTGATCAATAAGCTCCTGTTGCATATATACAGCACAGGGGACTCTACTCAATAGTCTGTAATAACCCACATGGGGAAAGACTCTGAAAAAGAACGGATATATGTATTGGAGAAGGAAATGGCACCCCACTCCGGTACTCTTGCCTGGAAAATCCCATGGATGGAGGAGCCTGGGTGGCTACTGTCCATGGGGTTGAAAAGAGTTGGACACGACTGAGCGACTTCACTACATGTTTAACTGAACCACTTTGCTGCGTCCCTGAAGCGAATACAACATTGTGAACCAACCACAGCCTAATGTAAAATAAAAATTACATTTACAAAATCATCATGAATATGTTTATCATCTAATCAGAAGTGTATAAAGAAGACCGAGAGATTGTGACTAACCCTTTGATTATGTGTGCATTTTTGTTAAGAACTGCAAAAAACATGGAAAAATAAAGAGATTTTGTGTTGGGGTGGTGGGACTATGGAGAACAAAAAATAGGAGTGGAAATGCTTTTTTCAACCACTAATTTTAAATGCATGGCTTAAGGCCATCCCCTCCTATTTTTCTAAAAAGATTAAAAACTAAACAGAGGGTTTATAGAGCAAAACTCAGGACTTTTTTGGGAACTTGAATGATCAAGCAATTGGCCCCATCAGAAAGGAACCCTTAGGTGTTGACTTTAAAAGAAAGCTTCCCTGGGAATTCCCTGGACTTGGCACTTTCACTGCCAAGGGCCCAGGTTAGAAACCTGGTCAGGAAACTAAGATCCTGCAAGTCTTTTGGTGTGGCCAAAGAAATAAAAGTAAATAAATGAAAGGTTTTCTTGAGAATGATGTCATCCCACAGTGAGGGCAATTGTCATTAAAACCAAAAGGCTAGACTGAAGTGTGATCAGAGTAAACCTCCCACATCACTGACTTGTTATGAAAACCTTCCGTTGAAAAATGTATTTTTGTAGAGTGCGGTGGGACCTGAGGCCGGGCATCACACATCTGTGAATCTCCTGTTTAGGCTTCTTAAAGGGGTTTCTGGTCTCCTGAGCACGGGGGCAAGGCCCATCAGGAGAGCGATCCAACTCCCTCCACAGGGGGCTGTGCTCATGTCATTCCTGAGCCCCAGCCCCTCCCTGTGTCTCTCGAAAACCATATGAGCTATGCTCGCTCACAGAGGCACTTGGATTTATCCCGCATGCCCTGCTGTACACCTATTTGTGGCAGGCTTTGCACACCAGGCATCCTACCCTGGAATTTACAAAGGAACACGGGTAATTCAGGTGCTACAAAACCGCAAAATGCATGCAGTGTTGGCTTAGGGTTATTTTTGTGACATCAAACCTTTTCATGTGAATCCTTCTGCTTTTACATTCTTCTTGTCGTAAGTTCAAACAATTCAGGAAACAACAAAGAAGAAAATAAAAGCTCCCTGAAATAAGCACCACTGGCATTTGTGAACATCCTTCCTGTGGCGCTCACATATGAGACACACGCGATTCATACTTTAAATGCTGGTTTTTAATCTGCCTTTCCCGAGTGGCCATGTGCAGTGGATCTCCTGACCGGCTCGTGCAGGTCATCTTTTCTTAATGTGATGTTAACACATTGTAACATGAAGTCACGATGCCTTGGCTTTTCATAAAGGTCTGCAGAACTTAACTCCAGACTTCTTTTCACCACCTCCAGTGTGCCTTGCAGTAAGGTCTGTCTTCGTCCCAAGTTGTTAGGAACCCTGACCTTGGACTCAAAAGACCTTGGTTCTGGTGCCGACCCTGTTTTGACTCTGGGCAATCACTCAAACGTCCTTAAGTTCCCATTTTTCCTTTCTGTAAGACAAGAGCAGTAAGTAGCTGTCTGGCTGGCCTTTCTTCATCTGGTGAGGAAGCCTCAGGGCCTTTGCGCTGGCTTTGCCTCTGCCAGCAGCTGTGCTAGAAACAAGACACCACGCATCACTCCTTGACTCCGGGATCCCATAGGCCAGCACGGAAGAGGGGCAGAGGAAAGGAATTACAAACACCCCGTCAAGGGGTCCTACCCGAGTAGCCTGACAGTCTGCACTCAACCCGGCATCCAGGGTGGCCCTTTAAACCCGCCAGTTACATCGTCTCACTGCTCGACAGTACTGGAAGACACTTCAGTGGCTTTGACCCACAGGGCCTCTGTGACCGGCCCCCACCACCAGTCTGTCCTGACCCCTCCTGCTCCCGCGCTCCCCCCCCCCTGCAGCC
>SJYF01000236.1:3813356-3824243 GCA_006410515.1 Procapra przewalskii | reverse complement strand
CTCCTAAATCACTGCAGATGGTGACTGCAGCCATGAAATGAAAAGACGCTTACTCCTTGGAAGAAAAGTTATGACCAACCTAGATAGTATATTCAAAAGCAGAGACATTACTTTACCGACTAAGGTTCGTCTAGTCAAGGCTATGGTTTTTTCTGTGGTCACGTATGGATGTGAGAGTTGGACTGTGAAGAAGGCTGAGTGCCAAAGGTTTGATGCTCTTGACATGGTGTTGGAGAAGAGTCTTGAGAGTCCCTTGGACTGCAAGGAGATCCAACCAGTCCATCCTAAAGGAGATCAGCCCTGGATCTCTTTGGAAGGAATGATGCTAAAGCAGTACTTTGGCCACCTCATGCGAAGAGTTGACTCATTGGAAAAGACTCTGATGCTGGGAGGGATTGGGGGCAGGAGGAGAAGGGGACGACAGAGGATGAGATGGCTGGATGGCATCACGGACTCGATGAACGCGAGTCTGAGTGAACTCCGGGAGATGATGATGGACAGGGAGGCCTGGCGTGCTGCGATTCATGGGGTCGCAAAGAGTCGGACACGACTGAATGACTGAACTGAGTATATTACGATGAACTCTCCACGTCTAAAAATGCAAACCTGTATTTTCTCTTTAAACCAGGAGTCTATAAATGAAGACCATAAACCAAATCTGCCTTTTCAAGTTACAGAGTTTAAATGGAACACAGCCGTGTCCGTCCTTCACACACTGTCTATGGCTGCATGCAGGCTACAATGGCAGAGTCCATTATTTGTGACAGAAACAACCTGCCCCACAAAGTCTGCCATATTTACTTTTTTTTTTTGGCTGCACCATGCGGCATGTGGATCTTAGTTCCCCAGGGACTGAACCCGAGGCACTTGCAGTGGAAGCACTGATCGTCAACCACTGGATCACCAGCGAAGTCCCCTCACGACGTTTTTTAACAGAGGAATGTGTTAATCTTTGCTTTGTGGCGGAGTATTAAATAGCATGAAAATACCCTGAATGAATCATTTCCCTGCTCTGCTAAGCCACTTGTCGTGTCTGACTCTGTGCGACTCCATAGACGGCAGCCCACCAGGCTCCGCCGTCCCTGGGATTCTCCAGGCAGGAACACTGGAGTGGGTTGCCATTGCCTTCTCCAATGCATGAAAGTGAAAAGTGAAAGTGAAGCCACTCAGTTTGTGTCCGACTCTTAGCGACCCTGTGGACTGCAGCCCACCAGGCTCCTCCATCCATGGGATTTTCCAGGCAAGAGTACTGGAGTGGGGTGCCATTGCCTTCTCCGGAATCATTGCCCTATTGGTAACACATTTAGTCTGCGGCCAATTTTTGTTGACAAACAAGCTTCTATCTATGTCTTGGGACAGGGTGCAGAGTTTCAGCTCAGGATAACTCCCAGCAGCGGATGGGCTGTGTGAGGGGCCACGCACACCTGAAAGGATGCACATAATTAAAAGGGGGGGAATGGCTCTGCTGTTTACACCAGTCCTGAAACACGGGTCCTCTTACCTCGTCCACCTCTGTGCTGTTCTATTGTCTTCATGTAGCTTGGTCGTGTTTCCTTGACTCAAGAGAAATTGGTTCCTTTTGAAGAAGTTCAATGTGTATGAACTCAGGGGATTAGGAGTTTCTGTCCAATTCAGGCCAGCGGCTTACGAGCCAGGAGTGTTCATGGCCAGGCAGCCCCCAAGAGAAGAGACCAGAGATCTGTTGGGGAGTAGAGAATGAAGGCTGACCTCAGAGAGAGCAGCCCACAGCTGAAGCAGGGTGCTTGGGCTCTGGCCTTGGAGCTGCCTTTGTTGACTGTGATGTTTTCACTATGTATTAAAAAATTTTTATTGAAGTACAGATGATTTATAAGGCTGTGTTAGTTTCAAATGTACAGTACAGTGAATCAGTTATATATCTGCTTTTTTAGATTCTTTCCTATATGGGAAAAGGTCATTATATTCCCATATAGGTCATTACAGAGTATTGAGTGGAGTTCTCTGAGCTATAGAATAGGTTCTTAATAGTTATCGATTTTATATATTGTAGTGTGTATATGTCAATTCCAATCTCTCGATTTCTCTCTCCCTCATCTTTCCCCCTGGTAATCCTAAGTTTGCTTTCTACATCTGTGGCTCTGTTTCTGTTTTGTAAATAAGTTCATTGGTACCTTTCCAAGATCCCACATGCAAGTGATATCATCTGTTTGTCTTTCTCTGTCAGATTTGCCTCACTCGGCATGCTCATCTCTAGGTCTATGCACGTTGCTGCAAACGGCATCGCTTCACTCTTTTTGTGGCTGGGCAATATTCCATTGTATATGCATACCTCATCTTCTTTATCCATTCATCTGTCGACGAACATTTAGCTTGCTTCCATGTCCTGGCTATTGTAAATAGTGCTGCAGTGAATATTGGGGTGCATTACCTTTCTGAACTAAGGCTTTCTCTGGAAAAAATGAAGTTTAGAACTACCATATGACCCAGCAATCCCACTCTACTCTGCATTTTTGATCCAGTAACTGAGAGTTTAGTCACGCATGCACAAATATAGACCTTCCTCTCTTTCTGAGCACCCATATCTCTCTTACTAAAATGGCCCCAAATTTTTTCACTGATTATGTAGGAAATAAATACAACCAATTTCCGTTTAATTTCTAATTGTTATCACTGGTAGAAATAATCAACACAAAATAAAACTGAAAATGAAAGTGTACATGGCAAAAATATGCTACTGACTATGACTGGACAGAAGGGTTACATTTTCTTGATGAAACTTAGACAAACAAAATTTGATCTCGGGGAAATTTGGTTTTGGAAAAGCAAAACAAACATCACAATGAGGAAAAACTGATGTGGTTCAAGAAACTAATCTGTTCGCAAAGACACAAGATAACACAAGTTGGCGAAGCTGTGGAGCAAAGGGAACCCTGGTGCGCTGTTGGAGGGAATGCAAGTTGGTGCAACCACTGATGGAAAATGGCACAGAGGTTCCTCAGACAACTAACAGTGGATCTTCCATATGATCCTACAATGTCACTGTTTGAAATGAAACAGGATCTTAAACACAGCTGCACTCCCGCGGTCACTGCAGCCTTACTTATGATACGAGATACGGAGACAACGGAGGCGCGCCCTGCTGGGCGAATGAATAAGCCACGCGGGGCACATGCATACATGCACACTCACTGAGGATTAGTCAAGGATGAAAAAGAAGAAAAGTCTACCATTTGCAACAATATGAACAAACCTAGAGGTCATTATGCTAAGTGCAGGAAGCCAGGCACAGGAGACAAATACTGTCTCATCTCAGGCGTGGGGCCTCGCAGCCCAACCCACAGCACCAGGGAGGAGGCTGGCAGCCGCCAGCGGTGGGGATCGGAGCAGATGGAGCAGATTTTCAGCTTTAAGATGAGTAAGTTCTGGACACCTAATGTATAGCATGATGACTAGAGTTAATGATACTGTACTATATGTCTGAAATATGCTAAGAGAATAGATCTTACCACCCACCCACCCACACACACACACACACACACAAAGTAATTATGATGGATGTGCTAATGAACTTGATTATGGTAATCACTTCCCAATATTATGTATACTTAAAAAATCACGTTGCACAACCTAAATATACACAAAATTTGTCAGTTAATAAAGCTGGAAAAAACTGATAATGTGTTCAATTTGTGTGAAAACCAACACACGCAGGAAAAGGATCCAATAAGGATCTCTTGTTAAACACAGGGAGCTACACTCCCCACTCTGTAATAGCCTATAATGCGAAAGGATCTTGAATATATATATATACACGCATAACTGAACCACTTTGCTATATACTTGAATCTAGCATTGTGAATCAACTGTACTTCAGTAAAAATATTTTTAAAAGAATGGAATTTTCCATGCTGGAAAAAAAAAGAATTGCAGTGAAAAGAAATTTTAATGAAATAAACACAGCAAGTATTGAAAATGGTTTCATTCCACTGTATAGAATATCAATCAAGGGATGAAACTGGCTTGAGATTCCTCTGGAAAATATCTGCTTGATGACATTTATCCATGTTAGAGATAAGATTTCTTTAGATCCAAAGCTAGACTAATAAATTTCTATTCTTTGTCAGAATATTTTCACCAGCTATTTTGCCACAAGGCTTCTGGGGTCTCTGGAACCACTTAGGCCACAAGGAAAAGGAAAATGGAATGTATTTTCTATTAGTTGCTCTGCGCAGAATCTGTTTTGCAAGTTATGGGCAATCTTACAATCCTTACACTGACTTCGACCCTAGAAGATAAGACAATTCTGCACAGACTCCGCTTTAGTTTTATAGCTCACTCTAACAGTGCCAGAGAGGTGCACCTTGCTGCATCACTTCAAAATCTTTTTATGGTGTAAGTTTAACATCAAATAAGAGAATATTTTACTATTTAATGACACAACTTTAACATGTGAGCTTTGCTCGGTTAATACACCATTTTACCTTCACTCACTATATTTCTTTACTAGGTTTTTGGTGACAATTTTATAATATTATGCCAATTTGCCTTATTTTTCTAAGAACATTCTGTACATTTTTTTCTATATTAGAAAAACAAGGAGAGAAATGAAAAACAAAGATCAGAAACCAGCCATGATGCTGTGTGCAGGCACTGGTGCGATTAGAGGGATAAATATGTCCATTTTATATTTATTGTTCAACCCCCTGCCATATCATCATTTAAAGATGCTGCTCCAGTGGTTGGGCCCCACAAAACATGGTCCCCAAAGTTAAATATGTACATAAGAAAGTACCAGTGTGTAAGGAGGCAGGGAAGGAAAAGTACAAAACCAACGAAGCAATATCTCAACACTGTGAAGCACCCCATCACCTCCATCACCACCGTCAGGACTGAACGCAGGCCAGAGCTGCAAAATTCCAGCATCAGCAAAAAAGCAAACTCTGAAATGACTGCGGTCACAACATGTGAAACTGGCTTCCTTAGGAGAGAGAAAAAAAAAAAAACCTTGACCCCACACATTTTGAAGGCAGGCAGGGGGGCTGTCCTATGTCTCTATTTCCAATGCTCAGCAAAGAGCTGACAGAGCTCTTCTGGGGTGAATGAGGGGATGAATGGGGAAAAGAAAACCATGAATGCGTAAGTGAAAATATCTGCCCTTATGTAAACATTTGGAACCTATCTAGTCTGGTTTGGCAGTTTTCAACCTTGGCTGCACATTATAATCATTTAGGGAGTTGTGTTTTTTTTTACTTTTTTTCCATTGTTTTTGCCACAATGAACAGCATGTGGGATCTTAGATCCCCAACTAGGGATCAAACCCAGGCCCCCTGCACCAGAAGTGCAGAGTCTTAACCACTGGACCATCAGGGAAGTTCTTTTTTCTTAATTTTTTATGGATTTATTATATACAGAAAAGTATATGAATCTTGAGGCGCTTTTAAAAGCTGCTATGCATGACACTGGTTAAATTAGGAACAATGACAATACCTAGCGTTGTGAACAAGAGAGATCAAGCGAGCACTCTCAGACGTTGCTAGTGGGGATGCAAATAACACAACTATCTTGAGGAACAGCTTGGAAGTTTCTTATAAAATGTTACACAGATACTTAGCATATGAACAGAAATTCCATTTCTTTCTGTTTCCCCAAGAGAATGAAAATACATATCCACACAAAACCTTTACGTGAATGTTGACAGAAGCATTATTCATAACCATCCATAAACTGGAAACAGCCCAGCTATCCATCAACAGTAGGTGAGTAGACAAAGCGTGGTGCCTCCACACAATGAAATGCTCATTAGCAGGAAAAAGCAACGAGCCACCGAGACACGCAGTGACAAGATGACTCTCGTGAACACGCCGCCGCCCGCGAACGCAGACCGCTTGATTCCACTCACACCAGCTGCCAGTGCTCAGTCACAGCCACAGACAGCCGTCAGCCAGTGGCCACCCGGTGGGGGACGGGGATTTGGGGATGACAGAAATGCTCTGTGCTTGATCAGTGCTTTCAGGGGGACCTACATTTGCCAAAGCTAGATCTGTTCACCCAAAAGAGGGAGATCTTATTGTATGCAAATTACACTTCAGAAAAGTTGATTTAAAAGAAAACTGCCGGGCTTCTCTGGTGGCCCAGGGGTAAAGAACCCGCCTGCCAGTGTAGGAGACGCGGGTTCCACCCCTGATCAGAGAAGTGCCCACATACTGTGGAGCACGCTACTGAACCGCTGAGGCCCGAGCGTCACACGACTGAACCGCTGAGGCCCGTGTGTCACACTAATGAACTACTGAGCCCGCGTGTCACACTGATGAACTACTGAACCCGTGCATCACACTATTGTATTCTGAGCCCATGCATCACATTACTGAGCTACTGAGGCCGTGCATCTCACTACTGAACTGCTGAAGCCTCTGCCTCACACTACCGAATCACTGAGCTTTTGCATCACGCTACTGAGCTACTGAGCCCGTGCATCACACTGCTGAGCCCCTGAAGCCCCCGCACCTTCAAGCCGGAGCTCCGCAAGAGAAGCCACCACAGGAAGCCTGTGTGCAGCAGAGAGGACGGCCTCACTTGCCACGGCTAGAGAGACTTGCCACGGCTAGAGAGACTTGCCACGACTGTTCAGCGTAGAAGACCCAGCACAGCCAATTCTGAATAATAATAAAAAATAAACAAAACAGTAAGCAGAAAAAGGAAAGAAAGTCTCCAGGCAATCAGAAGCACAGGTGAAACAAACGCTCACATTTAAGTTTATAAGAAACTTTTAAACAATATAGTAGCACAAGCGTGACAGGAGACATCGTGATGCTGCCCTACCTGTGTGTTTCTGGAAAACAGTCTTGAAGCTTCCTTACAAATCTAAAACAAAGCTATTATGGGCCCCAGCTGATCCCAGGTGTTCACAGAGAAGAAATAAAAGCATATGTCCATACAAAGACTTGTATACAGATGTTCATAGCAGCTTTATTGTCAGTTCAGTTCAGTCGCTCAGTCGTGTCGACTCTTTGCAACCCCATGAATCACAGCACGCCAGGCCTCCCTGTCCATCACCAACTCCCAGTTCACTCAGACTCGCGTCCATCGAGTTAGTGATGTCATCCAGCCATCTCATCCTCTGTCATCACCTTCTCCTCCTGCCCCCAATCCCTCCCAGCATCAGTCTTTTCCAACGAGTCAACTCTTCGCATGAGGTGGCCAAAGTACTGGACTTTCAGCTTTAGCATCATTCCTTCCAAAGAAATCCCAGGGCTGATCTCCTTCAGAATGGGCTGGTTGGATCTCTTTGCAGTCCAAGGGACTCTCCAGAGTCTTCTCCGACACCACAGTACAAATGCATCAATTCTTTGGTGCTCAGCCTTCTTCACAGTCCAACTCTCACAGCCATATATGACTACTGGAAAAACCATAGCCTTGACTAGACGGACCTCAGTTGGCAAAGTAATGTCTCTGCTTTTGAATATGCTGTCTAGGTTGGTCATAACTTTTCTTCCAAGGAGTAAGTGTCTTTTAATTTCATGGCTGCAATCACCATCCGCAGTGATTTTGGAGCCCAAAAAAATAAAGTCTGACACTGTTTCCACTGTTACTCCATCTATTTCCCATGGAGTGATGGGACTGAATGCCATGATCTTCATTTTCTGAATGCTGAGCTTTAAGCCAACTTTTTTACTCTCCTCTTTTACTTTCATCAAGAGGCTTTTTAGTTCCTCTTCAAACTGGAAACAATCCAAGTATCCATAAACGTAAGAATGGATAAACAAATTGTGGTAAATTTATATCATGGAATTGTTTAGTCACCAAGTTGGGTCTTGACTCTTTCATGACCCCATGGACTGTAGCCTGCCAGGCCCCTCTGTCCATGGGAGTCTCCAGGCAAGAATACTGGAGTGGGTTGCCACGCCCTCCTCCAGGGGATCTTCCTGACCCAGTGATCAAACCTGCATCTCCTGCATTGGCCGATGGATTCTTCACCACTAAGCCACCTGGGAAGCCTTATATTATGGAATACAACACAGCAACAAAAAGGAGGAAACTACTGATACATGAAACAACATGGACGAATCTAAAAACAATCATGCTGAAAGGAGCCAGATGTAAAAGAATGCTCTGTACAACCCCATTATGTAGACTTCTAGAAAGTGTAAAGCAAATGCATACTGGTAAAAAGCAGGCCAGTAGCTGGGGTGAGTGGGGAACGAGTTACAAGGAGGCGATGGCAGTACTGCTTGTCTTGATTGCTGTGACGGGAGCGGTGCGTGTGTTTGTGCGTATGTCAAAACTCATCAAACTGTTCAACTTAAATATATGTAGCTTAATGCACACTAGTTATACAACTTTAATACAGCTGTTAAAATGTTAGAAAAAGGAAGAAGGGAAGAATGGAAAGAAAGAAAAGGGAAAAAAAGTCAATGGAGCAAAACAGCGAGCACAGAGAAAGATCCGAAAAGTGTGGCCAACTGATTTTTAACACAGGTGGCAACGGCAATGCAAAGGAGCAAAGCTGGTCTTTTCAACATGATGCTGCAGCAACTGGACATCCACGTGTTAACAACAACAAAAAAGAATTTAATTCAAAATGGATCACATATCTAAATGTAGAATGCGAAACTAGAAAAGCCTTAAAAGATTTCACAGGAGAAAACGTAGATGGCCCTGGGTATGGTGACGACTGTTCATATGCAACATCATGACCCATGAAAGAAAAAATCGATGTTAGACTTTGTTAAAATTAAAAACATCTGCTCTGCAAAAGATACTTTCAAGGAAATGAGAAGACACGTCACAGACTTGTAGAGCATATTTTGTAAAGTGTGAAGTCGCTCAGTCGTGTCCGACTCTTTGCGACCCCATGGACTGTAGCCTAGCAGGCTCCTCCCTCCATGGGATTCTACAGGCAAGAGTACTGGAGTGGGTTGCCATTTCCTTCTCCAGGGGATCAAACCCGGGTCTCCTGCATTCCAGGCAGATGCTTTAGCCTCTGAGCCACCAGGGAAAAGGTACATCTGAAATATCCTGGAGGAGAAAGTAAAAATAAAAGGTAAATCTGATAAACAACCGTTTCTCAAAAATAGGAAGAACTCTTAAAACTCAATAATAAGAAAACAACTCAATTAAAAAATGTGCCAAAGACCTTAGACCTTAACAGACACTTCTCCAAAGAAAATACACAGATGGCAAGTAAGCACAGGAAAAGGTGTTCTGCATCATATGCCATCTAGCACATGCAAACTGAAATAAGATACCACTGCACACTGATTAGAACGACCAGGATCCGCAACACTGACGGCACCGAGTGCTGGCAAGGCTGCGCAGCACCAGGGACTCGCCTTCGTTGCTGGTGGGAATGCGGAACGGTGCAGCCGCTCTGGAAGGCAGTTTGGAGGTCTCTTAGAAAACTCAATCTACGCTTACAGTATGACTCAGCAACTGCACTCTGGGTATTTACCCGAACGATTTGAAAACTCCCACACGCACAGAAAGCTGCACACAGATGTTTATAGCAACTTTATTGCCAAAACTTGTTAAGTGACCAAGATGCTTTTAGTAGTGAAAGGATAAACTACGGTACATCTAGACAGCAAGATGTTATTCATCAGCGCTAAAAAGAAAGACACTATCAAGACATAAAAAGACACGAAGGAAAGAGATGTGTGTCACTAAGTGAAAGAAGCCAGTCTGCAGAGACTACATACTGTCAAATTCCAACTATATGAAATTCCAGAAAAGGCAAAACTCTGCAGAGAAAAAGAACAGTGGTTGCCAGGGTTGGGAGTCGGGCGGGGTAAGGTTGAATAAACAGGTGGAGAACAGATTCACAGGCCAGTGAAAATACTCTGTATGGTGGAGTCATGCCATACATTTGTCCAAACCCATAGAATGCACAATACCAAGAGTGAACCCTGAAGCAAGCTATGGATTTGGGGTTTATGATGTATCAGTGTAGGCTCATCAGTTCTAACAACTGTCACATTCTGTAGGGGGATGCTGAGAATGGCGAGGGCTGTGCATGTGTGAGGTCAGCAGGTACATGAGAAATCTGTGTACCTTCCCCTCAGTTTTGCTATGAACCAAAAATTGCTCTAAAGTAAGTCTTTAAATAAACAAAAAAATTCCCCAAAAAAGTGAAATAAAAATTTTAAAGCATCTAAAAACACACTTGAAAAGAAACAAATGAGTTAGTGGATAATTAGACCAAAATTCAATTTAGTGGCTAACTCTTCTTAAGGAGAAAAAGACTATGGTCAGAGAAGATAGAGAATTTTTAAATTAAGGGAATATTATTTTTTTGAGTGAACTGCTTAATATTTCTTAAGCTAACTAGGGTATTTATTATTCTTTAAAGGTATACTTATTCCTACACTCTTCAACATGAACTGTGGATGAATTTTTAAAACACACACACATAAACACAATTCAGATTTCATATGCTCAAAACTGTTTCTGGAACTTGATTTTTTAACACATTATTTCCAATATTGATGTGTTCAGTTCAGTCGCTCAGTCGTGTCCAACTCTTTGCGACCCCATGAATTGCAGCACACCAGGCCTCCCTGTCCATCACCAACTCCCAGAGTTCACTCAGACTCGCGTTCATCGAGTCAGTGATGCCATCCAGCCATCTCATCCTCTGTCGTCCCCGTCTCCTCCTGCCCCCAATCCCTCCCAGCATGAGTCTTTCCCAATAGTCACCTCTTCACATGAGGTGGCCAAAGTACTGGAGTTTCAGCTTTAGCATCATTCCTTCCAAAGAAATCCCAGGGCTGATCTCCTTCAGAATGGACTGGTTGGATTTCTTTGCAGTCCAAGAAACTCTCAAGAGTCTTCTCCAACACCACAGTTCAAAAGCATCAATTCTTCGGCGCTCAGCCTTCTTCACAGTCCAACTCTCACATCCATACATGACCA
>SJYF01000236.1:3787636-3804687 GCA_006410515.1 Procapra przewalskii | reverse complement strand
TTTCAGGATTTGAAATAGCTCCACTGGAATTCCATCACCTCCACTAGCTTTGTTCGTAGTGATGCTTTCTAAGGCCCACTTGACTTCACATTCCAGGACGTCTGGCTCTAGGTGAGTGATCACACCATTGTGATTATCTTGGTCGTGAAGCTCTTTTTTGTGCGGTTCTTCTGTATATTCTTGCCACCTCTTCTTTATATCTTCTGCTTCTGTTAGGTCCGTACCCTTTCTGTCCTTTATCAATCCCATCTTTCCATGAAATTTTCCCTTGGTATCTCTAAATCCATTCCCTTCTCCAGGAGATCTTCCTGACCCAAGGATTGAACCTGGGTCTCTCGCATTGTAAGTAGACGCTTTACCATCTGAACCACCAGGGAAGTTTGAGAACCAGTAATAACATAATAAAAGTATTTTCTTCTCTATGCTTTTAGCTTAATTGTGTCCTTTTCCTAGGAATTAAATTCCATATCATATAAAGGGTAGCTTCTGGAAAACTATGTAACGTGTTAACAGGGTAATATCCTATTTAGGTTAAAGTCCCTAAAAGTGGTCACAAACTCAAGTATTTTAAAAAATCAGACAGGGTATGAAAGATTATGAAGGGGCTGGAATTAAGAGTGGAATTTATCATGGAAAGAGGGTATATCCTGTGTTGTGTGAGTGCTCAGTTGTGTCTGATTCTTTGTGACATCATGGACTGTAGCCCACCTGGCTCCTCTGTCCATTGGATTTGCCAGGCAAGAATACCTGGAGTGGGTTGCCATTTCCTTCTCCATATCCTGCCTTAGTACATTTACACTCAATTAAAACAACAATAACAACATTTAGGTAATCAAAATCAACAGGCCTAGATGCTAGACAACTTCTAACTCTTTGCTCAGAGGAGCAGAAAACTGGAAGCTTCAAAGGTCGACTTTTGCTTGCTGCTATTGCTAAGTCGCTTCAGTCATGTCTGACTCTGTGCGACCCCACAGTTGGCAGCCTACCAGGCTCCCCCATTCCTGGGATTCTCCAGGCAAGAACACTGGAGTGGGTTGCCATTGCCTTCTCCAATGCGTGAAAGTGAAAAGTGAAAGTGAAGTCGCTCAGTCGTGTCCAACTCTTAATGACCTCATGGACTGCAGCCCAGCAGGCTCCTCTGTCCATGGGATTTTCCAGGCGAGAGTACGGGAGTGGACTGCCATTTCCTTCTCTGGACTTTTGCTTAATACCAGGTAAAAGTCAAGTTTAAGGACTGGCTGGTTAAAGGGTTTCTGCTTTACAAACAGATCAGTTAGTACTGCCGGTTTAACCTTCAGAACCTTGGGCAAAGTAAGCTGTCACACAGCCCCCAATTCTTTTCTTTTAAATTTACTATCTACATACAATGAAAAACAAAAGAACAAAAGTCAACTTTAAATGACTAAGTCTACTCCCTGTTGAGAAGATGGCTAAGAACTTAATTCTGCTACAGCTCTAGTCTTTTTTATTAAAGGAAGCCCTAAGTACTTCTAAAAATGCTTTAAGTTTTATCCTATTTCCATTCATTGATGGAAAAAAGCTACTCGCCTTTTCCTGTTTTAAGATACAAAGCAATGGTTTAAAATTTCCCTTTTGATGTAAAATGCTGCAGTTTGGAAAAATTCTGGCAGCTCCTTGGAAAGTTAAATAGTTACTATTTAATCAGAAATTTTCATTCTTAAGTATATACCCAAGAGAAAAAAAAAAAAACCTATGTCCACACAAAAATTAGTACACAAATGTTCATACCATTACTCATCAGGGTCTCAAAGTAGAAAACAACCCAAATGTCTTATCAAGTGATGAACTGATAAACCACAAACTGGTAGGTCCATAAATAAAAAGAAAATGAAGTACTAATACATGCTGTAACACTGATGAGCCTCAAAAACATTTCAGTTGGTGGAAGTCAGTCACAAAAGGTAACATGTATTATTCTATTGACATGAAACACAGACAACAAGCAAATTCTTAAAGAGGGAGGGACTGGGGGCAGGAGGAGAAGGGGACAACAGAGGATGAGGTGGCTGGATGGCATCACCGACTGGATGGACGTGAGTCTGAGTGAACTCTGGGAGTCGGTGATGGACAGGGAGGCCTGGCGTGCTGCAGTTCATGGGGTCGCAAAGAGTCGGACACGACTGAGTGACTGAACTGAACTGAAGGCTAGAGAGTTGGGGAGAATAGAGTGACTAATGGGTAGGGGGCGTTATTTTGGAGGTGATCAAAAATACTCAAACTTATTGTGGTTATGATTGTACAACTCTGTGCATATTCCATGAAGTATTAAACTGCACACTTTAAATGGGTGAACTGCAGGGTATGAAAATTGTATCTCAGTAAGCCTGCTGTAAAAATACAACAAAAAACTTCCCTTTACTAAGCACATTATTCTTCCTTTGGTGAAGCGACAAGTTCCTTTCCATATTCAGAGGCTGAGAACTAAAGGGATCTTAGAGATTCATTTCAGACTTGTAAAAACTAGAGCCTTAGTAAGATTTAAGTGATTTGTCCAAGGTGATAGCACTATTTCTTAAATTCCAACATGCACATTCTTCTCCACTTTGCCAACTCTGAATCAACTTTCTTTCTACTCAGCTCTTTTTACTACTTCACTTTCATCTTCCACAAAAGGTTCAGTGCCTTATCTGAGTATCCGAGTCCTTCTTCTCCTTAGTCCAACATCATCCACGTATTCCAAGTTTTGTTTCCAGTATCTGAAGTTCTCTTTCCCTATTTGGTCAGCTTTAAAGAACCCTTTGAATTACAGTACTTCTGTTGCTGTTTAGTCCCTAAATCACACGCTTCTGCTAAAGACCTCTTCCCCAAGGGTAATCTACACTATACCAAGATTTAAGCAGATACACTGCTACTTAAAACTCACTCTCAGGCTACAGTCAAAAGCTAAGAGTTCAATTATATGCTCTATGTAAGCTCAATATATATATAAATATTCGTATACCACAGAAAAATAAAAGATGCTTTATGGGTGACAAGTGTTCTTTTTATCCTACATATTATTATTTTCATACCTTGAAGTAGTCATCTTGAGTGACAACGGAGTTTCTCAGTCTATTCTCTGGATTAAATAGACAAGATACCACCGTCTGTATGCTTCTGTCCACAGATTTCTGAAACACAGAAGTTTTCAGTGAAGACTATTCATTCTTTTACTCACTGGTAACAAGCTTTTTGAAAAAGCCTAATGAATACATACACTTATTTCTAAAGAATTCTCATGCAATTTTTTCATTTTTACCACGTCACATAGTATGTAACTTTTATACCAAATTTAAGAATTGTTTCAGAAACTTAGAGTACTGGTTTAGAAAGCTTAATTAGTCAAGCCTTCAGATAGCTATTTTTAAGTCTCTTTAATTTTTCCTGTTAGACTGGAAATAGTGAGCCCTCAGCATTTCAAGAAACATTTATTCAGGTTAAACTCTGATAATATAACTAAGTTATTTTGATGGTTTTTTTTTTCAAATTTTAAATTGTATAACAAATCTGGGATTATTTTCACTGCTGCTGCTACTGCTAAGTCGCTTCAGCCGTGTCCGACTCTGTGCGACCCCATAGTTGGCAGCCCACCAGGCTCCCCCATCCCTGGAATTGTCCAGGCAAGAATACTGGGTGGGTTGCCATTGCCTTCTCCATTTTCACTGCAAAGTTCAGTAACTTAAAATTTTTTCCATTGAGAAATATATGAAGTACACATACTCCAATGGGAATTGTTTACTGTTATGGGAATCAGTGTTATGCATATTCCAGTCAGATCAATTACTTTTCACATCCTCACCCATTCATTCAAAAAACACAGAATTTAAGAATGAGAGATTATTACAGGGATTTGCTCTAAAATGATAAAAAGAAATCCCTCTATTTAAGTGTTTCCATTACTGGTGAGCCCAGCACTCTCGAGGACTGCCACCAGATGTGATGGTGTGGCAAGAATGCCGTGAACAACTACACAATGTGATCCCTCTAAGCAAATGTCTAAACTGGTGAAAGACAAAAGCCATAGTGATCCCTCTTTTGAAGAGTAGGATTCTTGAGGAAAACTACCCATTGGACTCTGTCAAACCATGTTAGTATTTACTAAACTATGGTTAACAAACAAACCAGAAAAACCCAATGAAAATGGAAAAAAGGGAAGGACAACTGAATCAGTAACTGGTTTGCGGGTACCTAGATTTTCATTAACTTTTATGTAAATTGTGAAGCTTTTAGTCAGTAACTCAAGCTCTTTATATTATGTTTAAATTTGAGCAAAGATATCTGTTTCTCAAACAACCATTATTAAAACTTGATAAAACCACATATAGAAATATAAACATTAATGAACAAAATTCGATGTTTGCCTTTTGTGGGCCATTTCCAGAGGATGGAGTAGCATCATGAACTGAGCATTCACTGGGCAAAACTTCAGCTCCTGTATCAACTTCATTACAGTGGTAGTTAATGGTTGTATAAGCCTACATTTAAAAGGATAAAAGTGTAATTAAAGAGATGTATATTAGATATTCTTCAAAACAGTGAGCTCATACTGAAAGTTTAAATGTGTATTGTTCTGAAGTTTAATTACATTATTTCAGAAACTATTTTAAACTAAATAGTTGAAATGCAATATGGGAATCTTATATTTTGAAATGTCAACATAATCAGAATTAGAAGGAAAATTTCTATAAGAAATGTCAACATATAGTATGGGAAGGGAATTTCCCAGTGCCTGAGAATTTCTGCTTATATTATGTCCTTCAAATATCCAATCCTGATAAAAGACAGAAGGTTAACAAAGGCTCAGATATTGTAGAGGTAGCTTCCTCTTTTGTTTTATTCATTTTCTTATATAACAGTGTTGAGAGCAAAACATTTTTGCTTCTCTCAACAGATTCTTTTTTGGCTAGAAAACTCGAGGCAGATTAAATGTTAATTATAAGTCCTTGGAGTTAGAAATAGCACAGGTATTAGTACTATCTTTCTTGGTTACATCTGAGCACTGGTGTATGCAGGGCAGCCATTACTTAAGTACAGACAAAATGATCTGAGAAACGAAAAGCACAGTCCCTCCCATGGGAGTGTATATATATATATGTATATGTACTTGAGTTGCAAAGAAATGTAACACATAAAGTAAAAGGGCATTTAAAATATTTCCAGGCATACTTGATATGGCAAGGGTAAAGAAATACATAACAGTAAAACACTTTTAAAATACAGAACAGAAGTACATGCTCGGCTACTTCACCTTACCGGAGGAATAACATAACTCCTTTGTTCCCCAGCAGGCCACTGCGGTGGCATCTTAAAGAGAGAGAGAGAAAGGAAAGAATGCTCACTTGACTATTGCTTCACACTGTCACAGGGATCTGAGACAGACAACGTTGAGGCACTGGTGCTGGTTTCCTTGAGCTTGTTATAACAAGAAAATGGAAGAGAAGAGCACTTTATGATATGTATGATTTTACTGTTACTTTCATATATTAACTCCATCTTTTTCTCAATTTTCTGGAGTTGGTTTTCAGGAAAATTTAAGAGACAGCAGCTCTTTGAATTTATTACCATAGTCAGTGTCACAGACAGGGTGTCCAGATATCTATGGACAGAAATTCTAGTAGCCACCTGAAATAAACATGATCAAATGTAATGCAATTCAATGCTCTAAGAACCGAGTAATCATTCTATCTCAACCTATGCCTCTATAAAGACTCATAAGATTCAGCTATTAGACCACAAAGATGAAGACTACATGCTGAAATACAGAAGAGGACACCAAAACTTGTAAGACAGTACAAGAGAAAGCTTGCCAAGCTTATTTCTGTCCAGATATCATTCTCTCATTCTAAACAATAGAGAAGCCCTGGCCCTAGACTGACCCTGCGATCCTTGAATCCTAGGCGCACCCAACTACTTCAAATGACAGACTATTAGGGAGACTTATGCAAAGGCCGACATAATATTCCAAAGTAAATAATTTTGATCTCTATTACATTTCCCTATTAAATTACCTGATAGTTATAAACAGGCAGCTGATATCCAGTGATAACCTGAACTGGTGAACTTGGATAAGGAGGATAAGCCTGAAAACAAAGTTTGCAGAAAGAAAGAATGAACAATGTACATTTTTAAAAATCAGAAAGGAGGAGTATCATTCCCAATGCAACAGAAACATGAAAATAAGGAAATCTTCATTTTTTTATATCCAATCCAAAATTCTATCTGAGTGAGTGCCTTCATGAAGCCATAAGTATTCTCTGCCAAATGTCAGACTTCTGGGCTGGGAGAAGGAAGAGATAAATAAAGGAAGTGACTAATTTTGCAAGCCCAAGTTTATCTTTTTTGTATATTTATTCCCACCCAGAAGTTTTTCTTAGTCATGATGAAGCTCTATTAGATTTCCATGTTAACATTAAATTAATACATGTGTGCTGTTTTTTGGTAAAGACACTTGTAGGAAGTTTTGCATTCCTTTGACAATATTTTGGGGTAACATGGAATACTCCCCACAGACATTTTGGCTCTTTCTGCATTTTACTTTTAAAAGTTAAGGGCAATGTACAACCCCAAAGTGGAAAAGAGATAGGACAATGTATTATATATTTCAATAACTATTTATTGACTGAAATTATCTAGGTAGTAGCATACAAAAATATACCAGAATAGGTAATAACACCTCATGGTAAATTTTATGAACAACCAGGGCTTTTCTTGTAGCTGTTTTTTTTTTTTAATGTAAGAAAAGATATATTCTATACTTCAGGTAGATGAAAAATGCAAACAAGTGAGAGAGACTGCAGAGCCTTTTCACTATTATTTTATTTCTTTTCCTAAGAATAAAATGTCTTTTGAACTGAAGAAGGTAAACTGAAGTAGGGAGAAAATAAATGTTATTTATTATATTATTATATTAATAGGAGACAAGTATTCCAAATTTTACTTTGAATATTAAAGAAATCAAGACAAGACAAATTATATGCCAGAAACTCATAGAACTTACAAATATAATTAAAATATCAGAAATTTATCCATGTTAGAACCACAACACATCTAGAAATCAACAATCTGTATGAAGAGACACCTGGAAATCATTGCAAATAAAGCCTAGTTGATCCCAGCAAAGAGTAAGCCAGGTGAACACATGAAGAAAACTGTCTCCAAGTGGTTTAGGAGTTTTCTGGGGAAATAAAAGAGGAGATAGATCTGTGTGGCTACAGTGATCAGTTCTCAGATAAAGACTTACGAACTATATAGAAGCAGATTTAAGCTTAGTATAAGAAGTAACGTAACACCAAGGGAACATTTCATGCAAAGATGGGCAAAATAAAGGAGAGAAACGCCAAGGACTTACCACAAGTAGAAGAGATTCAGAAGAGGTGGCAAGAATACATAGAACTGTATAACAAAGGGCTTAATGAACCAGATAACCACAATGATGTGGTCACTCACCTACAGCCAGACATCCTGGAGTGTGAAGTCAAGTGGGCCTTAGGAAGCATCACTACAAACAAAGCTAGTGGAGGTGATGGATTTCCAGCTGGGCTATTTCAAATCCTAAAAGATGGTGCTGTTAAAGTGTTGCACTCAGTATACCAGAAAATTTGGAAAGCTCAGCAGTGGCCACAGGACTGAAAAAGGTTAGTTTCCATTTCAATCCCAAAGAAGAGCAATGCCAAATAATGTTTGAACTACCGTATAATTGAGCTTGTTTCACATGCTAGCAAGGTAATGCTCAAAAGCCTTCAAGTTAGGCTTTACCAGCATGTGAACCAAGAACTTCCAGATGTACAAGCTGGATTTAGAAAAGGCAGAGGAATCAGAGGTCAAATTGCTAACATCTTTTGGGTCATAGAGAAAGCAAGAGAATTCCAGAAAACCAGCTACTTCTGCTTCATTGACTATACTAAAGCCTTTGAAAGTGTGGATCACAAAAAACTAAGGAAAATTCTTCAAGACATGGGAATACTAGACAACCTTATCTGCCTCCTGAGAAGCCTGTATTCAGGTCAAGAAGCAACAGTTAGAACCAGATATAGAACAATGGACTAGTTCAAAATTGAGAAAGGCGTATTGCAAGGCTGTACGTGATAACCCTGATGTACAGAGTACATCATCCTAAATGCTAGGCTGGATGAATCACAAGCTGGAATCAAGATTGCCAGAAGAATTATCACCAACCTCAGATATGCAGATGACACCATCTTAATGGCGGAAAGTGAAGAACTTAAGAGTTCCCTGATGAAGGTGGAAGGCAAGTGGAAAAGCTGGCTTAAAACTCAACATTCAAAAAACTAAGATTCTGACATCTGGTCCCATCACTTAATGGCAAATAGATGGGAGAAAATGGAAACAGTGGTAGACTTTATTTTCTTGGGCTCCCAAAGTCACTGTGGACGGTGAATGCAGCCATGATATTAAAAGACGCTTGCTCCTTGGAAAAAAATCTATGACAAACCTAGATAGCATATTAAAAAGCAAAGATATCACTTTGCTGGATAGGTCTGTATAATCAAAGCTATGGCTTTTCCAGTAGTCATGTATGGATGTGAGAGTGGGACCATAAAGTGTGAGCGCTTAAGAACTGATGCTTTTGAACTGTGGTCCTGAAGAAGACTCTTCAGAGTCTCCTGGACAGCAAGGAGATCAAACCAGTCCATCCTAAAGGAAATCAACTCTGATTATTCATTGAAGGAGTGATATTGAAGCTGAAGCTCCAATATGACCACCTGATGCAAAGAGCCAATTCACTGGAAAAGACCCTGATGCTGGGAAAGATTGAGGGTGGGAGGAGAAGGGGACAACAGAGAATGAAATAGTTGCCTGGTATGACTGAAGCAATGCACGTGCGTTTGAGCAAACTCCAGGAGATAGTAAAGGACAGGGAAGCCTGGCATCCTGCAGTCCATGGCGTTGCAAAGAGTTGGACAGGACTTAGCAACAGAACAAGAACAAGCAACACTAAGAGTGACATTTCTAACAGAATGTCCCTTCATTCAAAAGTATTCAAACAGTGCTAGTATTGTCATCTATTATGGAAACTATCGACATGATTCCACAGAGAGTAAGAACTAAGACTGGCTTCATTTTCAAGGTGCGCACATCAATAATAAGATCTCTAGTATAAAACACACACCAAAGAAAAAGGAGCATAGGTACTTCTTACCTGAACATACTGAGTTATAGGGTTCATCATGGCTGGAGGCTGCATGTAAGTTTCAGTGTTTGGATTACTCCAGACACTCTGAAATTGTGGTGGAGGAGGAGGATTAAAAACCAAAGGACGTGGCTGCACATGATAAGCACCTTTTTAAAGAGCAAAAAGAAAACAAAGCCTATTTTCAGTTCTCTGAAAAGTCACAAGTGTGTCAACAAGAACAATTCCTTTCTTTACTCACACAAATTTTGTTTCCTGATTGCAGGGCCCAGTTTCAGCTTTTTACCATGGAAATTTATCTGTGACTAAAAATAAAACAGTATCAAAACTAGAATTAATGTCCAAGTCTTTACTTCCAAGACTTTGATAAAATACCCAAGTTCTCTAAAATTACTATTATCAGATAGGATCAGTGGTAAGAATATACCAAATCAAAACTTATCAGCATGAAACCACCTTACTTACCTTCACTCTAGTAAAACTTTGAGAAGTTACGGAATTTGATAAAAAAAAAACCTTTACTCTCTGTCTCTCATCTTTCCTGTCTCTAGTTCATGAAGCTGGATGCTCAATCAAAAATACAGAGGTTCTGATAAGTTATGTAAATATTCCAAGCCTGAATTTCAAATAGGAAATATACTTATTTCTATATCTTATAAAAGAATGAGTATATATTCAGGATGAAAATTAATACTAAACACCACATCCATTAACATAATAGATTTTTTCCAAAAGAAGATTACTTACTTCTACTATCTTCTGCACATCCACGTCATTATAAAATGAAACAAATCCATAGCTAGAAAGTTAGACAGATGAAGTATAAAATCACCACCGTATCAGTACTTGGTTTAAAACTAGTGTTCTATTACTGACTAAATAATGATAAAGGATGAAAAACATACTGAGATAAATAACTATAAGATGTACACGATAGATTCTCTATAAATACTACTGTTTTACTTTCCTACCCTGATCTATAGATTTGTGTCAGAATTCACAAAGATTAAGGCAGTGTAGGAACTTAATTAACAAAAAAAATTCATACCTATGAATCTGAGTTTAACTTTTATACGGCAAAATCATTAAAATTTAAGATACTGTGAAATGTATGAAGAAAACAATTCTTTGATAAAACTGACTAATCTTCTTATGTGAAATGAAGACAAGAAATATTTAAGTACAAACACTAAGCAAATGGTTAAATAAAAGAGCTGGCAGCAAAACTTATCCTCTACGTGAAAGAAGTGACAGAGCAACAAATTTCACTTATACAAATGTTAGAATACCAGTTTTCAATTTTTCTTTTCTGAAATTCTATACCTGGTATAGTTCAGATATTTATTATAACTTACATTGAACATATGTTTTACTCACCCTTTGGACACACCAGTTCGATCCGTGATTATCTTCACTTCTTTTACTGAACCATATCTAGCAAAGAAACTTCTAATTTCTGTTTCATCCATCTATGCAGAAGAATTTGATTTTTAAAAGTAAAAATTCAACATTCAAAAATTTCAATGATACTATAGAGAAGATTTGGAAATATGTCCTCCAAGCATCCCCAAACTACATATCTATATCAAAGATATTTTTAGCCCCTAAAAGTTATACATAAAAACAATTCCAAACCTGCATGAAGTACTTAAAAATAAAAGTCTTATGTTTACACTACCCAAATCCCACTATTCACAAAATACTTTCAATAAATGAAAGCATGAATACATTACCCTAACATCAATTCCACCAACGAAAACAGTGTTCGGCATGATTTTGCCTTCTGGCAGAACATAGCCTTGGCTGGTGGCAGCTGAAGAAGACTGGGTGCTGGCCTCTCTGGAGACGGCTGAGTTTGGAGTCTCAGGATTTGCCGCAGACTGTAATTTGGAAAGCAGATGTCATCACTGGATTTGCAGGCTAAAATCATAGATGGTGTGAAATATAATTTGTTTTTAAGGCTGCATATTGTCACCCTGCCCATTTAACTTCTACGCAGAGTATATCATGCAAAATGCTGGGATGGATGAATCACAAGCTGGAATCAAAGATTGTTGGGAGAAATATCACTAATCTCAGATATGCAGATGACACCACCCTAATGGAAGAAAGTGAAGAGGAACTAAACAGCCTCTTGATGAAGGTGAAAGAGGAGAGTGAAAAAGCTAGCTTGAAACTCAACCATTCAAAAAACTAAGATCCTGGCATCGGGTCCTATCACTTAATGGCAAACAGACAGAGAAAAATGGAAACAGCAACAGACTTTATTTTCTTGGGCTCCAAAATTACTGTGGACACTAACTGCAGCCATGAAGTTAAAAGATGCTCGCTCCTTGGAATAAAAGTTATGACAAACCTAAACAGCATATTAAAAAGCAGAGACATCACTTTGCCAACAAGGGTCCACTGCTGTGGTTTTTCCAGAAGTCATGAATGGATGTCAGAGCTGGACCACAAAGAACACTGAGCACAGAAGAACTGATGCCTCTGAATGGCGGTGCTGGAGAAGACTCTTGAGAGTCCCTTGGACTGCAAGGAGATTAAACCAGTCAATCTTAAAGGAAAACAACCCTGACTATTCACTGGAAAGACTAAGGCTGAAGCTACAAATCTCTGGCCACCTGATGTGAAGAGCCAACTCACTGGAAAAGACCCTGACCCTGGGAAAGACTGAAGGCAAAAGGAGAAGAGGGTGGCAGAGGATGAGATAGTTGGATGGCATCACCGATTCAATGGACATGAGTTTAAGCAAACTCAGGGAGACAGTGAAGGACAGGGAAGCCTGGCATGCTGCAGTCCATGTGGTCACAGAGAGTCAGACAGGACTGAGTGACTGAACAATAACAATAGTAGTTAAGTACAAAAGGCTGCAAGATAAACATGAAGATATTATACCTTAGCTTATGAAGGAAAACAGAAACAAGGACAAAAGAAACTGATAGATATTTCTGAAAATATTACCAGAATGTTATAGAAATTAGTTATAATATTGGAAATTAAGAGTTCCTATTTTGTTAGATGCCAGAAATTACAATAAATTTAAGATTTCTACAAACTGCTATAGAGATGAAATAATAATTGTTGTGTTACCAAATTGGAGTGCTTGGGCTCTTCTCTATTAATTCATGCTCATACTAATGTTCTAACATACTTTGTGTTTCTATCTGAACATCTCCTAACTCTTTCCTTTAACTGTGTTACAGTGATATTTCATGACAATGAAGTCAGAGAGAATAAAAACTATTTTAAAGCTTTTCCATTTTTAAGTGTTTTGTAACTTTTTTTCTAAATGGGACTATATTACCTAACTCACATAACTTGAACTATAGAGCAATTTAACTAGATTTCTTTCCAAGATAGAAAATTTATCACTCTTTCAATTAATTCACAAACATCCAAGGCAGTTCTGAAATTCTTACAGACTTTCTCTTCAATTTCTCCTTCATTTGAGAATGAATTTTCAATACCTTTTTATTTGAGAAACTATTTATAGTATTAGCTGTATGTGAACCATAATGGATAGATGTATTTCAGTTGAGAGGTATCATATTCATGCAGAAAACTGCCAGAATAAAAAGGGTTATAATAATATATTGATTCTCAACCTGGGGAAGATTTTGTGGCCCAGGGGCACTTTTTGGTTTTCTCAGTTGGGGGGTGTACCTGGTAGAGGAAAATAATAGAAATGGAGAGACCAGAGCTCTCCTCAAGAAAACCAGAAATACCACAGGAACACTTCATGCAAAGATGGGCTCGATAAAGGGCAGAAACAGTAAGGATCTAACAGAAGCAGATGTGATTCAGAAGATGTGGCAAGAATACACAGAAGAACTGTAAAAAAAAAGTCTTAATGACCTGGATAACCATGATGGTGTTGTCACTAACCTAGAGCCAGACAACCTGGAGTGTAAAGTGAAGTGGGCTTTAGGAGGCATTACTACAGACAAAGCTAGTGGAAGTGATGGAACTCCAGCTGAGCTACTGCAAATCCTAGGAGATGATGCTGTGAAAGTGCTGCACTCAGTATGCCAGCAAATCTGGAAAACTCAGAAGTGGCCACAGCACTGGAAAAGGACAGTATTCATTCCAATCCCAAAGATGAACAATGCCAAAGAATGTTCAAACTAACATACAATTGTGCTCATTTCACATAAGGAAGATTATGCTAAAAATCCTTCAGGCTAGATTTCAACAGAACATGAATCGAGAACTTCCAGATGTTCAAGTTGAATTTAGAAAAGACAGAGGAACCAGAGATCAAACTGCTAACAACTTTTGGATCATAGAGAAAGCAAGAGAATTCTAGAAAAACTACTTCTTCATTAATGAATTAATCCATTAATTAAACTATGCTAAAGACTTTGACTGTGTGGATCACAATAAACTGGAAAATCCTTCAAAAGACAGGAATACCTGACCACCTTACCTGCCTCATGAGAAACCTGTATGCAGGTCAAGATGCAACAGTTAGAAATGGACATGGAACAATGGACTGGTTCAAAATTGGGAAAGGAGTATGGCAAGGCTGCATATTGTAACCCTAATTATTTAACTTCTATATAGAGTACATCATCCCAAATGCTGGGCTGGATGAATCACAAACTGCAATTAAGACTACTGGGAGAAATATCACCCTCAGATATGCAGATGACACCACCCTAATGGCAGAAAATGAAGAGGCACTAACGAGCTTCTTGATGAAGGTGAAAGAGGAGAGTGGAAAAGTTGCCTTAAAACTCAACATTCAAAAAATTAAGATCATGGCATCTGATTCCATCACTTCATGGCAAACAGGTGGGGGGAAATGGAAACAGTGACAGACTTTATTTTCCTGGGCTCCAGAATCACTGTGGATGGTGAATGCAGCCATGAAGTTAAAGGTTGCTTGCTCCTTCAAAGAAAAGCTATGACAAACCTAGACAATATATTAAAAAGCAGAGATATCACTTTGCCATCAAAGGTCTGTATAGTCAAAGCTATGGTTTTTCCAGTAATCGTGTACAGATGTGAGAGTTGGACCATAAAGAAAGCTGAGTGCAGAAGAATTCATGCTTTCGAACTGTGGTGCTGGAGAAGACTCTTCAAAGTCCCTTGGACAGCAAGGAGATCAAACCAGTCGTTCCTAAAGGAAATCAGTTCTGAATATTCATTGCAAGGACTGATGCTAAAGCTCCAATACTATGGCTACCTAATGAGAAGAGCCGACTCATTGAGAAAGACCCTGATGCTGTGAAAGATTGAAGGCTCCAGGAGAAGGGGGTGACAGAGTATGAGATGGTTGGATCACATCCTTGACCCAATGGATATGAGTTGAACAAACTTGGAGAAATGGTGAAGGACAGGGAAACCCAGTGAGCTGAAGTCCACGGTGTCTCAAAGAGTCAGACAGGGATTAGTGACTGACCAACAACAAATCTGGTTATCTGGTTGGTAGAAGCCAGAGATACAATAAGCATCCGACAATGCAAACAACAGGCCCCCATAACAAAGAATTATCTGGCCCCGAATCTGCATAGGGTCAGTTGAAAAACTCTGATATTGTTGCCAGAATTGAAGAGTAAAGTTCTAAATCTCATGTTCTGATTAATTAAAATGGATATTTGAGACAACAAAACAGTAATCTGAAAAAAAGAAAAATCCATTAGATGCTATAGACAGTTTCCTTTGGGTTGCACAAATTGTGATATTAAGTATGAAAGTGAAAGTGAAGTCACTCAGTCGTGTCTGACTCTTTGCAACCCCATGGACTATAGCCCACCAGGCTCCTCCATCCATAGGATTCTCCAGGCAAGAATACTGGAATGGGTTGCCATTTTCTTCTCCAGGGAATCTTCCTGACCCAGGGATTGAACCCAGGTCTCTCACACTGCAGGCAGAGGCTTTAACCTCTGAGCCACCAGGGAAGCCCGATATTAAGTATAAAATTCATTTAATCATTTCACTAGGGTCAGGTCTTAAGGAAGGCACCATTTTGTCCATCCTAAATCTTAGCCAGCAGATGGCGCTCAAAGCTAAACTAAGGAACGTGCACCTTTTAAGAGGCCTAAACAACAGGGATTTTTAAAATGCCTGTGTATGTTTCTATACAATTATTAACTTATGTATGAGCTTCCTAGGTGGCTCAGTGGGTAAAGAATCCGCCTGCAGGAGACATGGGTTTGATTCCTGGGTGGGGAAGATCCCCTGGAGTATGGCATGGCAACCTACTCCAGTATTCTTGCCTGGAAAATCCCATGGACAGAGCCTGGCAGGTTGCAAAGAGTTGGACACGACTGATGCAACTTAGCATTAGCAGCACATAACTTATGCATACAAATCCACAACCAACAGACAATCTTTAGGTACTTTTAAACTATTGCCAAAAATACTCTACAAATAAATTGTTGTTGTTCAGCTGCTAAGTTGTGTCTGATTCTTTGCTACTCCATGGACTGCCGCACGCCAGGCTTCTTTCACATCTCCTGAATTTTGCTCAGACTCATGTCCGCTGAGCCAGTGATGTTATTTTAGGTTAAAACTAAAAGTTTGGTGTTAAAAAATTAATCATAACTAATCAATAGCATGCAGAAAATAAATTACATGTAAATTAGATGACAGAAGTAATTATTTTTCTTAATTACACCTTCAAGTGAGTTAATGGGTTCTAAAATGAGTAATTCTGGAATATTAAGTAAGGGTGAACCTGGAGGCCATCATATACACAATTCTCATCACTACTATTTTCAGTAACGATTCCCTTCTACATTTGAATGACCAAGTGACAAAGATTACTAAAAACTGGGAATAAAACATCATCACTCAAGCATCTGGGATGTCAGCTCTTTGACAGCATTTCATTCAACTACTAACATCTACATGCAATCAAACTGAAATCTATGTATACTGACTAGGTCAGACTAAAAGTTTATAATTTGCAGTCATCAGTGTTATATCCAGAGAAGGAAGTAGTTATTAAAGAGAAAAGGAAATTCTATTAAGGAAACTGTACATGAAAATCAGAATAAAGCCTTTTATGTAAATCCAAGAGTAGACTCTCAGGGGAGGGGGGTGGAATCCAAACAATAAACATACAATCCTGGGAAAGCTAAGCAAGAAAGAGGCAAGAATTCAAAAATACACATTAGTCTTGAAAAAAACGGGATATGACTACTATCCCAAAACCTGGTTAAGATGGTCCACTCCTGCACCCAACACAGAGATGGGAAAGTCTAGCAGCATACAAAAAATATACAGTTAAGAACAGTTTATTGTAAATTCAAGTATGGTTATTAGGAAATCTGTTACTGTAATTCACCACAGAAAAACCATTTGATAAAATACAGTATTTCTTAATTTAAAAAAAAATTCAAGTAAAATGAAATAACTTTATTTTCTGTCAATCTAATTCTAGATTATCATTAAGTTCAAAGTAAAACATGACAGTAATTTATGCTGAAACTAGAAGGGTCTCTCCTTATCACCACTATAAATTTTTTCCATTATATATGACAAATGTAAACATTAATATAGAGTTCTTATAAGTCACCATGAAAAGACAAATAGAACGGTGGATCAAGACTGGAAAAAAGAGAAATGGAAAATATTAATGACAAACTTTAACTTCACTAATGATAAAAGTACATCAACACAAGTGGAATATTTTCCAATTAGACTGGCAACCTTAAAACATATACTACCTTTCACAGGAAAGTGCGTGGAAAGGGGGTCATATTACACACCATCAGTGGGAATATATACTAGTATATCCTTTACCAAGAGTTACTAGGAAAAACTTATCATAGTTCAAAATTGTTATAATATGGGCATAACCCTTTCAACCAGTGATTCTACTCCTGGCAATTTTTTTCAAGCTATTAATAAACAGGCCAAAACATTTTCACAAAGATACCCATTAATATAT
>SJYF01000236.1:3758923-3770156 GCA_006410515.1 Procapra przewalskii | reverse complement strand
GGGTGGGCTCTGTTACTTGCCTACTTCCTGCCCGCCTAATCGGCTTGCCAATGCAGGAGACGTGAGTTTGACCCTTGGGTCAGGAAGATCCCTTGGAAGAGGAGATGGAAGGCACTCCAGTATCTTTGCCTGGGAAATCCCATGGACAGAGGAGCCTGGAGAGCTGAAGTCCATCGGGTTGCAGAGAGTCAGATACGACTGAGTGACTAAACACACAGGCACACTAATATTTGCAGTGAATGCCATCTTAATTCTTGCCTGGAGAATCCCTGTGCACAGAGGAGCCCCGTGGGCTATGGTCCATAGGGTCTCAAAGAGTCGGACACGACAGAAGTGGCTTACCATGCATGCAATGTTAACTAATATAGCAGTCAGAGAAAGGGAAGGCTTCAGATTTAAGATAATAAACAAAAGCATGCATGTTTGAGAGAACTTGTTGAGTCCTTTCAACTTATTATTAACACATCCCCTGCTGACTTTGGTTGATCGATTGTATAGTTTTATATCCAGGATGTGGATACTTATTCTATATAATATACACGTATATAAGTATTATATAAGTACTTACTCTATATAATATAACGAGTTAGCATCAGTGTATGGAGGAAACCAGGAATAGGGAAAGCTGGTGGCTCAGCCTTCTGGGGCCCTCCACCACTTGGCCTGGGGTTGGAGCTCGCCACTGGCCCCTTCCTGAGACAGCTCTCCTGCCCTTGACATTGCCTCTGGGTAGGGAGTAAAACGGGCAGTCGTCGGAGAGCTGTGCTCACTGCAAGGAAGGAGCCGATGGCGTTCTCAGAGGGAAGAGTCAGACCCTGACTGCTACTGTGTGAGATTCAGAGTTAGAGGAAAATAATGCGGTGGGATGGGGTGGCTTCGACCAGGCGATGTGATCCCAGTACAGAAGGATCTGAATAATCTCAAAGACTGAGAGGGAGAGAAGGCACAATTTGGTGACTTAGGACCCACACATGGTTCCATTTCCTGTGGGGCTTTCTGGCTCTGGTCCTGTAGTTGACTCATTGCTTGCCAAAATTCAGGGCTCCTCACTGTAGTGCCCTCCACATGAGAGATGCGTCCCCACCTCATGAATTTGGCCGTGGCTCTGAGATTTGACTTGCTTTGGCAAGTGACATATAGGAGGAAGTGATGTGTGTTACTTCTGGGTGAGGCAAAGAGCCAGTGTCTGGCTCAGCCTGCTGTGTCTTTCCTTCTGTGCAGTGTCCCAGAGAGGAACTGCTGTCCTGGGAATCCTGGAGTGAGGGTGAGACGGATCGGAGCTGCAGCAGGCACGTGAGCGTATAATGCCAAGAAAAATAAACCTTCGTTACTGCAAGCCAATTCAAGTTTACAGTCTTTTGTTTCTGCAACATACCTAGCCAGCCTGACTCCTCAGTTGGGACAGCTGAAGGCATCTAAAGCTCAAGATAGATCCTCAGTGTGGCTGCATGCTCTGGGCGGCCTCATGTCCAAAACAGGGTGCCCTAGAGGGCCAAGTTTGTGCCAGGTGGGGGAAAATTCACAGGATACTGGTCAATGTCTTTTGTCTTAATTGTGTAAGAAAAGCATAAAATCTGTGGTTGTTCTTAATTTCATGGGATAATTTATCATTAAGAAATGGTATGGCATTTCTGAGTTCCCTGCTGTGTGGGATAACATTGTTATGGAAATCAGGTTCTTTTACTGGGGGTTTTCACCTCCTCCTTCCCCCAACCCAGGCAGCCAGATGTGAGCCACCCTGTCCTCTGGGTGGACAGAGGCCCCCCAAGACAAGAAAATACATACTTTAGTTCTTGAATTCAACATGTGCTGGTAAAAGGTAGACAATTGCTAAGATGGTGAAAGGCAAGATAATTTAAAAGAACCCTGGGGATGGAAGAAATACACTGGGAGCGGATGTTGGAGGAAGCACTTGAAAGGGGTGCAGCGTACCTGGGAGGGACCATGAGTTCCCACCAGAATGAGTACGGTGCGTTTTCCACCCAAGGAGGCCCTCTCAAAGCCAAGTACAGGCCCGTCCGTGCCTCCTGTTGCGATCCAGAGAGGAGGGCGCCATGCTCTTCAAGCCTCTGGCACGAGCGACGGCCCTCTGTGATCTGAGATCTTGTTCAGGGTCCCCTCATCCGTCTCATGAGACAGCCAGAATGTTCTGGAGCCCGCTGGCATGCAGAGTGGGAGTGGATCCTAGTCGAGGGTGGTCGTGGTCATGGGGGCTTGAAGAAAAGGCTCCTGCCTGAACTAACTGGGCCCAAAACAGATGCGGTGGAAGTCTTCCTGCATGCCCTTGCTCTCCAGGAGGTCACCCAGCCTGATGCATGGATGCAGGACGTTTGGCCTGCATTTTCCTGTGAAAGGAAGTGAGTGTTAGTTGCTCAGTCATGTCTGACCCTTTGAGACCACATGGACTGTAGCCCACCAGGCTCCTCCGTCCATGGGATTCTCCAGACACGAATACTGGAGTGAGTTGCTATTCCTTTCTCCAGGGGATCTTCCTGACCCAGGGACTGAACCCAGGTCTCCCGCATTGCAGGCAGATTCTTTCGTATCTGAGCCACCATGGAAGCCCCATTTTGCTGAAAGAACACTCAAGTCTATGTAATGCATTTTGTCATAAAAATTATTTTTCATCTTAAAGTTGTAATTTGACCCAAGATAATAAAAGACATACTTTCATATAAAGGCTTGTATAGGAATGCTCCTAGCAACATTATTCATAAGAGCCCAAAGTGGAAACTACCCAAATGTCCATCAGCTAATGAATGGATAAACAAAATGTGATAATTCTGATTCTCCACACATAGGAATATTATTCATCCATGGAAAGGAATGAAGTACTAGTTCGAGCTACAACATGGATGAGCCTTGAAAACATTAGGCTAAGTGAAGGAGCCAGACAGAGGACCACATTGTGTATAATTTCACTTGTAAGAAATATCCAGAAAGAGCAAACACATAGAGACAAAAATTAACTAGTGGTGGCCAGGAGCTGGGGGGAGAGGGACGTGCTGAGTGGCTGCTCATGGGGATGGGGTTTTTGTGAGGTGATAAAAATATTCTGAAATTGGTCACGATGGTGGCATGACTTGTGAATATACTAAAAACCACTTTAATAGATTGCAGTAATTATAGTTCAATAAAAAATAATTTGCAATAATAGTTCTCATTGCATGTAAAAATAAGCTATATTTTTATATAACCTTGCTCTCTAAGGATCTGAGATTAAAAAAAGAAAGTTTTAAACCAAAAGCAGGCTCGGTGGTTAGCAAATTGTGTCAGTCTAAAACAAGCAAAAAGTAAATCCTTCAAAGTGAAAATGAAAAATCACAGACTTTGCTTTGTAAAAAAAAAGAAGGAAGTGAGTTATTCAGGATGAAATAATTGAATTTTGGAGAAGCCTGTTTCAGTAACCCCCAAATACAGCAGAGCATAGTGATCATATTGTTCTTCCTTTTCTGGAAAAGGTGACCTTTTTTCAGATTATAATGTTGTAAAGACAAAATTTAAGAACATACTACGTGTTATCCTTAATCAGCAACATTATTTCTGAGACTGAGCAGGCACCCAAGCTTTAAAAAGTCACAAAAAATTATTCTTATAAAAATTTTTGATGAAATATATTTTTTAAAGTAAAATAAATGATTTTGGTTTGTTCATTCTTAACATACAAGTGATTAACTTTTGGTTTTATTGATTAAAACATACAAGTCAAATTTTGATCTTTGGTTCAATTAAGTGATCTGTATGTTCTAAATTTTGCTGTCTTCACTAATCTGGGTATGCATGAGCTCTAATTAGTCTCCTGTCAATAAATCAGACCTTCAGAGTGTTCTGTGGTAAAGCAGGTTTGGGAGATGCTGCCAGGGCGTAATTCTCTGCACACCTTTACACCAGAAAGTTATATTTAGGAATGTGTTAGGTGATGCTTGGAGGAGGGAGTGGCAACCCGCTCCAGTATTCTTGCCTCGAGAATTCCATGAACAGAGGAGCCTGGTGAGTCCATGGGGCTGCAGAGTCAGATGCAACTGAGCGACTTTCACTTCCTAGCACTAGGTAATGTTACAGGAGTGAATGATCCCTAGATCTCACTGTGTATTTCTAAAATGTTGATTTTGAGCGTACACTCCAGATCGTAGGCGAGTCAGTGGGAGCCTCCGCTCACCGCAGCTTGGCGGCTGTTAGTCTCCACATTCACGTCCATGAGCTCCTTGGAAGGTGCTGGCGTGTCCCTCGTGGGTAGTTACACGCACTGCCCAGGAGAACGTGTGTCTTTTCTACTCACATGTCGTTGACCAAAGCCAACTATACGACCACACCTAATTTCACTGGGGTCGGGGAGCTGCAGTCTTTGAGTGTGTTGAAAGGGAGAGAAGCCGGCTATTGAGCAGCCCTAATGGCCACCCTCTAGTCCGGCCACTGTCCAACAGAGGGATAACACAAGCCCAAAGGCAACTTCCAGTTTATTAAGCCACATTAAAAGGAAAGGACTTCCCTGGTGGTCCAGTGGTTAAGGATACACCTGCCAATGCAGGGGGCAGGGGTTCAATCCCCGGTTCAGAAAGATTCCATGTTGCAGGGCAACGGCCGCTGTGTGCCACGACTCTGATGCCCGTGCTCAAGAGCCTGAGATCCGCAGTAAGAGAAGTCACCACGACGAGAAACTCACATGCAACTGGAGAGTAGCCTCCGCTTCAGCTGCAGCTAGAAAAAGTCCACATGCAGCAATGAAGACCCAGCACAGCCAGAGATAAATAAAAAATGAAATAAATTTAAAAAGAGAGAAAGGCAGGTGAAATTACTTTTAATAATGCACTTTACCCATGGAATTCTCCAGGCACGAATACTGGAATGGGTTGCCGTTTCCAACTGCAGGGGGTCCTCCTGACCCAGGGATCAAACCTGTGTCTTCTGTGTCTCCTGCATCGGCAGGCAGATTCTTTACCACTGAGCACCTGGGAAGCCCTAATAATGTACTTTATTTAAACCAACGTACCTAAAATATTATTGTTTCAACACGTAACCACAGTAAGTTATTGAGAAACTTTATTATTTCCTGGACCTACGTCTTTGAAGTCTGTCTTCACCTACAGCCTAGCTCAACTCTTATCAACCCTATTTCAGATGCTCCATAGCCACATGTGGCTTCCATATTGATGGTGTATCACCAGTGTTATGAGTCAGGAACATAGCTTTAAACACTACCACAAGCGTGGAATTTCCTTGAAGAGACTTGTTTTAAATCTTTAGGATTTAATTTTTAAAATAGCATATACATTTTCATATAAAATAATGTGTTAATGAATTATTATTGCATGAACATTGCTCGGGGAGGATGGGCCATGGTAACTCCCCTGCTCTCTGCTTCTTGCCAGCATATTACCTTCAACCCCAGAGGGGCTAGACCAGGACCTGGAGATTCCTCATCCACTTTTGGGGAATGCTGACTCGCTGGAGAGTCTTGAGTAAGTCGTGTAGACTCGCTGAGCTCAGTTTCCTCATCTATAAGACGGCCTGTTTAAGTGAAATCATCGCAAAAGCATTCTTTAAAACGAGATTTATGTACGAGCTGATTAATTTTTGGCCGTGCTGGGTCTTCCTTGCTGCACGTGGGCTTCCTGCCGTTGCAGTGAGTGGGGCTACTTGTCGTTGCAGCGTGCAGGCCGCTCGTCGTGGCTTCCCCTGTGGCAGAGCACAGGCTGCAGGCACGTGGGCTCTGGGAGCTGCCATGCCTGGGCTCGCGAGCTGTGGCGCGTGGGCATAGTTGCTCCACAGCAAGTGGCATCTGGGGCCGGGACCCGTGTCCACTGCATTGGCAGGGAAGCCCTCGAAAGCACTTTTTCAAACCTCAGAGTCTAAGAGTCTAGTTAGGATAACACAGACTATCGTGACAAGGACTGCATTTTCTTTTCTTTTCTTTTTTTTTTAGGAAAAAGTGGCCTTGGGGAATTCCCCTGGCAGTCCAGGGGCTGCCAGGATTCCATGCTTTCACTGCCAAGGAGGGCAAGGGTTCGATCTCTGGTCGGGGAGCTAAGACCCTGTGAGCTGCGAAGGGCAGCCAAAAAAAAAAATTTTTTTTTATTAAAATAAATAAAAGAAGGAAGAAATAAAAGAGAATTGGCCTTTTGTATACTAGCTTGTAGAGTAACTCATTTGGGGCTCCTTTTCTGAAAGAGGAAATGGCTATGTTCTTTCTACTCCCAGCGGTTATCCATCTAAACTTTATCATTACTGAGCAGCTCCCGGGAAAAGCTAATCCTGCAGCCGCCCGGCGGGGAAGGCAATGGCACCCCACCCCAGTACTCTTGCCTGGAAACTCCAATGGACGGAGGAGCCTGGCGGGCTGCAGTCCATGGGGTCACTAGGAGTCGGACACGACTGAGCGACTTCACTTTCACTTTTCACTTTCATGCATTGGAGAAGGAAATGGCAACCCACTCCAGTATTCTTGCCTGGAGAATCCCAGGGATGGGGGAGCCCGGTGGGCTGCTGTCTATGGGGTCGCACAGTGTCGGACACGACTGAAGTGACTTCTCAGCAGCAGCAGCCGCCCCCCTGGGCTATGTGGCTTCGGAGCCTTGCCTTAGGTGTAGAGATCTGAAATCAAGACCTTGCTGACAGAAGGTGCCTGTAACAAATTCCCTCATCTGGCTCTGCCCCCTGGAGTCCCACTGGGCATTCCAGCTCACAGTCGGCTGGGAGAAAGTCCAGGTCCATAACCGATTAATGATCCACAGAGGTTTTGGAGGCCCAGGTAATTATTTGAACAATAGAGGGGAGGGGAGCGAAACCTTCCTGCTTTGCCGGCAGGCAGTGAACTAGGCTGAGGACGGAGGGGCCTGCACTCCCCAGGACCCCTGGGCTGTGCCAGCCTCCGGTTGGCTGTGGATGGACCTCAGTGCAGGGAGAGAAGGCTGGAAAGGCCCAGGCACGGGCTTTGCTGGGGTCCCAGCTGCTGCACCAGGCGGTGTCTTCCTGCGGTCTGCTCTTAGTTCACTCACAAGGAACATTCCAGTTCCTCTTATTATTCTCCATCTCTTCTCAGACAGGTCACCAGGATTAATGAGCAGAGTTCATTTACTGTGGCACATACCTTTGCGTTAAGGATTTAGAACCACGTGACTAGTGAATACAACTCGTTAGTTAGTTGCATGCCAGGCAAAGCAGTTTATTTAGAAATGTTAATAATGGTTCTTCAACATATGAGATTGAAGGCAGACTATTTTCTAGTGTCTTCAAGCCTATGTAAAAGTATATATACATCTTTTTTATAAGACTCTCTAAACTGTTGGGCTCCCTGTTGTTCAAGGAGGTAAGAAATCAGGAACCGAAAAACTTCCTGCTTAAAGAATATTTAGACTCCAGAATGTGGGCTGGGACACTGATTCCGGCCGGCTTATGCAGAAACCAACCTTCAACAGTCTTCTTACCCCTTTGGGCTTAAATTCATACCCAGGATGAGTTTTCCCTTAAGAACCAGCCCTCGTGTTTTAAAACATATGATAAAGGACCAAAGAGGGTGCCGCTCAGTTTTCCTTCCAACTGAGACATCTTATCAGTAAATTCCTGCATTCCTGAGGCAGTTTCCAGCCAGCGGGACAAAATGAGAATTCATGTGAGTTCAGGTGAGGTGAAGTGAGGCTGTTTACTTGAAACACACCTGTGCCTTGGTTCTGTTACAGCTGGATATTTATTTCTGGCGCTGTCCCGGTGAGCGGGTGCGCGCTGGGCTGAGCCTTTGCTGCAAGCCGACCGGCCTCCTGCTCGCTCCACAATCTCAGACGGCCTCCCCGGTCTCACCGGGGCTGCGTCCAGCCCGCCTTCGACGGAAGAGGGCTGACGTCCTGGAGGGGCTTCCGGGCTGCTGCGGGCCGGTCCTCTGGATTCGAGCTCCTTCTCGGGCCCCTGCACGCCACGTCTCACACCTGAGGCCGTCCCGAGCACACCGAGCGCTTTCTCACACCCACGCCGCCCCTCGACGTCCTCCAGGACCGAGATCATCCTCCGCCCCCTTTTCGCCTGCTTACTAGACGGCTCTTCCCTTGTTCCTCGAGACCCCCAGGCTCTTCGAAGATCCCCTGCTCCCTCCCCCGCCGCCCTTGTCCGAGGCAGCTGCCGCTTCCCCTGTTCTTTCGAAGCAGACCCGTTGCCCTTCTCTCCCCAGCACAGCTCTTGTTGCAGGGTTTTGGTGAGGGAAGGGGCGCTGGGGGTGCTCAGGACCTGCCACCCCCAAACATGGCACCTTGGTGTGTGGAATATTTTCGGCTGAAGGAATATGAGAACTCTTTGACCTTGCCCTGAAGAAGGTCATAAGACCCTCATGTGAGAGAAAGGAAGGTCTTTATCGCCAAGACAGAGGAACTCTTGAGAGGAATCCTAAAGAACAGGTCTTACAAAGTTTCCCCCAGTTTGCAACTCTTAGCTCCCTATGCTTAGCACAGTGCTGGCTCCAATTTCTTTAAGTTGGACAAAGCAACAGGCCACTCTAAACTGTACAGACGGAGCTGAGACAGCCTAACTGTGGCTCATTTATTTGGTCAGAAACAGGTACTGAGTTCCTCTGAGAGTTGAGGTTATGCGAGTGAGCAGCTGAGTGTGGTGGAGAGGACAGACACAAGCTGAACTCATGACTCTGATTTTAACTTTAAGCCTTTCTGCAGTTACCCTTTCTGCAGAAGAGCGATCAACAATTCCAAGGCATAGGATTGCTGAGAAGATTAAACAAGATAATGCCTGTAAAAGAGCTGCCGTCCATGACACGTTGCAGACACGTTATAACTGTCTCTGCCTGCCTTTAGCTGGATGTTGCTGGTTTCGAGTACGCTCTAGGTCAGGTTCCAAGAAGTGAGCCTGAAATGGGAATTCTCATTCAAGTGCTTTATTGAGGAAACGTACTTCAGAAGAAACGTATAAGGGAGTGTGTGCAGGCAGATAAGACGGGGGAAGAAGCCGCGCAAGGACACGGACTCAGCAGCCTCGGCCTGACTCGTGGCAGCTCTGCAGCACCCACAGCTCCAGTCTCTCTGCACTGAGACCAGGGGGCTGGCTCTTTGCACTTCGTATCATTCCGTTGTTAGCTGTCGGCTGCCCTGGTTGGATTGGGGGAGTCACTTCCAGGGACGAGGGGATCCTGCCAGCTGGGGTCTATTCTCAGGACAAGGGAGGCATCTGTGAGCTATTTGCAGTCAACCCTCAGGGAAGCTGGGGCATGGGTGCATGAGCCTGGCAGAGGGCATCTGTGCAGTGTACCATAGCATCTCCTACAATGGAGCCCAAAGAGACAGACTGTACTTGAACTAGGCCTTAATAAAGGAGGTGGAAACGTGTATGAAGAGACGAAGGAGAAGTCTTCACTGATTTCCAGTTGGGAGAGCATCACTGCCCAAGACTAGGGAGGGAAACTGGGGCTCTTTCCTTCGGTGTGCGAGATCCCTTTCTGGGTGCTGGATAAGACCACGGTGAGTATGTGATGAGCATCCTGTTTGGCTTGAGTTTGGATAACGTGAACGGGGAAGAGAAATAAGGTTGGAAAAATCAACTGAAAGCAGGCTGGACAGGGGATGTTTGGGATCACAGGGGATGAGCAAGGTAAGACTTAACAATGCATGATGAAGCTGTGCCTTGGGACACATATTCATCCAAGGGCCAGGCCGTGGGAGAAGAAGGAGTCATCAGCCATGGGGAGGGCAAATTCTGGAAGGCCTTCATGGCCTCTGAGCCTCATAAAGCTGGAGAGGGACCATGCCTTTGGCAGAAGCAGAGAGGCGAAGACCTTGTCCCCAGGAGACTGGGCGAGTAAGTGCACAGATAAGACGAGTGCTGGGGAGCCCGGAACCCGCTTCATTCTCCTCCCGTGGGCAGTCGGGCTGGAAGGGGCCTTGACAGGTGGGCAGAGCGGATGGGCTTCCTACGTCTGCACTAATGGGCCAGTGCAGGTGCTCAGGCAAGAGGAGGCACGCTAAACGTGGTGCTTAAGCTTTTCAGTCTCTGAACAACTACCTGGGGAAACTTTAGCTTTTACCTAATTACTCCTAATATTAACATGTTACATAGACACAGCACTATTATCCATAGCAAATTAGCATGAGTAAAGTGTGATTATATAATCGACAGGCATCATTCAAATGTTTCCAGTTTCCCTACGAATGTCCTCTGTACTGTCTCAGGACCCAGCGCAGAACCCCGCGTGGCGTATGGTGGCCCTGTCCCCTGGTCTCTCTCAGCTGGGGCAGTTGCTCAGTCTTGGCCTTTCGTAACTGTGACACTTTGGAACAGTCCAGGCCAGTCGTCACTTATTTGGTGGAATGGCCCTCAGGTTGCACTTGTCTGATGTTTTCTCACGCTTGCACTGAGGTTTTCTCACGCTTGCACTGAGGTTATGACTTTTTGATAAGAACACCACAGAAGCAGTGATGTGCTTTTCTCAGTGCGTCGTATCAGGGGGTACATGATGTTGATACGTCTTATTACTGGCAATGTTCATTTTGATCGCGTGGCCAAGGTAGCTCTGCCAGGCTTCTCCCCTGCAGAGTTACTATTAGGGAAAGAAAGAGTGTTAGAGTTCATGGGATCTTATTGGGTTCTCACATGTCCAGTCTGATTCTGTGTTCCCTTTACAATGGGCTGTTCACTTATTCAGTTACTGTGTACTCACTGGGTGTCCGGTTACATGCTGGATCCCACCGTGAACCCAACAGACACGACCCCTGCCTTGCGGACCCTGGTAGAAGGAAACTTTAAGCAGAATATTGCCAGATGGAGTGGAAGCATGTGACAAGGGGTTGTACTAGCCTGGGAGGAGGGGAACTGTGGTGGTCTGGGGAAGATGGTTGCGCTGAGACCTGAAGGGGCAGTAAGAATTTTCCAGAAGGGTTAACTCAGGATGGAGCCCCCCATTTCCTTTTGCACTCCAATTTTTAACTGGGTAAATTTACATTATTAGAAAGCAATGAGATTGAGAAGGCAGCATATGGCAATGTCTATGGTAACCAATAACAGATCATTTATTTGTTAAGTTTTATAATATTCCTTGTTGAAGAAAGGTATTCTGAATGGAGAAATACATGTAAAAATATTTGGGATGAAATATTTAAATATTCAAATTTAAGAAATTAGAATCAAGACTATCTTCTATGTAGCAGAATATACTGTGAGTTTTCCAGGTACTTCAGTATCTATAGAGAGAATATTTTCTCAATTAAAAATATTATGGATTACAGAAGGATCATTGAAGGTATCA
>SJYF01000236.1:3734861-3746413 GCA_006410515.1 Procapra przewalskii | reverse complement strand
CAGAAGAAGCTGGACTCACAGCTCTCGAGTTGTACTTCATAGGCGACAGTTACGGCGACCGACAAGCGACCCAGAGTGGACTTCCTTCCTTCAACTGGGCTCCACGAGGAGCCAGAGCTCTGGTACCAGCAGCAGCCCCTTGAGCCCAGCCGCCTCCTCGGGAGTGCAGACGAATTTGGGTAAGTCTCTCCTGGTCCTTGGCCCTCCCCGGTGGCTCAGCTGGTAAAGAATCCGCCTGCAATGTGGGAGTCCTGGGTTTGATGCCTGGGTTGGGAAGATCCCTTGGAGAAGGGAAAAGCTACCCACACCAGTATTCTGGCCTGGAGGATTCCAGGGACTGAAGTCCATGGGGTCGCAAAGACTAAGACTCGGCTGAGCGACTTTCACTTCACTTCATCCAAACTCCGTATTGAACCCTCACTCTACGAAGTGGCACTTTACGATGTGGATAGAATATCAAGAATAACAGGGGAAGCACATGTTCTTTTTCTTTGCTGACTTTTGAGGGGTTGGTTCTGTTCAGTGAACATTTGAAAAATTCGATTTAGGCTTATGTGTCAGTTGCAGTTCCTCAGCACTAATCCCAAATGGACTTTAGTAAAAAGTCAGTTTTGAAAGGTGGACACCTGAAAAGTGAGCTTCAGGTGAATCTCGTTCCAGGGAATATGGTAAAGTAGCATTTGCCGTGCTGGGGCACCTCTTTCTGGAGGGCCTCCGTGATATGCCACCCCCAGGGTGTGCGGTTCCCTTATCCAGTGCCTCTTATCCCATAGAGGGAAGTAAGAGTGTCCAGAAGAAAACTGGAACCGTGGACGGGCCTTCTAGCTGCAGGAAATGAAAAGTAAAGGCGCGGCCAAGTTGTTCAGGTGCCACAACCCCAGAGCAAGATGAACCTGCACACGCCGCCATTTTGTACAAGCTTTGTAAAGTGACTCAACAGCGAACGGTTTGTTCCACAAAGCTTGCTCTCCGGTACTACGGTTGGGCCCATTTGCCCAGTGTTCATGCTAGAGGTACCGGTGGGAAAAATGAAGTATCCCCAAAGAGTAAAGGGGCTGGGACCCTGAGTTGGGGTAAGGATTGTTCCTTACTCCAAGTCCTACGCTAGCATTTCCCAAACTTGAACCACAGACCACCTGCATTAGAATCATCCCTAGGGGCTTCTTACAAACGTTTGTTATGTTAGTTGGGTCCTCCAGGAAGCAGACCCTCAGGAGGAATTAGGAGCGCAGGGGTTTATTGAGCAGCAGTGCCTGCGAGGGACAGAAAGAAGGAGCTGTGGCATTGGGCATGGAGCCCTCACACCCCAGCACCTGCCTGGCCCCTGGGAAAGTGAGAGAGAAGGAAGCGGAATTGGGCGGGGAGTGCTGAGAGCCTGACGCAGGGCCGCCAAGCCTCAGCTGAGCCAGTGGGAAGCTGCAGAGCAAAGACCGCCCGGCAGAGCCCCGCTCTGGGCAGGCGTGACCATGTCCTAGACCCCCACCAAGCTACACTGGTTGTGGCTCAGAAATGTGGGTGGACCCTGCAGGTGCCAACTCCTAGAGGTCTTCAGCTGACTGGCTACTCGCAGCTGAAAGGCAGGTTCTCTTCTTGGTAGGAGTCGGAGGGGCTCTTCTCTGTGGCTCCACAGCCCGTGTCCCCTGCCCCACCCTGGGGCTCCTGCATTGGAATCTCTGAAGGGCCCTGGAACCGGAACCCTAACAAGCTGGCCGGGTGATTCTGATGCCCCCTGAGGTTTGAGAAGCTCCGTGAATCTGCATACATTCAGTTGGGTATGGTGTTCTTGATGTCACAGTTCGCCCCAAGATTCGCCTAGGTCTGTATCAATTAGGCATGCTTTTGGTTAAAAACAGCAGAGCAGCTGACAAGTAGAGGCTTAAGCAAAAAGATATATATTCCACAAAACAGGAAGTCTGAAAGTGGGTCTGAAAGCAGAGACTTTACTTTGCTAACAAAGGTCCATCTAGTCACGGCTTTGGTTTTTCAGTGGTCATGTATGGATGTGAGAGTTGGGCTATAAAGAAAGCCGAGCACTGACGAATTGATTCTTTTGAACTGTGGTGTTGAAGAAGACTCTTGAGAGTCCCTTGGACTGCAAGGAGATCCAACCAGTCCATTCTGAAGGAGATCAGTCCTGGGTGTTCATTGGAAGGATTGATGTTGAAGCTGAAACTCCAACACTTTGGCCACCTGATGCAGAGAGCTGACTCATTTGAAATCACCCTGATGTTGGGAAAGATTGAGGGCAGGAGGAGAAGGGGACGACAGAGGATGAGAGGGTAGGATGGCATCACCAACTCAATGGACGTGGGTTTGAGTGGACTCTGGGAATTGGTGATGGACAGGGAGGCCTGGCGTGCTGAGGTTCATGGGGTTGCAAAGAGTCAGACACGACTGAGTGACTGAACTGAGCTGAACTGAACTGAAAGTAGGTAGCTCCAGGACTGGTCCAAAGGCTCAATAGCATCATCAAAGCCCCGGCTCTTTGTGTCTTTCTGCTCTGCCATCCTCGTGGTGAGGGCTTCCTTTCTTAGGCTTGTCAACTCACAGCCACAAATTGCTGCCATAGTTTCAAACCTGATATCCCAAAACATCTGGAGATTCAAAGCAGGCAAGAAAAGGTGGACGAGAGCTTTCATCTGATCAGAGCAGAATCTTCCCCAGCTGTGCCCCAACTAACTTCATCACATCCAGTAACTTCATCACACCGCCACCTGTAGGTGCAAAGTGATGAAAAAAGTGAGTTTCTAGAATTGCCAGAACTGGCTTAGACCCTTCATAATTCCGCTCCTGGAGGGAGGGACACACATCCCAAACAAAACCAGAGTTGTATTAGCATGAAAGAGATGGAGGGAGGAGAATGGCTTTTGCAGGTAATGAGTAATATTTACTACAATTCCTTGAAATTAAAACAAAACAGAGGGATGTGCTTAGGTGTATAATCGGTTGAAATTCCCTGAATTTTTTTAACAGTCCAACTTCTCAGTGAGAATGATTTTTTAAAAAATAAGCCAGACATTCATTCAGACCCAACTAATATTTTCCAGCAGCTATTCCGTACCAGGCACTGGGCATAGAGCAGTGAAAAAGTAGACCATATCTGACTCTCCTGGTACTTGGGTGCTAGTGAGGCAGACAATACACAAAGTAAAGACATTCTATAGTCTTTTTTTGAAGGCTATAAATCCCATGGGGAAAAAATCAGGTGGGGAAGCAGAATAGGGAGGGATGAGGGCCTGTGGTTTTAATTTGAGTGACTAGGAAGGTTTCCTTCAGGAAGGGCTTTAACGGGGAAACACGTCATACAAGCATGTGAGGTGGTGGCAAGGCAGAAGCAGGGGTCCCGGCAGAGGGGACAGCAGACTGGAAGCCCAGTAAGGAAGGAGGCCCGTGTGGGTGCAGGGGAGAGAGCAATCGGAGGGCGCGGGGGCCAGTGAGAGCCAGAGCGTCTAGCGCCACAAATGCCCCTTAAGGGGGCTTCCCTGGTGGCTTAGAAGGTAAAGAATCCGCCTGCAATGCGAGAGACCTGGGTTTGATCCCTGGGTTGGGAGATCCCCTGGAGGAGGGCATGGTAACCCACTCCAGGATTCTTGCCTGGAGAATCCCATGGACAGAGGAGCCCAGTGGGCTACAGTCCAGGGGATCACACAGAGTCAGACACAACAGCACAGCACAGCACAGCACATGCCCTTTAAGGACATGGCTCTTATCCTGAATAAAATGAGCAACCATGAGTGGACAGGAGACACACTTTGACTTGGGTTTTGTAGGGATGACTCTGGCTGCTGCATTGCAAGGGTGGGGCCAGGGTGGAAGCAGGAAGAACAGTTAGGAGGTTCTTATACTGACTGAGGCCCGATGATGGTGGCTTGGCCTAGGACACCAGCAGTGGACCTGGAGAGAATCCCCAGAGCCTGGAGATACTTGGAAAGTCAAGTCAAGGATCTGAGGTAGTCAGGATATGGATAAGAAAGAGGGGAGCTGAGAAGGACTACGGGCACTGCAGTTGCGCATTGACTAAGCAACAAGGAGATGGATCAGCTGTGAGCTGAAAGGAAACTCGTGGGGAGATCAGGTTCGAGATAATTGCCTGGTTTTGGACATGGCGGGTTTGGGGATGTCTGTCAGACCCATAAGGGCCCTTGTCCGGGATGTTCTGGCTCTGAGTCTGGGGGAATGTTGGGTTTGGAAAGACACATTTGAGCATCAACACTATATAGATGTATTTAAAGCTGCGAGAGTGGCTGAGCTCATTCAGAAGGGCGTATGGGTAGAAAAGACGTGAGGACCAAGGACCGATCTGGTACTTTAATCCAGGTGGAACTAGCAAAGGAGACTGGAAAGTGCCAGCAAAGTAGGTGGAGAACAGGAAGAGCCCCGGGGGTCGGGTGAGGAAAGCGCTTCAAGGGCAATGGGACAGTTAATGTGCAAAGTAAGACGAGACCAGAAAGGGACCCTTGATTTGCCAGCGCGGCTGTCATTCGGTGACCTCAGCAAGGACAGCTGAGATGAGGGGCTGGGCTCAAGAGTGGGACTGCAGAGGGTTAAGGGAGAATTGCAAGAAAGGACTGAGCACAGCAAATCAGGTAACTCTCCGGAGGAGTTTTGCCCTAAAGGGTAAGAGAGGAATGGGATGGTAGCTGGAAGGGTCAGCGGGGTCAAGAGAGGGTTCGCTTGCTGCTTAATTTTAGGATAAGAGAAATCAGGCCTGCGTTTGTGCTGCCAGGAAGGATGGGGTAGGGGGCTAGGATACAGACGCAAGAGGAGGTGCCGGCCTTGGATCTACCCGAGGCCACAGGGCCCCAGGAGGGAAGGCAGAGGACACGCGGACCCAGGCTTAGATGTGATGACAGGGGTTGCCGGAGGTCTCTTCTGCTCGCCTCTGTTTTCTCAGTGACAAAGGTCATTAGCTGAAAGTGTCAATGGGGGAGGCCGGCCGAGAGTTGAAGGACAAGAAGTGTGAAATTGTCCTGCAGGACGAACAGGCCGGGAGCTGTATGCCGGTCCCACTGGTAGCGTCCTTTGGCCAGACCTGTAGCTGCATGGATGCAGGCGCAGAGCAGGCAGAGAGCTGGACTTAATCCTATTCTCCGAGGTTTTGCCAGGTAAGAACAGTGAAGCAAGGGATGGGGACAAGGGCTTGGAGAGTGTATGAAAGGCACAATTTTAATAACTGATTGTAGAACTCTGGCTGAGAAAAGTCGGAAATGATGCTGTGAAGCCAGGTGCCAGAAAGTTCTAAGTTGTGGGAACAATGGATTTTAGGTCCCAGAGTGTAGGAGGATCCCTGGAGTTGGGGTATGTGGCCCCCATCTCTCCCACCCCAAGATGCCCTCACATCCTGATCCCTGGAACCTGGCCCAAGGGGATCAAGGTTGCAGATAGAATTAAGGCTGCTAATTAGATTATCTTAAAATAGGAAGATTATCTGATTTAGATCAGGTTGCTAATTAGATTATCTTAAAATAGGAAGATTCTCTGAATGGGGCCAGTGTAGGCACGGTGTCCTTAAAAATGGAAACAGGTAGTAGGCGAGCCAGGGCAGATGTGAGCGGAGAAGGTCAGGGAGCCATGACTTAAGAAGGACCCAGCCTGCTTGCTGGCTTTGAAGGTGGCAGAAGGTGGACATGAGCCAAAGGCTGCGGGTGACTTCTAGAAGCTGGAGAAGACCGGAAAGTGGCCCCCACCCAGAGTCCACAGTGAGGAACACCGCGCCGTCCCTGTCTTGATTTGAGCCTGGGGAGCTCCTTCGAAGTCCTCACTGTTGTTCATCTCTTTGTAAAGATATGGAAATGACACTCCATCTGTAGTTAACAGCACTGAGAAACGTCACCCCTCCAGCACCACCGCCCCTGCTATGGGCCTGCCTTCTCCACCCAGCAGGGCTCCCCAGCCCTTCATAATTACACGTTAATGAAAAACAGAATCCTTCCTCGTTTTTATTTTGCATTTCATTTCCAGAGTAATTTGATGTGTGTGTGGAGAAGGGCGGGTGTGAGGAAATGTAAACAGTGCTCACTTATTACAGCTTTAATTTAGACCAGATCTCTCCCTAATCCAATTCCGAGTAGCACAGTTTATACCAGTGAGCAGTAAGCACTAATAAAGATCAGCTGCAGGAAAGGGGAGGGCCGCATCTTGCTGGGTCTGCCTGCAAAAACCTCGAATCTATTCACAATTTGCCGCATTGCTTTGACCTACACAGAGAACCCATGACAAAATGTTGGTTTTAACCAATGAATTCTGTGGGGCGTGTTCTTCCTGCTGTTGGTTTGACTGCCCTACCTCCGACTACATACCCAGGGTCATACCCTTGACTTTGTCGCTTCCGTTTAAGCCCTACAAAATCTCAAGTGCACTAACTGAATGTCCAGCTCCTTCCCTCTAGTGTCCTATGTTACTGCTCTGTGGTGGTCTGGCTTAAACGGCGACATTAGGAGAGGAGAGAGGGGCCACACAGAGCTCCGTGCAGGCTCTGGGATCGGGCAGGTGGCATCTCGGGCCAGAGTCGATCTCTGAGAGGCCCCATTTCTCTGTGTGACGAAGGTAGGAAGAGCTGAACCAGCCTCACAGGCTTATTGTGAGAACTTGATGAGCATACTGATTTTAAAAAGTCATTTCCATACTCCCTTTCCCCCAACCCTGGCCTTTTTGGGTTGAACTCACAACTTTTCACGGACCTAAAATTTGACTCTCAAGTCACTTCTTTCTATAATACTTTCCCAAATTGTTAATAAAGAGGTAATAGTCAAGGCACTAAATAGTTAGGGTACAGGAAATAGTTTAACATACAGAAATCACTTACATTTCTTTACACTGGCAATGAAATATTAGAAGGGGAATGTAAAAAAGACTTAAAAAATCACACCAAAAAAATTTTTTTAATAAGCCTGACCAAGGAGGTGAAAGACTTATGTGCTAAGAACTATAAAATATGAAAAAAGGAAATTCAACCTGATTCAAAGAAATGGAGATATCTGTAATTACTGGACTGGAAAAATTAGTATTGTTGAAAGAGCCATGCTACCAAAAGCAATCTACAGATTTAATGTGATTCCTCTCAAATTACCCAAATAGCATTTTTCATAGAGCTAGAACAAAAAATCCTAAAATGCAAATGGAACTATGAAAGACCCAGAATTGCCAAAGCAATGCTGAGGAGAAAGAGCAAAGCAGGAAACATAACCGTCCCAGACGTCAAACAACTCACCAAAGCTACAGTCATCAGAATGGCATGCCACTGGCACGGGAACAGACACATAGATCAGTGGGACAGAATGGAGAACCCAGAGGTGAACCCGCCAATGGTTGACACAGCAACACACCGATGGGAAATTAATCCGCAACAAAGGAGGCCCAAACATACAATGGGGAAAAGAGTCTGTTCAGCAAGTGGTCTTATGAAAGCTGGATAGCGGCACATAAATTAATAAAGTTAGAACACACCCTCGCACTATGCACAAAAATAAACCCCAAACAAAGCCTTAAACATGAGACAAGTCGTCATAAAATTTCTAGAGGACAATGTAGGTAAAACGTTCTCTGACATAAATAATATCAATGTTTTCTTAGGCAATAGAAATAGAAGAAAAAATAAACAAATGGAACCTAATCAAACTCTGCATAGCAAAGGAAACCGTTAACAAAATGAAAAGACAGCCTGCACGATGGAAGAAAGTGTTTGCAAACGACGTGACCACCAAGGCTTAATCTCCAAAATATACAAACAGCTCATGCATCTCAACTGCAAAAAACCCCAGCCCAGGCAAAGAATGGGCAGAGTGCCCAAACAGACATTTCTCCCAAGAAAACATACAAATGGCTGACAGGCACGTGAAAAGAGGCTCAGCGGTCACCGATTATTCGGGAAATGTGGATCAAAACTCCGACGAGTGCTGCCTCACACCAGTCACAAAGGCCGTCGTTCAAACGCCTACAGATGAGCCTTCTCGAAGGTCCAGTGGTGGACTCTGAGCTTCCAGTGCGGAAGGTGCAGTTTTGATCCCTGGTCAGGGAACTAAGATCCCACATGCTGTATGGTATAGCCAAAAATAAATAAAAATAAATTTAAAAAATTTTAAAGTCTACAAATAACAAATGCTGGAGAGGCTGTGGAGAAAAGGGAAAACCTTCCTACACTGTTGGTGGGAACGTAAGTTGGTACAGCCACAGTGAAAAACAGTACAAATGGAGGGTCCTCGAGAAGCTATAGAAAATCCCCAGGTGACCCACCAACCCCACTCCTGGCCATATATCTGGACTAAACTGTCTGGACAAAAACAGCATATTCAGACAGTATAATTTAGAGAGCAGTAAAACATGCGCCCCTCTGTCCACAACAACACTAGTCACAAATAGCCAAGATATGGGAACAGCCTAAACATCTGTCGACAGGTGAATACAAGAAGACGCAGCACGCGCACAGTGCAGTACTGCTCGGCCAGAAAGAGAGTGAATAATGCCATTCACAGCAACGCGATGGCTGGACCCGGAGACTATCATAAAGGGAAGAAAGAGAGAAACAGATACCACTTGATATCATTTGCCCAGAAAATCCCATGGACGGGGGAGCCTGGTGCGGGCTACTGTCCATGGGGTCGCAAAGAGTCAGACACAACTGAGCAGTTTCATATTTCATTTCACAAGTGTGGAATCTAAAAAAGGACACAAAGGAATTTATCTACAAAACAGACACAGACTCAGACATAGAGAACAGACCCGTGTTTGTCAAAGGGGACGTGGGGAAGGATGGACTGGGAGTTTTGGATGAGCAGGTACAAACTAGTATGTACGGAGTGGATGAACAACAAGGTCTTACCACACAGCACCGGGAACTGTATTCAATATGCTGTGATAAGCCGCAATGAAAAAGAATGTGCACGAATGTTTAAATGAATCACTTTGCTGGACAGCAGAAATTTGGAGAAGGAAATGGCAACCCACTCCAGTATTCTCACCTGGAAAGTCCCATGGACGGAGGAGCCTGTCGGGCTACAGTCCACAGGGTCTCAGAGTCGGACTTGACTGAGTTCACTCACCCACGGCAGAGATTAATAGAACTTTGTAAATCAACTATACTTCAAAATAATAAAAAAGAGATATTGATTTTCTTTATAATTATATAATGAAAGAAGATACATTTTCCTCAAAGAGCTTATAAATATTCTTTAAAGATGGAGCCTCACTTTCCAATAAAGTAGCCACTAGCCGCAAGTGGCTATTTAGATTTAAATCAATTACAATTGTTCTTTTAATTAAAAATTCATTTCCTCACTTGAGCTAGCCACATGTCAAGGGCTCAATAACCACATGTGGCTACTGATTACTATACCAGGCAGTGAAGAGAATATAGAACATCCATCGCAGTTCTGTTGTATCCTTGATAACTGGCTTAAATCGGTGTTAAATAAATCCAACATAGAAAGTCAAAGAGATGGGGACACCATATTAAAAGACAGGGTGGGAAGATAAAGAGAAATTTTATTGAGTTCATAAATTTGTGAAGAACTGGTCCAGCATTCTGCTGTAATAAAACCACTATAAATACAAACAAAACTGCCCAGAAATGGTCTGCGGAGGGTGAGAAGGAAAGCATAATGGATATCTTTAAGCTTTTGGCAATTTTACTGGAATACGTTATTTTGCATAGCAGAGATACCCTTGCTCATCACATATTTGTTGAGTGCCTACCCTGTGCCAAGGGAGGGAGGAGCAGGCCGTGTGGATACCTGCAGCAGCGTGTCTGGGGCTGTGTGATAGTTCGGTCAGGATGGGGACCAGGAACACGGAGGCAGGGAATAGGCTGGAGAGAGAGGGTAGGAGTAAACTGATTGACTGGAGAAGGCACTCTCAGAAGCCTTGAAGCGGACGAGGAAAAGGGTCTGCTAGAGCACAAGTCTTGAGGCTAGGCTGCACTGGAGCATCCAAGAAGCAGAGACAGGGAAGGGGTTGGAGGGACAATGACAGGGCTGCAAGGTAACGGGGACGGGAGGATCACGTTTAGTTTATAGGGCACTCTTAGTCCTGGGCTCTAGTGGGCATGAAATAGGGAGGCAGCAGAGAGTTTTCAAAGCAAGACAGCTGGATCGAACTTAGGTCTATGAGTCTTCTGGACTGCGTTGAGAGGCTGGTGGCTTAACGGTGAGATGTGGTGCTTTCTGGACAAACTTTGAGGTGGAGCCAACGTGATGGGTTGAACACCTGGATGTGTGGTGTGAGAGAAATAGAGGAATCAGGATGACTCTAAAGTTTTCGACCTGAGTAACTTCAAAGGTGGAGTTGCTGTCAACTGACGTTGAAGGCTATAGGTGGAGCAAGGGCTTTCTGTTTTGGTGGGGAAGGATCAAAAATCCAGGCTTGGATGAAAGCGACCTAAATGTCCTTTGACCGATGAATGGATAAAGATGTGGCACTTACATACACTGGAACATTAGCAATAAAAAAGAATGAAATGATGCTATATGCAGCAACATAAACAGACAGGGAAATTATCAAACTAAGTGAAGTCAGAAAGTTAGAGACACCAGGGGAACATCTCATGCTAAGATGGGCTCAATAAAGGACAGAAATGGTATGGACCTAACAGAAGCAGAAGAGATTAAGAAGAGGTGGCCAGAAATACACAGAAGAACTGTACAAAAAAGATCTTCACGACCCAGATAATCACGAAGGTGTGATCACTTACACTCACCTAAAGCCTGACATCCTGGAATGTGAAGTCAGGTGGGCCTTAGGAAGCATCACTATGAACAAAGCTAGTGGAGGCGATGGAATTCCAGTTGAGCTGTTTCAAATTCTAAAAGATGATGCTTGCAAGTGCTGCACTCGATATGTCAGCAAATTTGGAAAACTCAGCAGTGGCCACAGGACTGGAAAAGGTCAGTTTTCATTCCAGTCCCAAAGAAAGGCAATGCCAAAGAATGCTCAAACTACCGCACANNNNTGGAACAACAGACTGGTTCCAAATAGGAAAAGGAGTATGTCAAGGCTGTATACTGTCACCCTGTTTATTTAACTTCTATGCAGAGTACATCATGAGAAACGCTGGACTGGAAAAAACACAAGCTGGAATCAAGATTGCCAGGAGAAATATCATAACCTCAGATATGCAGATGACACCACCCTTATGGCAGAAAGTGAAGAAGAACTGAAGAGCCTCTTGATGAAAGTGAAAGAGGAGAGTGAAAAAGTTGGCTTAAAGCTCGACATTCAGAAAATGAAGATCATGGCATNGTCCCATCACTTCATGGGAAATAGATGGGGAAACAGTGGAAACAGTGGCTGACTTTCTTTTTCTGTGCTCCAAAATCATTGCATATGGTGACTGCAGCCATGAAATTAAAAAACACTTACTCCTTGGACGGAAAGTTATGACCAACCTAGATAGCATATTGAAAAGCAAAGACATTACTTTGCCAACAAAGCTCCATCTAGTCAAGGCTATGGTTTTTCCAGTAGTCATGTATGGATGTGAGAGTTGGACTATAAGGAAAGCTGAGTGCTGAAGAATTGATGTTTTTGAACTGTGGTGTTGGAGAAGACTCTTGAGAGTC
>SJYF01000236.1:3689700-3703440 GCA_006410515.1 Procapra przewalskii | reverse complement strand
GATGAGATGGTTGGATGGCATCATTGACTCAATGGACATGAGTTTGGGTGGACTCTGGGAGTTGATGATGGACAGGGAGGCCTGGCGTGCTGCGGTTCATGGAGTTGCAAAGAGTCGGACACGACTGAGCAACTGAACTGAAAACCACCCCGGAGCCCGTCCTTGCGAGTCTGCTGTGTTGGAGGCCAACGTGCCATCTCTTTAGAAGCCCACACTGTCATTTTTACCCCAGCATTGGAAAAGATCACTGTTACAGCAGATGAGCTAACTCGTTTGAACTGGGGATTTGAAGAGTTGGATCTTTGAATAATAGATCACACTTAGTACAGCAAGGTACTTTTACTGTGAGAGGCACAGGGAACCCCCCACCCCAAGCTCATTAAATAAACTGATGGGTGGAAACATCCTCACTGTTTAAACAATCACCCACACTCTATAAAGGCTATGGTGTAGAGAAGTAGTTAGGAGCCTGACCTCTGCGGCCAGACGGTCCAGGTTGGAAGGCCTGCTCCATCACTGACTAGTTGCTACTGTGACCTCGGGCAAATTATTTACTCTCTATCTGGCTCAGTTTCCCAGCTGTGAAATGGGGATAATAGTGGCAACAACCCTGAAGAGGCTGTGGTGAGACTTCAATGAGTTAATACAGGTAAAGCCTGTGAGTGGTCAGCCCAGGGTAAGTGCGGTAGGAGAGTTAGCTCTTGAGATTGTTGTTACTCCATAGCTCTACTAACTCCTGTTAAATGCATGTAGGAGCTACTCCCAGGCAAAAGATGTTCAATGTGTATTTGTTGAATTGATAGGTAAATTCTAATGTTTAGAGTATTTTATACATCAGATGAAATAGTCAAACAGCAGTCATCCCTAACACTGTCACCTTAGGACGCTTGGTACTTTTGAACCTTAGTCACCTTGTCTTAGGTGAAGAAATTCAGAGAAGCACCCCAGTGGGAGGAAGAGCTTCCAGCGATGAAAGCGGAAGTGTTAGTTGCTCAGTCCCGTCCGACTCTTTGTGACCCCATGGACTGTAGCCCAGCAGGCTTCTCTGTCCGTGGAATTCTTTAGGCAAAAATATTGGAGTGGGTTGCCATTCCCTTCTCCAGAGGATCTTCCCAACCCAGAGATCAAACCCAGGTCTCCTGAACTACAGGCTGATTCTTCACTGTCTGGGTCACTGGGGAGCCCTTCCTGTGACGGAGATATTTAAAAGAAAACTGAATCCAATCCTTGGTAATGCAAATACTCATCCCAGGGTGGTCTGAATGCGCATTCGGGGGATCCGAATCATTTAACCCCTTCATGCCTTCACCAAATGAGAGGTGGAGTAAGTGTTTTGCAGTGGGTCCTTGAGATGTTAATTCCTGTCCTTAAATAAACTTGGGAAATCTAAGGTCAAGTTAAATAGATTTCTGCTGTCTTCTTCCTCCTGGCAGCATTTCTCAGAATCTTTGAAGCTCATTTGTGTTGCAGTTCTGAAGGAATATGTAGAATGAAGGAATATGTAGTATTTTCCAGCATTTCTCAGAAATTTCGGAGCTCATCTGTGTTGTAATTCTGCAGGAATATGTAGAATGACATATTTTCCAAAGTTGTTTGAGGACAGAATCTCTTTTTCCCCTTGCTGGGGGGCATCTGCTTATTGTGGGGCATATTGCTCTATAAACGCTGGATGCCTCTGAGGTTCTTCCCTCCCATATCTTATGGAAGGCGGAGGTTGCTTTTAAGTATGTAATTATATATATTAAACTATATAATTGAATCTCTGAATTGTGCTTGGTAATGTTGTACCACGTGTTCAGGGAAACAAACTCACTCAGGACAGTGCAGATAGTGGAGTGCAGTTCATTACACCGGTGGGCCCAGGGCAGAGTCTCCTCTTAGCCAAGGACCCCGACCTGTTTTTGTGAAAACCTTATATACCCTAAGTGTACATGCCCAAACCCACCTCCCCAAATTCCTTGAAACTAGTCTGGACAAGGTAAGAGAGAGACGATCAAAGCTAACCAATGATTCATGTGTCACAAGCCTAGATAAGAAGTGGAGATTTATCAATAGGCCTGTGGTCATATCCCAGTAAACATAATGGAATTTACCACTTTGTTCTGTTACAGAGATAATTAACATATTCTTTTAGGCAGCGGAGAGTCCAAGTCCAAGTCCTGAGGCTTTTTTTATCGGGGGTCTGGTTTTTCCATTGGTATACTGCTTCTGTAGACCTCGGGCACAAAGTTCAGAGTCCGTTGGGAGGGTGACCATGTGTGTAGCCCAGTGTTCACAGCCTGGCCTAAGACGGAGTCCAGCTCTGTCTGTTTCCTCCTTCAGTAAATGTCCACAGCAGGCTGGGTTCTCACCTTGGCCTGTAGTTGGAATCACCTGGGGAGATTTAGAAAGTACTGCGCCTCAGGCTAGATCCTGGGGATTCTAATCTAGTTGGGCATTAGGTTCAGCAGCTAAAACTCCCCACGTGATTCTAGTGTGCAGCCAAGGTTGAGAACCGCTGGGCTAGGAGAAGTTTCCCTGGCTGGGACAGGTGATAGCCGTGGTTAGGAATGAAAAGGCCCATAAAGTTCAGATGGGAAAGGAAGACCTAAAGAAAGAGATGCGGTGAGGATGATGATTAAGACCTTGGAGAGCCTGGGGGAAAGCCGCGTGAGAGCAGAGACGGCTGAAAGGTGATGAAGGATCGTGTAACCATCGTGGGTGGGAGCTATGTACATATGTGTCCCTAGGACAGCCACCAGGGGCGCTCACATACCCCTAAAGACCATGCACAAACACACAGATACAAATCTCAGAAACCAAAGCAAGTAGCTTGGCTTGAATTGATGAGAGCAGACCATTAGCCAGAATATCACCAACTTCAAGATCAAGGTCACACTCAGGAGACTTCCCCTGGGTAGAACTCCAAGTCTTAAAAAAAGCAGTCTTTGGACTGCAGACGAAGAGAGGTCCTGTTTGCAGTTTGTGTCCGTTGAAGCCAGTGAGCCCCGAGTTTCCTCCCATTGCAGTGAGATGTGTGGGCCAGGAAACCCTCCCTTGATTTTTGGAGGTGCCGCCTGCTGGCTTCCACTGGACCTGGAGGGAAGGAGGAGGAAGCCAGGGGCGAGGGCACTAGGGATGCTCTTGAGGGGTGGCGCGGCTATGCGCCGAGCCCAGCAGGCAGTAACCGCCCACCCAAACCTGCGGCCACAGAACAAGGGCAGGTCAGCCCTGCCAGACTCGCTTTGCTGAGAGCGGGCGCATCTGATGGGGACCTCACAGCCCCATGTGCTTCCAAGCCAAGGTGGACACACCAAGCAGCTGTGCCAGCTGCCCTACACGGACCCCGACGGCAAGTGTGGCAGACATCACTAACCAATCACAGCGCGACTTCACGATGAGCTTGGGCACAGCCTCAGGGCGCTTCACAACACCGTGAAGGGCACTGCCCAGCAGCTGCCGCCAGGTAGTCAGGGGCAGCACTCGGTTCCCACCCCAGGCCTGGGCTTTGCTCTGCTCGGAAACGATGGGGGCGGCAGCGCTGTGCCGGCGACAAGGTCCTGCTTATCCATCACTCTGACATTTGAAAAGACTGAAAGCAGAAGCCTGTGCCTAGCGCTGTGCTGAGGCACTGGAGATACAGCAGCGGATGAAGCAGGCGTGGCCCCTACCGGTAAGTCAGTAAATCTCAGCATACAAATGCAGATTTCTAGTGAATGCTACTGAAGGTTTGGAAGGCTAACAATTACACACTGCCCTTCATCCCTACCCTCCTTCTTCCCTTGGTTTAGAAATTTTAGGAGGTACAGAAAGAAATGTAGATAAAAAGATCACTTCATTGCTGAGAAGCTATGACAAGTATGGATGGCCAGCTGGGCTTGTTTATGCCCTGAATTGCACTCATCACCCCTCTTCCCAAAACCTCAGGCCACGAGGGCGAAGCCTGTCCCGTCAGGCCTACCTCACAGGTGTAGAGGTCTAGACCAGCCACCTCTGCCGGTGGAGGGACTCGCCAACCAGGTCTTCCTTCTCCCAAACCCACCAATCAGAGGAGCTGGTGCTCCCTTGGCAGGGACCGGGCAGGAGGCTGGGAGTGTTCCCCTAGTAGGGGTGCCCTGACTTGGAAGCCTGAGGCAGGTGGAATAATTGACTCCCCCTGCCTCACATACAGAGCAGGGCTGCCACAGGAATAGTAAAGGAATCAATCAATACAAGAAGATCACTCAGTTAGAATCTGGATAGCAGGAAGGCTCCTTTGAGTGGGACACTAGACACGAGCCCTCAAGCAGTTTGGATCCAAAACCCAAAATATTTACCTTCAGAGACTGGATCCTGCAGGGCCTAATGCTAAGGAGCTGGGTTTTCTCTTAACAGTAAACACACATATTGAGGAGCTTAGGCAGGAGACTGACAGATCAGCTTAGCATTTTCAAAAGCTCATTCTGCCAGCCATGAGAAGTGGAGGCAGATAAGAGACAGGCTGACAGAATTAGTAAATAAAAACACAGGAAGCCCAGTTGAGTCTGAAATTCAAGTTAGCAACAAATAAGTATATACCAAATATCACACGGGACATGAGTGAGTGAGTGAGTCGTGTCCGACCGACTCTTTGTGACCCCGTGGACCATACAGTCCATGGAGTTCTCCAGGCCAGAAAACTGGAGTGGGTAGCCTTTCCCTTCTCCAGGGGATCTTCCCAACCCAGGGATGGAACCCAGGTCTCCCGGATTGCAGGCAGATTCTTTACTGTCTGAACCTGTAGGGAAACCCATGAATACTGGAATAGGGAGCCTATCCCTTCTCCAGCGGATCTTACTTCTACTTAAAAAAATTGCTGTTTATCTGAAATCAGTGCTTATCTGTTGGCCCACATTTAACTGAGTGTTGAGTATGTTACAGTGATGGGGTGGATACCCATCCTGTCGTGGAGGTGGACTCCTGGTGACGGGCTGATGCAGTGGATGAGGACTATGGTCTGGGGCCGAGGCTGACTTGGTGCCAGTAGAGTCAATGTCTCAGAGTGGGAATGTCGGTAGCTCTGACTCTCCAGTCAGCTAGTCACAGAAGGCTGGGCTCCTTCTGCAGCCATGCTTGTTATGATATTTGCCTCTTTTTTAACTGATTTCAATATAACCTCGAATGGGAGCTGAGACACAGGGAAAGGCCCCTGAGCACTGCCAAATGAAAGTGACATAGACGCTGTTCAGTCCAACCATCGTGGGGCCTGGATAGCACAGCACATCTCTGAGGAAATGATAATAAAAGCCTCAAAACGCAGAGGACAGTGGAATTAGTCTGCAGACAAGAGGGTTCTGCGTTCTGGTCTTCTGACTGTGACTCTGGACAGGTTCCTTAATGATTCCTTCATTATGTAAGTTGTGATGTAAATATAGCCTGTCTTGTTACATGGCTGTTATGAATGTTGTATGAATTACAAATATGAACAATATTTGAATAATATTCAGATTCTGTTATGGACAGAAGGTTTGCGTCCTATGAAACTTTGGATGTTGAAGCCTTAACCCCCCAGTGTGATGGTATTTGCAGAGGAGGCCTTTGAGAAGTAATTAGGGTTAGATGAAGTCATGAGGATGGGGCCCCGTGATGAGACTGGCTGCCTAAGAAGCAGAGGACGCTGGTGCTGGGTCTCTGTCTGTCTCCCTTCACACGTGCACGCTGGAAAAGCCGTGTGAGGACTCCGTGGGCTGCTTGCCAGCCAGGAAGCACCTTCAGGGCCCAACCCTGCTGCCCCCTGACCTCTGCCGGCCTTCCAGCCTGCAGAACTGTGAGAAACACATTTCTGTTGTTTAAGTCACCCAGTCTATGTCACCTATGTCCTTCCGTGCTGATTGAAACAGGTGCTATTAATTTTACAAAAGTGATTCGGTATCAGTGAGCAAGAAATCAGCCGCGAAGCAGAACCTCCTGCTATTTTCAGCCTGCCAGTGGACGCGCTAACTCCGTCTGCCAGGCCGCCTCTCCTCTGCGGTCTTCGGTCTCGGGTTTCAGAGTGAAATATATGTGTGTATTTTTTGCCTTCTCCTTTTTCCAAACACACACGTTAAGGGCCACTTTGAAAAGGAGACGTCAGAAAGGGCACAAGTGTGTGAGGAAGGGGAAAGGGAGCTTGGTTGCTAGGAAACCAGGGAACCAGTGTAGTTCAACAGCCGCTAGGCGTTTAGGGGCTGTGTGAATTGTGCTGACTGTGTGCATGTGAGCATGGGGCCAGGGAGGGGGGCACTTCTCTTTTAGCACAAACTAGAAAACTGGGGGGGGGGTGCCTCCTACATGGCCCTAGTGGTGAAGAACCCTCCTGCCAGTGCAGGAGATATAAGAGACACGGATTTGATCCCTGGGTCGGGAAGGTCCCCTGGTGGAGAGAATGGCGACCCCCTCCAGTGTCTTGCCTGGAGAATCTCCATGGACAGAGGAGCCTGGGGGCTGTAGTCTGTGACGTCGCAGAGTCGGACACGACCGAGCGACTCAGCATGCACGCACACGGAAAACTGGGGCATCTGGCGCTCCAGTCAGAAATCAGGGATGAAGACATGCTGGACACTGTAAGGCTTCCTGGGACTAGAGACAGAAATCCAGTTCCAGTAATGGGAATTCATTAGATAACTGGGAGGTCCGGGGTGGATCTTGCTTCAGGCAGGGCTGGACCCAGTCACTGGAGTGATGTCATTAGCCCACTCTCTCTATCTCTCTGGGCAGTGGGTTCATTCTCATTTGATTTTTCTGTCCCTAAGGGGGCTCTCTGCTGGTGGTAGGGAAGGGGCACTCTGGTTTTGAGGAAGTCCAGGTTCCTCTGTTTCAGGGAGCTACCTTCAGCAGGGAAAGATCTTCTCTTTCCCACGATCCATGTGTGAAATCCCATGCAAGGAGTCCGGTTAGCTCTGCTTCAATCAGAGGCTCTCCCACTTGACTGATACCTATGGCAGAGGAGCAGAGTATTCCGCTTTGCAGCCCCACCCGAGCCATACAGAACAGAGGGGCAGTTCCCCCAAAGAAATATGGGGATGTTACAAGAAGCTGAGGAAATGGAAGTAGGCAGATCAAGCTGATACCCACCACGTTACTTGAAAAGACGTCCACAAGTTTGCCGTGACTTATCCATTTGGGAGCTTCGGGAGGGAGGTCCCAGAGGGAGGGGATGTATGAACACCTATAGCTGATTCACTTCATTGTACAGTAGAAGCTAGCACAGCATTTAAAGCAACTATACTCCAATTATAAAAACAGATACTCAAGCAGCCATGCAGAGGTCCTCGCGGCAAGCCACAGGCCTCCTACCAACAACCGGCAACATCTTACCCAGTGTATAAATCAGCAGCTTTAGAAATAAAGCCTCAGCCCCGCTCAGCCCTTCAGGCAATTGGACTCTGGCTGATGTCCTGATAGCACTCCTGTGAGAAATCCTGAGCCAGAATCCTTAAGCCACTTTCAAACCCCTGAACCTGAAACTAGGAGATGATAACTGTTGTTTGAAGCTACCAAATTTTGGTGTAATTTGTTACATAGAAATAAACACAATAGTAAAAGTGGAAGTCGCTCAGTCATGTCCGACTCTTTGCAACCCCATGGACTATACAGTCCATGGAATTCTCCAGGCCAGAACACTGGAGTGGATAGCCTTTCCCTTCTCCAGGGGATCTTCCCAACCCAGGGATCGAACCCAGGTCTCCCACACTGCAGGCGGATTCTTTACCAGCTGAGCCACAAGGGAAGCCCTATAAACACAATACTACAAGATTTAAAAAAATAGGTACAGAGACTGAGAGGTGGTAAAATGTGATATTTATACAGCATAATACTGAGCGGGCTTCCCAGGCAGTGCTAGTGGTGAAGGACCCACCGCCAATGCAGGAGACGCAAGAGACATGCGTTCCATGCCTGCGTGGGGGGACCCCTTGGGGGAGGTCATGGCAACCCGCTCCAGTATTCTTGCCTGGGAAATCCCACGGACAGAGGAGCCTGGTGGGCTACAGTCCGTGGGGTCGCAAGGAGCTGAACAGGACTGAAGAGACTTAGCAAGCCCATGCACACACACACACACACACACACACACACTAAGTAACGAGAAAAAAGGAGGTACCGTTATATTTACTGACTTAAGGTGGCTTTGATCTATGTTAAGAGGAGAAGCAGGTTGTAAAACAGTTGTAAATGTAAATTTTATAATTGTGACAGCATGTCAAATGTAGGGTTTTTGTAAAAAAAATGAAAATTTAGAGAAATAACCCTATTGGCATCTGCCCCAAATTGCTACCAGTGGCTCCCTTAAGGGCAGTTGCACTGAATTCCTTTTTATTATCAACTCTGAAAGTATGACATTTACATGAACATGTATTATTTTTATATTAAAACAAGATGAAATAATAAATATGGACATTTTAAAATGAATAGCTTTGTTGAGATCTAACCCACATATCATACATGTATCCTTTTGAAGTATACAATTCAGTCTGTTTTTAGTATATTCAGAGTTGTGCAGATATCACCACTATCTAATTTCAGCACAATTTTCTCACATCAAAAAGAAACGCTATAGCTGACAGCAGTCACTACCCATTCTCCCTTCCCCCACAGCACGTGGGAAACCCTAATTCACTGCCTGTCCCTATGCATTGCCTCTTCTGGGTGATTTCCTACAAATGGGATCAATACTGCATGGCCTTTTCTGTCTGACTTCTTTCATTAGAATAATGTTTCTGAGGTTCGCCCACGTGGTGGCATGGCTCGGTATTTCTCTCTTTATTGCTGATTACCATTCAGTTATGTGAATGAACCACGCTACTTTCTGCCCATTCATCAATTGGTGGTCATTTCGACTCATTCTGTTTTTGGCTACCAAGAATGATGCTGCTGCGAACGTTTGTGCACAGGTGTTTGTGTAGGCATGTTTCCAGTTCTCCTGGGCACGTACCTTGGAGTGGAGTGACTGGATCATATGGTAATTCAGTGTTTAACTCTTTGAGAAACTGCAAAAAAGTTTCTCAAAAGCAGCTATGCCATTTTGCTTTCCCACCAGCAATGTGTAAGGGTCATAATTTCTCCTCAGCCTTGTCAACTCTTATTTTCCATCTTTCAAAATTTCAGTCATCTTCATGGGACTACAGTGACATTTAGTTGTGGCTCTGATTTGCATTTCTCTAATGATTAATGATGCTGAACATCTTTTTGTGAAATATTTGCCAATTTTAATGTCTTCTTTGGAGAAATGTTCCTCAAAATCCTTTGCCCATTAAAAACATGGTTTAGTCATCCCTTTATTGTTCAGCTGCAAGAGTTCTTTGCATATTCTGTATGGCTCTTTTCTGTGGGTTTTCTTTTCATTTTCTTGATGGATGCGTATCCTTTGTTTTTTCTTTAGGCACTTGTATTTTTGATGTCATATCTAAGAAACCACTGCTTAAAGCAAGGCCATGAATATTGGCATCTATGTATTATTCTAAGAGTTTTAATGAGATGAAATGATATCTCATGGTTTTGATTTGCATTTCCTTAATGACTAATAATGTTGAGCATTTATTCATGTTTTTATTAGCCATTTGTATGTCTTCTTCAAAGAAATGTCTATTCAAATCCTTTGCCATTTTAAAGTTGGGTTGTTTTTCTATTTGTTGGTGAGTTATAAAAGTTATTTATATATTTTGGATGTTAAGTCATTGTCAGATATATAACTTACAAATATTTTCTCTCATTCTATGGTTATCTATTTAAGCACACTCTTGATAGTATCCTTTGATACGTTTTAGAAGATTTAAATTTTTGTGAAATCCATTTTATCTATTTTTTCTTTTGTTACTTATGCTTTTAGTGTCATATCTAGAAAACCAATGTCAAAACCAAGATCATAGAGATGTATACTTATACTTCTTCTAAGGGTTTTATAGTTTTGAGTGCTTATATTTAGCTCTTCTATCTACTTTGAGTTAGGTCTGATATGTGGCACGAGGTAAGGATCCAGCCTCTTTCTTTGCATGTGGAAACCCAGCTGCCCCATTTGTTGAAGGATATTCAGTCTTTTTGAAAGCGTGGTTCTGGTGGCTGCTTAATATTCCGTAATATCTTACTGTTTGGTCGCTCATTCCTTCTTTGCCTTGTGATGTTCTAGACATAACATATAATTTGCTCCTTGCCCACATCTTTCTTTAGAAAATCTATCCAGCTCATTTTATTTTTATTGTTGGTTCAGTTGCCAAGACCTGGTGGACTCTTCATGACCCCACGGACTGCAGCATACCAGGCTTCCCTGTTCTTCACTATCTCTTGGAGTTTGCTCAGATTTAATGTCCACTGTGTCAGGGATGCTATGTAACATCTCATCCTCTGTTATCTGCTTCTCCTCCTGCCCTCGGTTTTCCCAACATCAGGGTCTTTTTCCAGTGAGTTGGCTTTTCGCATCAGGTGGCCAAAGTATTGGAGCGTCAGCATCAATCCTTTCAGTGAATGAATATTCAGAGTTGATTTCCTTTAGGATAGACTAGCTTGATCTCCTTGTAGTCCAAGAGTCAAGAGTCTTCTCCAAAACCAGAGTTTAAAGGCATTAGTACTTCTGTGCTCAGCCTTCTTTATGGTCCAACTCTCACATCCATACACGACTACTGGAAAAACCATAGCTTTGACTATACAGACCTTTGTTGGCAAAGTGATGTCTCTGCTTTTTAATATGAGGTCTAGGTTTGTCATAGTTTTCCTTCCAAGGAGCAAGTGTCTTTTAATTGCAGTCACCATCTGTGGTGATTTTGGAACCCAAGAAGAGAAAATCTGTCACTGCTTCCACTTTTTCCCCACCTCTTTGTCATGAAGTGATGGGACCAAATGCCATGATCTTAATTATTTGAGTGTTGAGTTTAAGCCAGATTTTTCACTCTTCTCTTTCACCCTCATCAAGAGGCTCTTTAATTCCTCTTTGCTTTCTGCCATTAGAGTGGTATCAGCTCATAGCCACAGAAAAAGCAACCCCTAGCGCTCTCATAATCATTGCCTTTGGACATGACGGATTGGACCACAGGCAGACAGTCAAAGCTGATCCTATCAGACCTTTCCTTTAGGAATTTATCACTGGAGATAGTAAAACTATGCCAGTCAAATTTGTGGACATGAGTTTAAAGGTAATATGAATGATAGGGATTGAGGTTATAATAATGAAGTGTGTATGAAGGGGAGAGAAGTGGGCTATAAGAACAGTGAGGAATTGTGTAGGCGCAATTAAAACTGAGACTTTGAGAGAACTGGAGAGATTTGTGGTTGGGTAACTAGTTTTATGAAGCCCATAAGATTCTCCCCTTCCTTTCAGTTCAGTTGTCACACAAAGAGTGTGCAGACCCCATGGACTGCAACACACCAGGCCTTCCTGTCCATCACCAACTCCGGGAGCTGGCTCAAACTCATGTCCATTGAGCTGGTGATGCCATCCAGCCATCTCATCCTCTGTCGTCCCCTTCTCCTCCTGCCTTCAATCCCTCCCAGCATCAGGGTCTTTTTCAATGAGTCAGTTCTTCACATCAGGTGGCCAAAGCATTGGAGCTTGCGCTTCAGCTTCAGTATCAGTCCTTCTAATGAATACTCAGGACTGAGTTCCTCCGAGATGGAGTGGTTGGATCTCCTCGAGTCCAGGAGGACTCAAGGGGCTCGCCTCCCTTCACGCCCTCCCTTTACTTCCTTCTTTTCTGGAATGACTTTGAATGGATGTCTGTTCTTTTGCAAACAAACTTTCCCGCAGACAGGGCTTGTATTGGTTAGGAATCTCGCTTTGCAAGAGATAAAACACTCAACTAGGTTAAGCCAATAAAGGGCTTTTATTGGTTCCTATACCCAGAAAGCCTGCTATGTAGCCTGATCTTGGGATTCAAAAATGTCATCTAGAATTGGTTCTCTCTCTCTTTCAGGCCTACCTTGTGGAGTGTTCATTTAATTCCCAGCCTCTTAGGAACTCTTATCTCCGATCATCTCTGACTGTCAACAGGCCCTAAAGGAAGAAAGCACTCTTTCCTGTCGCTCCTGTGCGCGCCTGGGACCCACTGATGGTGCCCACGGTGTGTGAGTCATGCCCATCCCTCGCCCAGCCTCAGGGGATCTGCTGCTGGGGCTGAGAACATCCAGTCCTGGCATGGGGAACCTCCCTGGAGCCACACTGATTGGAAATGAGGAGCAGGGTTTCATAAAGGAAATTCTGCATTCTTTTATGAAATAAAGATGGGAATGGTTTCTGAGTAGCCAAAGTGAAAAGCAGAAGACCACCTCAGGCACTTGAATGAATTCTGATGCTTCTTTATGGAGGTCCTTGTACACGAATATTTGTTGATATCTCATTATTTCTTAAGATGCGGTTTCATTTCTGTTGCCACGTGACAAACCACCTCAAAACTCAATGGCTTGGGAAAGCAACAGTGATCGATTTCTCACTATCCTGTGGGTTGACTGGGCTCAGCTGGGACGTTCCGTTCCATGTGCTGTAGCTTCAGCTACACATTGTAGTCACATTTGTGGCTGCATTCAGCTGAGAGCCCGACTGAGGCAGTATCATCAAAGACAGTCTCTCCATAAGTTAGGAATTTGGGGGTTAACATATCCACACTACCACACATAAAATAGATGACCAACGAGGGCCTACTACCGCAGCAGGGGATCTGTACTAAAGATCATCGAAAAAGCAAAGAGAGTTCCAGAAAAACATCTATTTCTGCTTTATCGACTATGCCAAAGCCCTTGACTGTGTGGATCACAATAAACTGTGTGGAAAATTCTGAGAGAGGTGGGAATACCAGACCACCTGACCTGCCTCTTGAGAAACCTGTATGCAGGTCAGGAAGCAACAGTTAGAACTGGACATGAAACAACAGACTGGTTCCAAATAGGAAAAGGAGTACGTCAAGGCTGTATATTGTCCCCCTGCTTATTTAACTTCTATGCAGAGTACATCGTGAGAAACGCTGGACTGGAAGAAGCACAAGCTGGAATCAAGATTGCTGGGAGAAATATCAATAACCTCAGATATGCAGATGATACCACTCTTATGGCAGAAAGTGAAGAGGAACTCAAATAAGCCTCTTGATGAAAGTGAAAGAGGAGAGGAAAAAGTTGGCTTAAAGCTCAACATTCAGAAAACGAATATCATGGCATCTGGTCCCATCACTTCATGGGAGATAGATGGGGAAACAGTGGAAATAGTGTCAGACTTATTTTTTTGGGCTCCAAAATCATTGCAGATAGTGATTGCAGCCATGAAATTAAAAGACACCTACTCCTTGGAAGGAAAGTTATGACCAACCTAGATAGCATATTAAAAAGCAGAGATATTACTTTGCCAACAAAGGTCCGTCTAGTAAAGGCTTTGGTTTTTCCAGTGGCTGTGTATGGATGTGAGAGTTGGACTGTGAAGAAAGCTGAGTTGGACTGTGAAGAAAGCTGAGTGCTGAAAAATTGATGCTTTTGAACTGTGGTGCTGGAGAAGATTCTTGAGAGTCCCTTGGACTGCAAGGAGATCCAACCAGTCCATCCTAAAGGAGATCAGTCTTGGGTGTTCATCGGAAGGACTGATGCTGAAGCTGAAACTCCAATATTTTGGCCACCTCGTGTGAAGAGCTGACTCATTGGAAAAGACCCTGATGCTGGGAGGGATTGGGGGCAGAAGAAGGGGACGACAGAGGATGAGATGACTGGATGGCATCACGGACTCGATGCATATGAGTTTGGGTGAACTGCAGGAGTTGGTGATGGACAGAGAGGCCTGGCATGCTGCAATTCATGGGGTCA
>SJYF01000236.1:3649886-3665368 GCA_006410515.1 Procapra przewalskii | reverse complement strand
CAACATTCAGAAAACGAAGATCATGGCATCTGGTCCCATCACTTCATGGTAAATAGACGGGGAAATCATGGAAAAGTGGCAACAGTGGTTGACTTTCCTTTTCTGGGCTCCAAAATCCCTGCAGATGGTGACTGTAGCCATGAAATTAAATTCGCTTACTACTTGGAAGGAAAGTTATGACCAACCTACACAGCACATTAAAAAGCAGAGACCTTACTTTGTCAACAAGTGTCCGTCTAGTCAAGGCTACGGTTTTTCCAGTGGTCATGTATGGATGTGAGAGGTGGACTGTGGAGAAAGCTGAGCGCCAAAGAATTGATGCTTTTGAACTATGGTGTTGGAGAAGACTCTTGAGAGTCCCTTGGACTGCAAGGAGATCCAACCAGTCCATCCTAAAGGAGATCATTTCTGGGTGTTCATTGGAGGGACTTAAACTCCAATACTTTGGCCATCTCATGGGAAGAGCTGACTGATTGGAAAAGACCCTGATGCTGGGAGGGATTGAGGGCAGGAGGAGAAGGGGACGACAGAGGGTGAGATGGCTGGATGGCATCACCGACTTGATGGGCATGAATTTGGGTGGACTCTGGGAATTGGTAATGGACAGGGAGGCCTGGCATGCTGCAGTTCATGGGGTTGCAAAGATTCAGTGACTGAACTGAACTGAACTGAACTGAAGGGGCCAACTGGTGAAGGCATTTTTGAAGAAGGTGAATAAGACGGCAGAGCATTTACCTTACAGATAACCAGACTTACTATGAAGCTGCTGTAATTAAGATGGCATGGTGCTGTCCCCGCAGTAGATGCATTGACCGGTGGACTATAGTAGACCCCTAAGAGAACAGGCCGGGGCACCTACGCGTCTTCTGATGTGTGATAGGATCAGCTTGGTGGTGGATCCCCGGGAAGGGCTCTGTAGGAAGTGGAGCTAAACACATGGCTGTCTACAGGTATAAAGATAAAATTAGCCTCCACTCATCCCACACCCCCCAGTACCTCCAGGTGAATTAAAGTACTTTAATTATAGGAGCAAAACTTTTAACTTCTTAGCAAGAAATATAGGTTAATATTTTCTCCTGACCTTCAGGGTAAGAAATGGTTTCTTAAATGAGACACGAGGAAGACAGCACTGGGGGACCCTGGCCCAGAGCCTCCTGGGTCCAGCCCTCCGTCCGTCTCTGCTGGGTGTGGCCCGGGAGAGCATGGCCTCGGTAGGGACGTGGTGAGTCCCGGGCACATGGCAGGTTCATCCCACGCGGTGCTGTCCGTGGGGTGGTCTGAGTGGCCCATTCCCATGGCTACAGGGCTGAGATGACCTGGCTCCATCTGAACTCCGATAAAGCCCAATAAACTGTCCTGAGTTGATCCCTCTCCTGACCAAACTACCTTGGTAGACAGATACATAGGGAGGGTTTTCTTTTCCATGGAGTACAGTACCCTTTTAAACCCGTTAAACAGAAATGGCTCTTTACAACATCTGAGGACTGATGTTAAAGCTAAAGCACCAATACTTTAGCCACCTGATGTAAAGAACTGACTCATCAAAAAAGACCCTGATGCTGGGAAAGATTGAAGGCGGAAGGAGAAGGGAACGACAGAGGACGAGATGGCTGGATGGCATCACTGACTGGATGGGCATGAGTCTGAGCAAGCTCCGGAAGTTGGTGATGGACAGGGAGGCCTGGAGTGCTGCAGTCCATGGGGTCGCAAAGAGTCGGACATGACTGAGCGACTGAACTGAACTGAAGCAGAAGTGGCATTCATTCCTAGAGATGGAATGTCTAGGAGGACTAGAGGCTCTAATAAGGGGCCATGCGGCGTGGACAGCCCCAGATGACCCCTGGGGTCGCTCACACTGGGCACAGGTACCACAAGCCATGCTCCTGGCTTTAGACTTTCCAGGCCTGCAGGCTCTGGCAGCTGGATCTGTTCACCAGCAAGACTTCCGGGTGGCTCTGCCTCCCCTGCAGCTCTGGCCTCCCCTTGCCGTCTCTGCGGGAGCCTCTGGTGGGTCCCCTGCAGGGGCCTCGCTCAAAGGGAGGCTGCAAAGGCGATTTCTGCCTTACTTGTCACCGCCTCATCTCTCCCTTTTTATTTCTACAAACCTCTATGCCAAGTTCAATCCACAAACATATAGATTATTTTTAATAACTACGTGTATGCTGGTGACTTTTCATAACATTAGCACTGTGACTCAATAAGTAAGTAAGTGAAGCGAAGTAAAGTGAAGTTGCTCAGTTGTGTCCGACTCTTTGCGACCCTGTGGACTGTAGCCCGCCAGGCTCCTCCGTCCATGGGATTCTCCAGGCAAGAATACTGGAGTGGGTTGCCATTTCCTTCTCCAAATAAGTAAGTAAAGGAACTCTAAAATTCCAAGTCTGAATTATTTCGGGGAAAACATGACCCCAATCACGGCACCTGGTTCTTTCTGAATTTGTTCCTAGATCTGCGTGTTCCTCGATTCCACCCTACTCTGGGGCACAAGCTCTTTGCTTACTGACTTGCTGCATGATTCCCCGGCAGACACTGGCTACACGAAGAGGCTGTTCTGCCTCATGAAATGACTGGGAGATTTGTGGCGTGTGGAGAGTTGGGAGGGACGGTCCCGGAAGAGGTACGCGAGGCTCGTAGACAGGATGGTGGCATACTGTGTTACGCGCAGAAAGTCATCCCATTCCCACGTTCTTTGCAACATGACTTTCCTCCATCCAGCGATGGAGTCCACACCCTCTTAAACTCAGCTGCCTCTGGAAGCCTCCTACCCTGTGGGTGGGGATGTAAATCGGTGCAGCCACGATGGAGAACAGTATGGAGATTCCTCAAAAAACGAAAACTGGAGTTGCCGTATGATCCAGCAATCTGCATTTATTCAGAGAAAACTCTGCTTTGAAAGATATGAGCACCCAATGTCCATAGCAGCGCTATTGGCGATAGTTGAGACCCAGGAACAACCTGAATGTCGATCGACAGAGGAGTGGAGAAACAGACGTGGCACGTGAACAAAATGGAATGTCGCTCAGCTGTAAACAAAGGATGAAACGATGCTGCTCACAGCAACCCGGATGGACCTAGAGATTATCACACTGAGTGAAGTAAACCAAAGAAAGACAAATAGCGTATGATATCACCTATATGTAGAATCCAAAATGCAATACAAGTGAACTTGTTTACAAAACAGAAGCAGACTCACAGGCTTGGAGAACCAACCTATAGTTACCAAAGGGGGCAGGCTGGGAGAGGGATAAATTAGGGGTTTGGGATTAACATTTATGCACTATTATACATAAAACAGGTAAGCAAGAAGGACCTGCTGTATAGCACAGGGCACTATATTCAATGCCCTGTAATACCCTATGGTTCTACACCTGAAACGTTGTAAACCAACTACGTGTGTGTGTGCGTGTGTGCTAAGTCACGACTGAAGTGACTCAACTCTCTGCAACCCTATGGCACTGTACCCACCAGGCTCCTCCGTCCCTGGGATGCTCCAGGCAGCAGTACTGGAGTGGGCTGCCACTTCCTTCTCCAGGGCGTCTTCCTCGCCCAGGGAGCGAACCTGCGTCTCTTGTGTCTCCTGCATTGGCAGGTGGGTTCTTTACCACTAGTGCCGCCCGGGAAGCCCCGCAAATCAACAGCACTTCAACTAGAAAAAAAAGTATACAAATCCCAGGCTGGCCTGTGACTCACTTGGGCCAGTGGAATGTGCTGGAGGCCTGCGTGTCACATGCAGAGCCTGCACCTCAAGGGGCCTTGCAGCTGTTGCCTTTGTGCATCTGGGGCCCTGCCCTGGGGCCACTACGTCCCAGGGGAGCCCAGATGAAAGGCCACGTGGGGACCGAGGCCAGCAGCCCAGGGTTCCCACTGGGTCTGGTCCCCAGCTGGTTTTCCAGGAGCGAGCCCAGCAGAAACCATCTTGTCAATCCCCAGAATCATAAAAACAACGCATTCTTGTTGTTTCGAGCCACCAAGTTTTGGTGTCATTTTTCATGCTGCCATAAATGACGGAAACATAAAATCGAGGTCCTGAATGCACTCTGATGATTGAAAAGCTGGGTAACACGTAGATAGCGAGTTTATTTATTTTTCTAACAGTTAGTGGGTTTCTAGTGCACGCCAGACACCCTGTATGGCTTTGTTTCTGTCTGATCCCAGAGTCCTTGCTCCAGATCACACCACGACCTTTTTATTATTTTTTTTATTTTTATTTTTATTTTTGGCTATGCTGGGTCTTCGTTGCAGCGTTCAGGCTTTCTCCAGCTGCAGCGAGCGAGGGCTTCTCTCTAGTTGTGGCGCACAGGCTTCTCGCCGCCGTGGCCTCTCTCGCTGCAGAGCACACGCTCCAGGCCCACGGGCTGCAGTAGTTGTGGGGCACTGGTTTGTTGTCTCACCGCGTGTGGAATCATTTCGGACCAGGGATCGAACCTATATCTGCCGCATTGCCAGGCAGATTCTTACCTACTGTACCACCAGGGAAGTCTGCCTCCAGCACTTAGAAGGAAGCAAGACCAAATAACAAGGGATAAACAGAGACAGGGAAGTGACCCTCAAGCTCTGTGACTCCTACTTTCTGTGTTTATTTCCTGGTTAAAGATTACTTTCTGCAAGAAGGGAGGAACGACTTATGAAAGGATGACCTACGTTCCTATTCGGGCTTCTGTTTCAATAATTCCTTCCTTGAATTATTATTGTATAAAAGAGGAATGTTCTGAAATTGACTTGCGTTATAAGAAGTATGAGAATGGGAAAATTCGAACACACTTGTGAAAAATAAATAGAACTTGCATTGACTAATAATTCCTGTCAAGGCAGAAAGCCTTCTAAAGCAATGACTGACATTCATTCATTCAACACAAACCTGTTGAGTAATTACTAAGTGCCAGGCATTTTGCCTATTAATAAGCCCAGTGATATTTCCAATAAGACAAATGTGATGTTTTCTAGCACTCAAGTACTGTGTAGTCTAGTTAGAATAGAAAATTATACAAAAGCTCAACATCTGAGTTTACTATTTTCCCTAAATTAAAAACAAATCAATGAACTAAAGAAAAATGCTGCTTTGAGTTGATTTTCTAACTAAAGTGATAGAGCTGCAAATATTAAGATGCACTCTTAATATTATGGCAAAACCAACACAGTATTATAATGTAGAATAAAGTGTTAAAAAAATAAATAAAAAATAAAATTAAAAAAATTAAGATGCACTCTTAGCCCATGTGGTCACACACTACCCATATGTTTCATTTACAGTAAGTGCGGGCTGCCCTGTGAAGTTTGTGATCCAGAACATGGTAGGAATTTATCTCTTCATGGAACCATAAAGGAGATTCAAATTATAGATGACCCAAGAAGAAAATAATTCAGAATTTCGTGGAAGGCAACAAATTTCCCTCCGCCTCTTGTTTATGTTGCCTCTTGGATTGCACAGAAACACTCTCGCTTAGAACTATGTCGTGTTTGATGACTGTCGTTTGAAATAACCATATTAGAAACTGGCCTTCAGAGGAGTGTTTCACAGCAGTGGTGGGGCCGTTCTAGCTCAGGCTGAGTGGGGCTGGACGTGCTCCTTGCCTTCTCTGTGCTCAGTTTATGTCTTTGTGAGGTGAGACCACTGGATGAGATAATATCGAAGTCCTCCCTAGATGTAAATTTGCTAGGTCCTTGCAGGAGTTCTTGCTGCTTGTCGGCTGCTTTCTAGGCCTTGAGGACAAAATTCCCCAGGAGTTTCACATCAGTTTGATTGCACTTTTCTTTCTTGATGGTCACCTGGAATTTAGAAATTTTTTAAATCCGAATCCCCTCTATTGTTTTCCAGGTTAAGGTTTACAGGGTGTGTGCAGGGTGAGTGTGTGTGTATGCCTGGCTGAAGGTACAGTATGAGAAGGGCACAGTTCACCATGATGAGACTGATGTTTACTAGGACTGGGGGATTTTGAGAAACTGCTGGCCTCCGTGTTAGCCATCTGCTGGGCTTATATAATCCACCAGCAATAAAACACTGGGCTCTCCATATGCTGCTTTCTGGCCCCGGGTGAAGAGGCAACGGGCTGGGAGTTCAGGTGTCTATATTCCAGTCCTGATTCCAGCCCAGCAAGCTGTGTGATGAACAGCCTCTTTGGTCTGAACCTCAGGTTCTTCATCTGTACAATGGGCTGCTCTCGACCATGTTGACCTAGAGTGTCTGAAACCTATTTAGGTTCATCTAACTTCTATGCATTCTGAAGAGATCAGCCCTGGGATTTCTTTGGAAGGAATGATGCTAAAGCTGAAACTGCAGTACTTTGGCCACCTCATGTGAAGAGTTGACTCATTGGAAAAGACTCTGATTCTGGGAGGGATTGGGGGCAGGAGGAGAAGGGGACGACAGAGGATGAGATGGCTGGATGGCGTCACCAACTCGATGGATATGGGTTTGGGTGCACTCTGGGAGTTGGTGATGGACAGGGAGGCCTAGTGTGCTGCAGTTCATGAGGTAGCAAAGAGTTGGACACAACTGAGAGACTAAAATGAACTGAACTGAACTGAACGCTATTTTAGGAGTTTGGACTGAGTTCACAATAACACAATTAACCCCCAAATGATTTCAGCATGTAATATGCATATGTTCAACTCTCCCGCTCCTGTATTCTTGCCTGGGACATCCCATGGATGGAGGAGCCTGGCAGGCTACAGTCCATGGGGTCACAAAGAGACATGATTTGGCAGTTAAACAACAGGAGCAATAATAAGTTAAAAGAGAAGTGAGGTCACTTTTGAAGAATCATCACATTGATGCCACGCTGCCTGACTAAATGCCAGCTCTATCCCCTTTCACTGCTGTAGCTGCAGAAGCCACACCGTCGTCATGGATGCGTGCTAAGTTGCGTCAGTGTGTCCGACTCTTTGCAACCTCATGGACTGTAGCCGGCCTGCCTCCTCTGCCCATGGGATTCTCCAGGCGTGAACACTGGAGTGGGGTACCATTTCCTCCTCCAGGACACCACTGTCATACCCTCAGAAAATAACTTCTACCGTCACAAGCAGAGGAGGAGCTGAAGTGACTTGGAAGTTTCTGATCTATGAGCTCATCTTCCAAGAGTGGATTTATGCACAATCTGTAGGGTACTGAGCTGAGCTGATCATATGAGATACATGGAGCCGGTTCTTTAAGGCTGGGTCCCCCAGCCTTGACACTGGGGATATTTTGGGCTGGATAATTCTGGTTGTGGGAACTTCCCCATGCGTGGTAGATATTTAGCAGCATCCCTGGATCCTACCCGTTCCCTGCCAATAGCCCCTCCCTCCAGGTGTGACAGCAGAGATGTGTCCAGATTTTGCCAGGTGTCCACAGGGGCTAAATCAGCCTCCAAGGGGAGTGCTTCTGGAGATGTGTGTGTGTGTGTACATGCTCAGCTGTGTCCAACTCTTTGTCACTCCATGGACTGTAGCCTGCCAGGCTCCTCTGTCCATGGGATTCTGCAGGCAAGGGCGCTGGAGCGGGCGGCCATTCCTTTCTCCAGTGGATCTTTCCATCCAAGGACCAAACCTGCCTCTCCTGAGCCTCCTGCATTGGCAAGCAGGTTGTTTACCGGCGGAGCCACTGGGAAAGGCCCCTCTGGGTACGTGGACATTGTCGAAGGCAGTCTTGAGACAAGAACTGGGTGCAGGAGTTGCAGGAAGGGGGACCCCTTCCAGGGCCCGAAACTGGGCTGTTGTCTAACCCTCGGAAATGAATTGTCTGAGGAGACGTGTGCTGACAAAGCAAGAGATTTTCTTGGGAAAGGGTGCCCGGGTGGAGAGCAGTGGGGTAAGGGGAACTCAGGAGAACTGCTCTGCCGCGTGGCTCGCAGTCTCGGGTTTTATGGTGATGGGATTAGTTTCCGGGTGGTCTTTGGCCAATCACTCTAATTCAGTCTTTCCAGGTGGCCCACGCATCGCTCAGCCAAGATGGATGCTAGCGAGAGGGATTCTGGGAAGTGGACGGACACGCAGTGTCTCCTTTCGACCTTTCCCGAACTCTTGCGGTTGGTGGTGGCTGATTAGTTCCGTATTCCTTGCCAGGATCTCCTGTCATAAAACAGCTCATGCGAATGGGTACTATGGCGCCTGGCCAGGGTGGGCGGTCTCAGCCAGTGTGCTTCCCCTAACACACAGGTAGTTAGTTTGGGAGGTCATCTCAAGAAGCATCGTGCGAGACTGGCGAAGTCAGTCGGAAAGGGAGGAGAGCCCGTGCTCAGGAGCAGGTCACCGCTCTGGGCAGTGAGGGGTCAGGTTCTGAGGGAGCCTCCAGGTCCTAGCAGATGCACCGACGAGTGGGCCCATCCAGGAGCAGGGAAGCACGAAATTTTTCCACCACTAAACTGTGCTCAGGCAGGGCTGTAGGGGAGCCTCCTATCCTGACTCACCCCATCCCCAGATTTTCCCTTTGAGTTAGATCCATCTTTGTCTTCCAATAGCAATGCATATCTTTTTTTTTTTAATGCATGATTAATACAAGTATTTGTTTTGAATAATTCTATCTCCTGGATCCTCAGCTGTAGTGCAGATCCGCTGGGAAACCTCCAAAGTCCTCCCCAGTGCTCACATTCAAGGACTCTACCTGGGAATCCAGGCCAACTCCAGGAAGCTGAACAATAGATAGAAAGAGCATAGCCTGATCCGGTGGGGGGTGGGAGGACAGGCACCCATCCTTTGTCTTGCAAATTGAATACGGAGACAATTGCAGGGGAGCAGGTAAGACTTCCCACCGTGTCAGTTCTCAGCTGAAGGCACTTTTGTAACCGACTTTGCTTCCGCATTGACACTGCAGGGGCTCCGCTGGCAGCCTTCAAGTAATACCAGTGAGACTTCGTCACATAAATTGAACCATTTAGACAGAGCTGAGGTGACAGCAGAATGAACTTCAACTGGACCGTGGTGGGGAAGAGGGATAAACAGTCAGAAAATTAAGTCTGTGCCGATACAACCGTCCTGCAGCTTCTCCCATAATCTACCTTAAACCTGTTACTGAACCATCTTATCAGTTTGGGGCGTAAGGAAGACATGTTGGGAAAATCAAATTTTAGCATGAAAGAGAGAAATAACTGCCAATCATCTCAGCGAACGATGGACTGGTGAGTATTTTTCTTCCCCCCACCTCCCAGTGACATTTGTTTTCTTAACATTAAAACTGTTCACATCATCCGTTGTGCATCATGAGAGTGTCTCACTTTCTGGCATGGAAAGTTTTGATATACAGCCACTGACTTGGCCAGAGCTCTTGATTTTCCTCCAGGGAGTTCAAAGCACTTTCACTTACATGGTCTCATCTTATTTAGCTTTGCAAAATGAGGCAAAAGAAGAGAGGGGAGGTGGATGCCACTGGTCTCTTTTTGACCAATGGGAATGTTAAAATGCAGCAGATATGTATGTTCATGGCGTGGCCAAAGTAACCCAGAGTTCCAAGCTGGAGTCTTCCAGATCTTAGGGCTATCTACATTCCTCCTTCTGGAATGGGACCCTGGCAACATTTTCTCTTTGAGAAAGCTGCATGTTGGAAGATATGTCCAGAATTCTGAACAGAAAGCTTTATCAGTTTTGAAAATGCACCCCAGGCCAGATTCCAGGTCTGTGGCGGGATTCCTAGCCTGGCCAGAACAAAGAGAAGAGATGTTAACACCAGCTGAGGCTTAAAAAAAAAAATTAAGAAACAGGAAATAATCATTCCCTTTACTGCCAAGAATGGCAGTGCAAAGATCAGCCAAACCCACCTTTCCTGAAAACCCATGATCTGCTTTTCAAGGGGAAGAGGAAAGCGCCAGGAATAGACAATGGTTCTGAAACACGGGCTGACTTTTGAATATTCATGACTATTCTGATGCAAATGAATATTTCAGATTGAGCTGTTTTTGCAGAGGTGCTGTTGGAAATGTATACGCTTATGGAATTGCTTTCCTAGTTCTGCAGATTCTGAAGAACGACTTTCTTTGCTCATGTTTAATTCTCCTCAGAGGTTTCCCAGGTGTCAGCCTTTGGCTGGCTTCTTTTCACCAGAAACTAGGTATGGTTTAGCCTTAGCCCACAAGGAAAAGCCCGGCTTTGTTTCATCTGAGCCAGGTCTCTGATAGGCTCTTCTTGTTCTGCAGGCGGGCAAAGAGGCTTATCACACATCAGATTGTTTTTCCTTTGAGGTAACCTCAAACCAAAGCGCACTGTTCCCTGAAGAACACGGAGAGTACGAACGCTGTGCGGGTGCCTGGGGTGGCTCAGAGGGTCAGGAAGTCAGGAGGCTCCTTTGGATTCTGCGGCCGTGGCCCCAGAATCGAGCGGTGGGCGTCGGGTGAGGCACGCGGTCTGGCCGGGGCAGCGGACTCTGAAGACATGGAGACCCCGAGGGCTGAGGGAGACTTGGAGAGCTCCGAACCGCAGTGAGTGTTCCGAATCCCTCGGGGCAGCTGTGGGACCTCCTGGCCCCTTCAGGCTGGAGGCTGGCAGTGATCGCTGGTCAGGCTCGGGAGGAAGTTTGAGGGGACCGTGAAGGAGGCGCTTGTGGCTAGAGGGAAGACGTAGGTTGGTATGAACCCAGGGTCAGCTTTGGAGGAGAGAGGGCAGGTCCTGAGCTCCGTGTGAGGCCAGTGATGGAAGCTGCCTGCAGCCTCCCAAGTCTCCTGTGGTGGTTCAGTTTCTTAGTCGTGTCTGACTCTTGCGACCCCACAGACTGTAGCCCACCAGCCTCCTCTGTCCGTGGGAGTCTCCAGGCAAGAATACTAGAGTGGACTGCCATTTCCTTCTCCAGGGGATCTTCCCGACCCAGGAATTGAACCCGCGTCTCCTGCATTGTGGGCAGAGTCCTTACCAGCTGAGCCATCTTGTAGGTGGAGTAATAATACTCTGGGTTTTGGACAACTTCTGGGACGAGGCCGGGAAGCGCTTGTCCAGGCCGGTAGTGTCCCGGTGGAGGAGAGGCTGCTGTCTGCCAGGTCTCTGATCCTCTGGGCTCCTTGCACGGCCCCCAGAGGCCCTCCTGGAAGACCCTGGGCACGGCCTCGACATCCCTCCTTGGGGAGCCCTTGGCTGTCCATCCTTGCCAGACAGCCTTGCTTTCTCCAACCCAGCACCCCATCCACAAACACTCCACAGCCCACTCTCTCTTTGTGCCCATGGGGCGGACCCCAACTCATGTTTATTCAGCGAGTACTGCCCTTACTACGGGCTTCCCTTGTGGCTCAGCTGGTAAAGAATCTGCCCCCAGTGTGGGAGACCTGGGTTCCATCCCTGGGTCGGGAAGATCCCCTGGAGAAGGGATAGATACCCACTCCAGTATTCTGGCCTGGAGAATTCCATGGACTGTGTAGTCCATGGGGTTGCAAAGAGTTGGACATGACTGAGTGACTTTCACTCACTTGTCTAGTGACTATTTTGGGTGTGTGAGCTAGTTTTCTTTGAGGATTAGAGTCATATTTTACCTCGAATCTCTTCTTAACCCTCCCTCTCTTCCCACCTCAACCCTCAGCAGACAAACTGAGCACATAATAAATATCCACTCAATACTGTTGGTTTTTAGGGTCAGGGTGGCTCTGGTGAGGATGGAATATTGGTCCTGACAGCTCCCTACCAGGGATGAGGATGGGGGAGGGAACCCCTCTGGAGCCCAGGCTCTGTCCAAGGACAGCAGCTCTATCTGAAATAGGCCCTGAATAGACAACAAAGATATCAGCAACTCATAATTAAAAGGTAGAAAACACATTCATATAGTGTGCAGGGCTCATTCATTTGCTTCCAGATCAGGAAAGTTTCTATTAAAAAAAAAAGTTGTAAATGTCACCAAATGTCTCTGGTGAACTTTGGCAAGTTCCTTAACTTTTTTGAGCTTCACTTTCCTAATCTGCAAAGTGGAAATGATAACTAGCCCACCCACTAGGGTTGCTGGGAGGGTTAAATTAGATTATGTGTATAATCCCTTTAGCCTAGAATGTGGGAAAGAGTAGTAATGACTGCAATTATATTTCCTATTATCGTTGGGCTTCCCTGTGGCTCAGAGGGTAAAGCGTCTGCCTCCAGTGCGGAGACCCGGGTTCGATCCCTGGGTAGGGAAGATCCCCTGGAGAAGGAAATGGTAACCCACTCCAGTATTCTTGCCTGGAGAATCCCATGGATGTAGAAGCCTGGTAGGCTACATCCACGGGGTCGCAAAGAGTCGGACACGACTGAGCGACTTCACTCTCACTGTCCCATTAAACTAGTATGTCCCAGAGTCTGATAAGTGGATTGTTTGGTAGTACCTAAGATAATTATCTGTGGTACACTGATTGACTTTTGAAAAGCTTTAATGTGTGCTAGAAAAAGTATCATTTTATTATATTTATGATTTTATGGATATGTTTCTATTTATTTCTACATATTAATTACACACCACCCCTGAACTTTGTGGCTTCATACGACGGTGACTTGCCATTTCTCTGGGTCTGTGAGCTGGATCAGGCACGGCCAGCTGGTCATGCCCATCTGCACTCAGATGCACACATCTGGCACCTGCGCTGGGCTGGCTGCAGCAGCTGGGGCTCGCCGGGAAGCTCTCTCTTTTGCCTGTCTCAGCCAGGCGGCTGGACTTCTTTACATGGTTGATCGCGGCTCCAGATTTTCCAAAAGGACAAGTCCCATTGTGCAAGTGCCTGTTAAGTCTCTGCTTACGTCCTGCTAGCTAGGCTCCCATTGGTCCAAGCAAGTCACATGGCCAAGTCCAGAGTCAGTGGGTGGAACTGCACAACGTGTGAATCCTGGAAGGTACAGTCCTCTGGGGTTCAGTCCTTGGGTTGGAAAGATCCCCTGGAGAAGGGAAAGGCTACCCACTCCAGGATTCTGGCCTGGAGACTGTATAGTCCATGAGGTCGCAAGGAGTCAGACATGACTGAGCGACATTCACTTTTCACCCTAGTAAGAATCCACACGGGAATCCGGAGCAGCCTGGCTCCAGAATCTGGTCTAAACGGTCAGGCAGACCTCCTCACGCAGAGTGTATCAGCTATCTGTCTGCAGACTTAAGGAAGTAAGTCACCATGCATCCCACTTCGTTCATTGATTCGTGGGCCGTGAATTCAGATCGATCACAGCACAGCGGTGCTCCCCTCTGCTTCCCCATGTCCGGGGATAGACTGGAAGGACGCAAGTTGCTGAGAGCTGGCTGGGGTGGTTCAGCTGGCGTCATTGGTGCTAACCATCTGCTGAGGGTCTTCTGTTCTCCCCCACGTGACCTCCCCATGTGACCTCCTAACTCCTGGGCTCCTTCAGAGCACAGGGGTCTTACATAGCTGCTGGCTTCTCTTCACTGAGCAAGGTAGAAGCTGTCAGGTCTCTCGGAAGGGAGGCTCATATCTGAAAGCATTTCGCCTCTGCCATACTCCCTTAGTCAAGGACAGTCGCAAAGCTGGTCTAGATTCCAGGGCTGGAGAAAGGGACGCTGCTTTCGGTGAGAGAAGCAGCATGCGTGTGCAGGCAGGGAAGGACTCCATCGAGGCCGTATTTCTATACTTTCTACCATAGTATAGCACATATACTATATATAGTATACCACATTCTTTAAGTCCAGAATAACACCAACTTAAGGTTTTATTTTTCAATGGACAGGTTTTTCTTTTCTTTTTTATTTTTTAAGGAGGAATTTAGTTTCACAGCAAAACTGAGGGAAAGGTAGAGATTCTCCATGCAGCCCCTGCCCTTGCCAAGGCATGCATGCCAGTGTGCCAAGTCACTTCAGTGTGTCCAACTCTTTGTGACCCCATGGGCTCCAGTCTGCCAGGCTCCTCTGTCCATGGGATTTCTAGGCAAGAATACTGGCGTGGGTCACCATGCCCTCCTCCAGGGATCTTCCCAACTCAGGAATCAAACCCTGACTTTCATGTCTCCTGCAGTGGCAGGTGGCTTCTTTACCACTGGCACCAGCTGGGAAGCCTCCCCCATTATCAAAGCTCCCTTGCCCTCCCAGTGGTACATTTGTTATAAGTGATGAGTGTACCTTGACGCATCATGAACACCCATAGACAGCAACTGGCCCTAGGTCTCTCTCACTGTAGTTCTACGGGTTTGGACGAATGAACAGTGACGCATATCTGTGATTGCGGTGATGTACCGAGCACTTGCACTGCCCCATAAATCCTCCACGCACTGCCTCTTCATCCCTCTCTCCCACTAACCCCTGCCCGTCCCTGATCATCTTACTGTTCTCGTAGCTTTTTCTCTCCAGAACACCATGGAGTTGCGATCACAGGGTGCATGACCTTTCCAGGTTGGCTTCTTTTGGTTAGGAATTTGCATTTAAGTTATCCCCCTGTCTTTCCGTGGCTTCATAACTCATTTCTTTTTAGTGCTGAATAATCTTCCATTGTCCCGATGTACCACGCTTTATTTATCCTTCCAGCTACTGAAGGACCTCTTTGTTGCTTTCAAGTGTTGGCAATTATGAATAAAGCTGCTATAAACATCTGTGCAGGTGTCTGTGTGGACAGAAGTTTTCAACTCATTTGGGTAAATACCAAAGAGCATAATTGCTAGACAGAACTTAAGGATTCATAGTTAGAACAACATTCGGTAAAAAACATTAGATTGAACCATATGAAATTTCTGATTTTTTAGATCATGTCCAGATTTCAGTAGCTTTATATGGTTTAACCTAAATAGAATCCTGGAGTAGGAAATAGCAGCCCAGTCCAGGATTCTTGCTTAGAGAATCCCATGGACAGAGGAGCCTGGCAGGCTACAGTCCATAGTATCATAAAGAGTTGGACATGACTGAGCGACTGAGTATATATAACCTAATATATAAAATATAATATGTCATATAATGTGGTGACAGTTTCTAATATGATATGCTAATAAGTGAAGTTTGGCAACTGTCTAATCAAAGTATCTTATCTTCTGGTGGTTTTCATTTCTTCGTGTTTTTGTTTGACCAAAACATGGAAGATGCTTATTTAGACCATTTGTTTCGTTGTTGAGGTGACCTGGAAAGAGTTGATGTGAGCTACACCTCGTCAAATGTCCATTGAACACATCCATTCATCAAAATTCCTTGGCCCAAGGGACCACAGACTTCTAGGTTTATTGCAAATCAGACACTCGGGCGAGCTGGCAGAACTTTGATCTTTGTAGGGATTTCAGTTCAGTTCAGTCGTGCAGTTGTGTCTGACTGTTTGCGACCCCATGAATCGCAGCACACCAGGCCGCCCTGTCCACACCAACTCCCAGAGTTCATCCAAATTCATGTCCATCGAGTTGGTGATGCCATCCAGCCATCTCATCCTCTGTCGTCCCCTTCTCCTCCTTCCCCTAATCTCACCCAGCATCAGGGTCTTTTCCAATGAGTCAACTCTTCACATGAGGTGCCCATGTATTGGAGTTTCAGCTTCAGCATCAGTCCTTCCAATGAACACCCAGAACTGATCTCCTTTAGGATGGACTGGTTGGATCTCCTTGCAGTCCAAGGGACTCTCAAGAGTCTTCTCCTACACCACAGTTCAAAAGCATCAATTCTT
>SJYF01000236.1:3605309-3618296 GCA_006410515.1 Procapra przewalskii | reverse complement strand
TGCTGGCATTGAAATGAGATTTTAGCAAGAATTTATGGCCAAACTACTATTTATGAAAAGTTTACTATATGCAGGGTTACAGGTTAAGCACTCTGAATATACATTACCTCATTTAAACCTTATGATGACAGATTAGTAATCTCCTAACTTCCCACAATTTATCATCTCATTTAAACCTGTCTGACAAATGAAAAATGGGGGGAAAAAAGTTAACATGAGGGAATACTTTGATATTCTTAAAAAAAAAAAAACGATGAGCATACAAAATTGCATGTAGGTTTAGTTCAACTCTGTGAATACAGTAAGACCCAGCTTCGTGTTGTGAGTAGGGGCCAGGACTCCAAACTGCGCCAGCTGCAGGGTTCCTGTGGTCCCCGAGTCCTACAGTGAAGGTGGGGCCTGGAAGGTGGATACCAGCTCATCCCTAGTCACCCTCTGTCCAAACTCACATTATTCCAGGGCTGCAGATGTTTAGGGAAAAACTTCCCAAGATATTAACAAATCGTGAGATAGTAACTGTACTGTGGTGTTTGGTTTTTCCACAGTGGGCATAAAATCCTTGCGAACGCTTTAAAAGTGGAAAAGCCATTTGCTTTACGGCCTCTTAAAGGAAGCGGGCAGTTCCTTCTTTCCTCCAGTCCTTTCCTCCTGCGGGCAGTGGCCGACAGGGAAGGGTAGAGGCGAAGCCCCGCCGTCCCAGGGCAGCCAGAGGCCTGCTCCTCGGGGCCGCCGAGCGACCCACGTGATGCCCGCGGTGGCTTTGTGGTCACACATGTTTGCAGCGGAGAAAAGAGCACGACGGGGCTGGCCAAGCCCTGGGTGTCACCCAGCCTCGGGGCGCTACCAAAAGTGCCCCGAGCGAAACCGAACGCCAGCTCCGTGCAAAAGAAAGACATCCGCAGGAGGGAAGGCGCCTTTCCCAGGCTCCCAGGGCCGCGGCGCCTCCCTGAGGCCCGACGCGAGGCGCGCGGAGCGGCTCCGGAGCAGCAGGAAGGGCCGCAGCCCCTCCTGCCCCTGCTCGCGGCGCCCCCGCCTCCGGAGCCGTCCCCAGGCAGGGCGTGCCCTCCGCGCGCACGCACCCCGGGGACAGGGAGGGCCGGCTTCCCGAGCGCCGGGACCCCGCGGGGCAGGCCCGGGCCGCGCCCCGCCGGAAGCACCCCGCTCTTGCTGAGGCTCCCGGGCCGGCCCGCCCTTGTTTGCTGGGGCTTTCCTGCCGGGCTCTGGGGCGAGGCGGCTGAAGCAGAAGGCTCGCGGGCCCCTGGCCGGCTCGGCCCAGAGGCCGAGGTGCGGCGGCGGGGGGCCCACTCGCCCGCCCAGGTGGTGGCCTCGGGCGGCGGGGAGGGAGGGAGGCCAAGGACAGCCTCCAGACGGCGCCCAGGCCGACCTCGGGGCGCAGCCAGGCTCCTTCAGGGCCGCCCACCCCCGCGTCCAGCCGGCGCCTGCTCAGGCGTTACAGGCCCCGGACCTGCGCTGTGCGTCGTCGCTCAGCAGTGTCTGCCTCTGCGACCCCATGGATGCAGCCTGCCAGTCTGTCCATGGGGAGTCTCCAGGCAGTAATACTGGAGTGGGTGGCCATGCCCTCCTCCAGGGGGATCTTCCCGACCCAGGCACCGAACCCAGGTCTCCCACATTGCAGGCGGATTCTTTACCAGCTGAGCCACCAGGGAAGGCCAGGAATACGGCAGTGGATAGTCTATCCCTTCTCCAGGGATCTTCCTGACCCAGGAATCGAACTGAGGTCTCCTGCACTGCAGGCGGATTCTTTACCAGCTGAGCTGCCAGGGAAGTCCATGGGCCCTGGAGCAACCAAGAGAATTAAGACACCACAGCTGCCCTCAGGAATCCAGGGAGGAGGCAGAGGCCGCAGCCTCAGCAATGGACTGAAGACCAGGGGGACGCAGGCGCTCCTGGGCAGCTCAGGGGGCGGGGTGCCAGCTGTGTGAGTGCGTTTCGGGCTCTGATGGGGCTGGGCATCACCAGGGCATCTCGCTAAGGTGCACATTCCCATCCAGCAGGTCTGGAGGAGCGCCTGAGACGCTGTGCGTGTAACACGCCCCCCAGGTGATGCTGCTCCTTGTGGCCAGAGGTCCACGCTGTGAGGGGCAGAACCCTGGGAGAGGACTCCGGAGAAGCTCGGCAGGTGCAGACGTGGGACAGGGTGTTCCTGAGAGGATGTTCCGGGTGGGCCACTGGGGAAGTGGGGGGGTTGAATTGTCAAAGAGGCTGAGGCTAAATTGGAGGGCCTTGAAATGGCGCTGGGCTTACCTTTTAATTCTACTCAGTTTTAATTCATTCTGTAAGACTTGGTGTCAAAGCCAATATTCTGAGAAGTGCATTGCTAACCCTCACCTGACGCGGATCCTTCTGCTTAATGGTCTTCTTCACGGGGATCCTTCCCTGCCGTGAAGGTGATAAGGCTCTCAGAGCAAGCCTGGTGGGGGAGGACCAGGCCCCGTGACTCTGCAGCCCCCGGCCAGTGCCTGGTACACAGGGCCAGCTAGAGCTCATTGCGTCTGGAGTTTGAGTGAAGGAATGACTAGCAGCGCCTCAGATGTGGCTCAGCAGGACAGCAGCAGAGCAGTCAGGAGCCCAGGCACTGCAGTTAGAATCAGTTCACTTCAGTTCCGTCAGTCAGTCGTGTCCGACTCTTTGCGACCCCGTGAATCGCAGCACGCCAGGCCTCCCTGTCCATCACCAACTGCCGGAGTCCACCCAGACTGGCCCCGGTGCAAATCCTGGCTCTGCACTGCTCCAGCTCCCCGGGTCTGGACATACCCTGTGACCTCTCAGGCCTCTGTTTCCTCATCTGAGAAATGGAGATGGTAATAGGACCTGCCTCCAAGAGTTGTGTGTCTGCTGTGATGTATATAAATTGCCCCCAGCAATTGTAAGCCTTTAGTACATGTTATCTGTTACTTTTGTTCAGAGCTGAAGTTGATATTTGCCAACTTGACCACGTGTTTCTGCATTTTAAAAATATTTTACATTGATTTTTTATTGGAGTGTAGACAGCTGACTTACAATAGTGTGTTGGTTTCTGTCAACCACTCTTTGACGGGTACAATTTGGGAAGGATGGGCATGTTTGTTTAACCTCTGGCTTATGAGAGAACATCATTTATTTTTGTCATGCCTGCCTTCATTGACACAAATAATGACAGATATTTGTATTAACTTTTATAAAATTCTTCCTTGAAGCTAAAACAGGAAAACACATGTAATGAAATAAATAGGGGTCTTGGCAGACTACTTCCAGCAGGGCCCTCAGGTCGGAGCTGGTTTCTCGAGACCAGCCCTGCTGTGTCGGGTGGGAGAATTCAGTTGCCCTAGCACATTCCAGGTGCTCAGTGGCCACACGGGGCTCCTGCTTACCGAGCTCGAGAGCCCAGATACGCAGGTGTAGGACAGTCCTCGGGACAGCACCAGTTAGACTGTATTCCTTACATTCAGGGTTGCAAACTAGGACTCCTGGTGGACCGGGGGCAAAGGACCCGTCTGCCAGTGCAGGGCACACTGGTTTGATCCCTGGTCTGGGAAGGGATTCCACATGCTAAAGGGCAACTAAGCCTCCTGCAACCACAGCTCCCGAGCCTGCATGCTGGAGCCCAGAAGACAAAGCAAGAGAAGGCACCGCAACCAGAAGCCTGAGCACTGCAACTAGCGAAAGTCCACGCACAGCAGTGAAGACCCAGTGCAGCCCAAAGGTTTCTACATTAAAAAAAGAAAAAAGGCTTGCAGACCGTAACTGAGATACTCAGAGATGGCAAAATCCAGAAGTCACGCAATGAGGATGTTGCAGAATTGAGCACAAAAATTAGGAAACGGTAAAGCGTATGTCTGCTTTTAGACGGCAGAGCTTAGCTCTACATTTTTTTGTTCCACAGCTGTTATTAACTAGACACTCTGTGTGTGGCTCTAGACTGGCCGCTCTAGGGAGGGCAGTAACATCTGGCAGGTGCAATCAGTGGTCCCAAGTTGCTTGCCGTTGAGTTGGATGGATACCACGTATATTGAACACTCAACAGCAACTCAAGGAGGCGTATGAGGGAGACCCAGTGAGATGCTGTGAGACCAGAGTGGATCTGAAGACAAGCTGTGATGCTTGACTTTCCCAGGACAGGAGACACCAGTAGAGCTGAGTCAGAGGCGAAACGGGTGTGGTCTGGTGGGAAGCAGGAAGCGGCCACCCTAGGTGAAAGAGAAATAGCGCTTGTTAGTCACGCTGGAAATGGAGCTAGGGTCAGGTCTTGGAAGGACCTGAGTGACAATGTAAGATGATTCGACTTTCTCCAATAGACAGCAGGAGCCACGGAACGGTTGTGAGCAGGAGAGCACAATCCCACAGGCAGCATTTTGCCAAGGTGAGTCTGCAAGTGAAAGTGAAGTCGCTCAGTCGTGTCGCTCTCTGCCACCCCGTGGACTGTAGCCCGCCAGTCTCCTCCATCCATGGGATTCTCCAGGCAAGGATACTGGAGTGGGGTGTCATTTCCTTCTCCAGGGGATCTTCCTGACTCAGAGGTCAAACCCGGGTCTCCCACATTGCAGGCAGACACTTTAACCTCTGAGCCATCAGGGACGCCAGGTGAGTCTGGCAGGGGTTAAAAAGACTGGAGGCACCCAGCCATCTCTGCTGGGACACCAGCCCAGAAGTTACAGGGAAAGTCCAGGTAGGGAAGCAGAAGGACCAGAAAGAGGTCAATGCAAAGGGCAATGGAAAGGGAGGCGATAATGAGGAAGACAGGTTTTCACTGAACAGGGGGAACAGTTAGCAGCAGAAGTGCAGACAAAGATGGCTTGCTTGTTTCAGATGTTTGGAGTTTAGGAAATAGCTGTTGATTTGGAATTTGGAAGGGGAATCCTCTTAGATGTAGCTTCATCAGATCCCTTCATGTACCTCCTTCAGCTGCTATATAGTGTTATTCTGTGTGTTGAGTGTTTTTCTAACTCTTGGCAGTGATTGCCTCTACCCAGCTTTGCTTCCTTCCCCCGGGGCCCCAGTTTAAGTACCATGCGTGCTGTCATATATGCACGACCATGAGTAACACAGATAGCCGGTGGGCAGCTGCTGTAGAGCCCGGGGAGCTCAGCTCGCGCTCTCTGATGACCTAGAGGGGTGGGGCAGGGGAAGAGGGGCTCATAAGGGAGGGGATTTGCTGTTTGTGGCTCTTCAGTCACTAAGTCGTGTCTGACTCTGAGACCCCATAGGCAGCACACCAGGCTTCCCTGTCCTTCACTGTCTCCTAGAGTTTGCTCAAACACGTGCATTGATCCCCTGAGGCTCAGCGGTAAGGAACCCACCTGCAATGCAGGAGGGTGGTAGGAGCTGTGGGTTCAATTCCTGGGTCGGGAGGATCACCTGGAGAAGGAAATGGCAGCTCACTCCAGTATTCTTGCCTAGGAAATCCCGTGGACAGAGGAGCCTGGCAGGCTCCATGGGCTTGCCAAAGAGTTGGACACGACTTAGAGACTAAACAACCTGTCCATTGAGTCAGTGATGCCACACAACCATCTCATCGTCTGTCACCCCCTTCTTCTCTTGCCCTCGATCTTTCCCAGCATCAGGGTCTTTTCCAGTGAGTCAGCACTTCGCATCAGATGGCCAAAGTATTGTAGTTTCAGCTTCAGCATCAGTCTTCCAATGAATATTCAGGACTGATTTCCTATAGGATTGACTGGTTTGATCTCCTTACTGTCCAAGGGACTCTGAAGAGTCTTCTCCAGCACCACAGTTCAAAAGCAACAGTTCTGAGGGAGGGGATATCTACATACATATGGCTGATTCAGTTTGCTCTACAGCAGAAACCAGCGCAACATTGTAAAGCAGTTATCCTCCAATTAAAAAACATTACCATGCATGGAAAAAGTGCCCAGTTAGGGAACAGCTGTTCCACAGTTAACTGTAGAGCCAGGCCCTATGATCTAAACCTACCCTTTACATGTACTGAGATAAAGAGAAGAAGGGATTGTTTGTTCGTTTCAAAAATAAAAATCCTGAGAAAAGATTGCGTTGGTGAATAGAGATGAATGTCTATAAAATGCCAGTTGTTTGCAAAATGGAGATGCAAATATCGACCTCAGAGAGTACTGAGGATTAAGTGAGGGGTGTGCAAACTACCTCGCAAGTAGTAAGCCATCCGTAAATGTTGCTTGATTCTAATCTGATAAGCTGAACGTGTGGGATCAGGAAACACCATATATAATTTTATGGCTTCCACTATCTCTCCACTCACGCATTCGATGGAGGCCATAAAATGAGGGAAGTTCCAGTGTTATTCCGGATCACTCTGGGCAGACTTGTTAAAGGTCTTATTTGTTCAACCAAGCAGAACCCAGGGAGGGCCCAGCACCGCGGGGTAACTCTCATGCCTGAGGGTTTCTGGCTCAGCCCTCATCTGTTCCTGCTGCTTTTACTTTTTGGCAGCGGGGTCACTGTCAGTGTGCTGGAAGGTACGACGCAGAAAGAGATTAAAGAAAAGTTTCTAGAAGGGAGTGACATAGCTATTCGTGTGTGATATGGCTGGTTTCAGCTTCCCTGGTGGCTCAGAGGTTAAAGTGTCTGCCTCCAATGCAGGGAAACCTGAGTTCGATCCCTGGGTCGGGAAGATCCCCTGGTGAAGGAAATGGCAACCCACTCCAGTATTCCTGCCTGGAGAATCCCATGGACAGAGGAGCTTGGTAGGCTACAGTCCACGGGGTCACAGAGAGTCAGACACGACTGGGTGAGTTCACTTATGGCTGGTTTTATCAGCAAGAGAAAATCAGAGTTGCTGCATCCAGATTCAGGGTGTCAGCTACTGCCGGCGCCCACCGCAGGCTGGGCCAGGCACCCTGAGCTGGAGACCACGGCCTCCACCAGACGCTTCCATCTTGTTCTCCCGTCTGGGCATCACCCTGCAAAAGACAGTCAGGAAAAGCTGTTTCATAGACCACCTTCAACTAGCCAGGAGCCCTCAGGGTACTCGTTTCACCTGAAGAGGAAGTCTGGACTTTGCTGCCTGGCTTCCCTCCCACAGTCTCGCCCACGATGTCGGTCCAACCGTATCTTCTCATTTTCCAAGTGCATCCTCAGCTCCAGTAAGGAGGCAGCATGCAACTCACTTGCGGAAAAACCCAATCCTTGCTTCCCTCTGTGCTGTGGCTGCTGCCCTTACCCAGAACGACCTCACCGTTGCCTTCTGCTTGGCTAGATTTTACTCCTTGAAGACGCAGTCAAGGCCTGCTTCCCCCACAGAGCCCCTTTCTGATGACTGCAGCCTGCAGACAAGCCCCTTTCTCTGGCCTCCACTGTCTTCGTTTATGGTGACACAACGCTGACTCTCCTGATGCCTGCTGTCTCTTGCGTTTTCCGACCAGACTGAAGTCAGAGTTCATGTCTTGCCCTTCAGATAACATCATCGAGATCGAAGTTAGAGCTCTGTGACATTCACAAATCTTACCTCTGATTCAGGCTTTTCAGAGTGACGTCTGAGAGACTTGAAGAAAAGATTCCTTAGCGAAAGCTTGAGATCCTCAGGTCCCAGTCGTTGGAAACCTGGCAACGAGCTGCCAGGTCATGATGAGAAGGAACATTCTAGATTGGCTTGTCATTACTCGTGGCTGTCTGAAACCTCAGCCACTGGGGCAAACAGTCCTGGGATAAACCATCCCTGCCCCACAGACAAAGTAGTTTGGTCCTTGAGGGAAACTTGGAAAGCACAGAAGGATATCAATAACACAGAAATCATCTCTAATCCTGCCAGACAAAAGGAAGCATTGCTAACCTTGGTGTGCCTTCCAGACTCCCAGCCCCACGCATTCAGGTAGACAGGCCGTCCTGTGCTGAGTTGGGTAACCTACTCTTTTCACAGATAATTATACCACGATTGCTAAAACTCCTCCTGAATATATTTATGAAGTTTCGTCCCCAGGAAGCAGACTCGGAGATGCGTGTTGGTGTGCAGGGTATTTCTTAGGTGGAGACCTTGAAATCAGCAGCTGCAGAAAGGGACAGAAGGAGGCAGGATGAGACAGAGGGAGCAGCTGAACTGGGATGTAGGTGGGCTCCCAACCCAGGTCTGGCTGCTCACCCCTCGAAAGTTGATGCTCAAGAGACAAGGGTTGGTAGCTAGGGAAAGGTTGCTTCACCTAGAAAGCTGGCAACCTGGGGAGAAGGTGGATTCCTGTCCCAAAGCCCACTGCCACTCAGGGGCCAAGAGCTTTAAAGGGGGAGTTTCAGGGCTGGGGGTGGGAATTATGTGCAGTCATCTTGAAATGGATCCTGCAGTGGTCTGATCACATGACCTTGACTGTTTCGAGTGCAGATAACCTTCAGTTCCCGGGTTGGTTTGTTCCCATTCCTGGAGTCCAGTTCTCGGAGCTGTGTAAGATAGAGCAGCTTGAGTCATGGCTGCAGCCGGGTCGTCATGTCGTTAACTTCCACATGGTGGAAGTTTCTGTATCTGTAAAGCCGCTCAAAGGACGTGACTCAGGATATTATCTGTAGCCCTTGAGAAGGAGCTAAAGACCTTTGCCTTTGTTGAATGACTCTTGCCACACTGCTGTGTTCAGTTGCTTGAATCATATCTGACTCTTTGTGACCCCGTGGACTGTAGCCCACCAGACTCCTCTGTCCACGGGATTCTCCAGACAAAGATACTGGAGTGGGTGGCCATTCCCTCCTCCAGGGGATCTTCCTGACCCAGGGATTGAACCCGCCTCTCCTGTGTCTTCTGCGTTACAGGCAGATTCTTTGCCACTGAGCCACCAGAAAAGCCCATTTAATGACTCAGCTATTATTATTTTGTCCTGTTTGACTGCTTTTCTTTGCTTTTGCATTTTTTCATTCTCTGATTGAATTTATCCTTTAGTTAATGTTTTTCTACAGACAATAGGCAGGTGGAGGACATGGGTGGGGGTGGGGGAAACTCTATCCTGGGAAGGCCCCACGGAGTCCTGCTCCGTTACAGGCCCACCGAAGGCCTCAGGGAACCCCATGGGGTACTCTGGGTCAGTAGTGGCCCTCCCCAGCTGTCCCGAGTTGGAGTGAGGGGTCTGGACCTTCATATCCCCAGGGGGATTGCTCACTGATTCTAGAATGCCCCAGAAAGTTCACATGATTCAGGCTAGGTAGGGATCTTTAGCTGAGGGAGTCTTCAAAGGAAGTTCAGAGGTGATGGCTATCTCAGAGCAGTATCCCTAGAAGCTAGGAGAATAATTCCTTCATCGCCAGAGAGGGCGGATATGGCAATAGCTCAAAGCCTCTACACTCATAGTACCACGCTGCATAGCCAAGAGTGGACTTCCCAGGTGGCTCTAGCGGTAGAGAACCCGCAAGGGACACAGATTCAGTCCCTGGGTGGGGAAGATCTACTGGAGGACGGCATGGCAAGCCCACTCCAGTTTTCGCACCCGGAGAATGCTGTGGACAGAAGAGCCTGGCGGGCTACAGTCCATGGGGTCACAGAGAGTCAGACAGGACTGAAGCGAGTGAGCGTGCACACACGCATGGCCACCGGGAATGGCAGCTGGAACTGAGTACTGACCACACACCAGCACTGTGTTGGGGCTTTCAGCCCACGACTGTTCAGGGCAGTGATTATTAGTGGCACCCTCCTTACTGACGAAGATATCAGATGGCCAGTACTCACTGGGTCCCACCGCCGAGAAGCTGGGGAGCCAGAATTTGAATCGTAAATCTTTGGTTTTTTGGCTAAGTACCTAAGAGTGCTTTCAGGTAAGAGTTTAAGTTTCCAGGCAAAAACATTGCTACGCGCTCAAGTGATTAGTGGTATGCCAGGCCTTCTTTTCATCTTCATGATGGACTAGAAGGATGGGACTTTCAGAAATGGCAAAAAGATTCTTAGCACCCAGATTAGGAACACGTAAGTAACTACAGGGGACGCATCTTTCAAAGTTGTCACTAAAGAGCGCTGGAGACTGTTCCCTTCAACGTCTTTTATTCAAAACACAGAACAGCATCTACGTGTGGACGTGAAACCCTCCAGCTTAACCTGCCTCTGTTTTTCTACCATGCACGTCAAGGATTGTATTTCCTGCGCGTGAGGGTCTTGTTAGGCCCATACGTGGCCCACCAGGTCCATTTAGCTTACCACATCTAGTGTTATTTCCTGGTTTTGGAAGAACTATTCCAATTAAGGGATCATAAAAATTAACATTTAATTCTTTATGCTACTATAGATGTTAAAAATCTTTTGGTGAAATTCATCATTCATTCTTAACTTCATTCCACCGTTTGACTAGGTTTTTCCACATGCCTACCCAGAGTTTTCATAATTTTTAAACAGCGTCTTCCTGAAAAGAGAAAGACTTCACCACTTTTTTATTAACCCCTCTATTTGTCATCCTGTATCCTACACATGCAGCTCTTTAGTCGAGATAAGTACTGTTTCAGGGTGATGGCGTTTATTTATTTATCTGTCCCACTTAAGCATCAGCACAAAAATTAAAATGCAGGGTCAGTTATCACTGGGGAGTGTTCTCAGCACCGTAATGTGGTTGCCAGGCAACCTGTGGGCGGGCGTTAGATAGAGGAAGGGAAAGCTCTCAGCCTGCACTTCAATAGCAGTATTGGCTTTCATTTCAAACGTGCTAAATAATAGGTCCATGCAACCCAATTCGCCTCCTTTAGCCCAATTTGCTTGCTTTTCTTCTTGAATGGAAAATTAATCTGGTTTAGTACCGGGTAACGTTTGCAACCATACAGTCTCTGCCAGGCACTAAAAGGAAAAAAAAAAAGTGTTTTCCACTTTGGGAAAGAAGGAAGGTCTGTTTTTTCTTCATGTTTCACAGTCTTTCCTTCTTTCCTTCCTTCTTCCCTCCCTTCTTTTCGTTCTCTTTCCCCATCTTTCTCTTCCGGTGAACAACACACAGGGTCGAGGCAATGGATTGAGGAGTTCAGGGGGAAAAAGCGCCCCAGCCAGCCCTTCATGAGCTGTGAACACCCTCACGTCTTGTAGAAAGCCAGGTTTAATAATTTCGATGTGTTGCCTTCTAATCTGGAGCTTCTTAAACACACCGACATAGGTGAGTCAAAATGCCTGCCCGTAGAGAGAGCCTCAAGCCAAAGAGGCTGGTGCTGGGGTCTGGGCTGGGGTCAGAGGTAGGAGGGATCTCGGGTCCTGAGGAGGAGAGGCAGCAGGATACCGGCAGTCGGGGCGCTGGGGGATGTGGCCGGAGGGCGAGGGGCACACCTTTCCTCCCGAGGCCCAGAACCCCCCTCGGCTGGGCTGTGCTCACGCGCAGGGCTGACACAGTGCTCACGGTGGGCCAGCCTCGCCCAGGGTAGGTGCTCAGCAAACGTGCCGGCGACGCACACATGTGCACAGCCCGGATGCAGGAAGCGCTGTCGGACAGCTGCGCCCCGTCAGGCGCTGTAGGGGAGCGTATTTTGGGCCTCATGTAATTTCCTGTTTTAGGGATGCAGAAAAGGAACGAGCAGCCAAGGCTGGCAAGCTGTTCCTGGCTGAATGCGAACCAGGCTTCAGCTCTGCGGCCTCAAAAAACTCCTCTCCTGTGCTTTTCGTCCTTGGAGTAGTTTAATTTTCATCTGTGTGCTCTGAGGTTTCAAGAGCTTCGAAGAGTGGGCACAGGGTTACCTTTGGAATAGCTCTCGCAGGATTCCCATGCCCTTTTGGGTTTTAAAACCCTGGCCCAGGCTAAGGAGGCCAAGCTGCTAACCTGAGGCTCTTCTTTGAAAGCGCCGCTCCTCTCCTGTCCTTCCTTCTATTGCTTAAGTGGTGTAGATCCTGACTGTCCCGGGGTGGGCGCTGGTCCAGCCTGCTGCCGGGGCTTCCTGCTGGAGCCTCCTACCCACAGTCTGCCACTGTGTCCTCACAAACTTTTCCTTCCACCGGCTGCCATTTGCAGAAGCCTCTCTGGTTATTTGTCCTTTCTTTTGAATACCACGATCACATCAGCTCTGTTCACAGTCACAGACAACAGAACTCCCCGGCCAGGGTGTCTTAGTACGGAAGCCAGGCTGCCTTGGTGGTCTGCAAGGGTCTTCTCCAAGGTCTAGGGGTGCTCAGAGGTTCAGAAGCCAGCACCCATAACCTCACTTGACCGGCTTACCCTCCACTGCGCTCGTGCAGTTGGATTTGTGAACCCACACAGTGTTTGGCATTGATCTGGTCGTAGGCAGTCATGGGGAGAGGCACAGTCAGGAGCCGAAGAGAGAGAAGAAACAGGCAAAGAGAAGCTGAGACAGTTGAGGGAAAGCAGGCGCGGAGAAGGGACCATCAGCAGAAGCATGGAAGGAGATGGAAGAGACCCTGCAGAGGCCCCACCAGAGGACATGGTGATCTTAGTGCAAAACCAAAATGCTTCCAGGTGACTGAGAGGTAATCGGCCGGAGAATAAGGGAATCGGGGACACTGGGAAAGCATGAATGCCCAGAGCAGGAGAATGTGGTCAGGCTTGTGGGCGAGAGAACACCCCTTAGGGTCAGCAGGCATTGACCAGAGCAAGGCAGATTGAAGGGACTGGGATCGATCACTCTTCCTCTCTCTCTTTCTTCTATTTCTGACATTCTCTACCCTTTCCCCCTTCTCTTTGATAGCTTATCTGCCTTTTTCTCTTTCTCGAATCAATCAACTGTTCATTCGATCAACTTCTCTTCTCCTTTTCCTCTCTTATCTCAACAGTGTTTTGCACGTTACAGTTCTTGACTTAGTAGGTTATGAAGCTAGTGTTGCAGGTTATAACAAGCACTTTCAAAACACTGAAATAGGATAGAATATATAGAATAATGTACAATAAAATAGAAAACAGTGAGTCTTAGGGTAGGGATAAACTTTTGTGTTTAGTAAAGTTATATGTGTGGTGTATCAGTGTGTAAAATTATTTTCATGTTGTATAGTATAACCCAAAAGTTTGAAGGCCCTTGGGATATAATTTACAACTGAAGAAATCTCTTTATTATTTGATATAGTTAATAATAAGAAAGAAGATAATAATAAGATAACAATAAGATAATAATAAAAAGATAAGA
>SJYF01000236.1:3588394-3605266 GCA_006410515.1 Procapra przewalskii | reverse complement strand
AAGAAATCTCTTTATGAAATCTCTTTATTATTTGATATAGCTAATAATCTTTTTCTGATGAGTACTTTTAAGAGGATCATATTGATTAAATTTTAATATTTCTTTTTCTCAACTTCTATCCCCACCCCCAAGGTCAGGAATTTTTCAGTTACTTTTTCCTAGAATTTTTTCTCTTTGTGAATTAGCATCTGTGGAAAGGAGATGTATTCTTTAGTTGAAAAACCTCATTAAACCCAGAATTCACATAAGCACTTGCTTCAGTTCAGTCCCACAGACAATATTTATCTTCTGGATGCCAACCAATCCTGATGGTTAGGTTGCTGGCTCAGAAAGGGTGAATTTCATTAACCGCTCTTGGATGGCAGGCAGCAGGGTGTCGAGAAGTGCAATTAATTAAACTTATACTAAATGTGGAGGGTCCTCTTGGGATGAGAGAGTGGCAGAGAGCCCTCACTCCTGTGGTATGCGCCTCTGTCCTTGAGTTCAAGTCGGTCCCACCCGTCAGAAGACGGTGCCGTTCTCTTCCTGAGACAGTAGAGATAACTGCATTCACCTTCCTTTTCATCTTGACTGTGTTACAAATCTTAAAAGCCATCCATACTTGTTGAATCGAAATCGAACCAGCAAAGTGTATAAAAAGGAGCAGCTCCAAGTGTTCTCCCATCTCCTCTAACCCCACAGGTTCCAGCTCAGGCCTCTTCACAAGATGATGTTGAGGACTTGCTGACTTGTCTCCTTCTGGATACAGGGCAACTTAACTCAGAGTTGATAGAGCGTGTGAGTCTCCTGGGGTCTCGTTAATGCCAGTTCTGACTCAGCAAGCCGGGGCAGAGCTTGAGACTCCCCTCTTCTAACAAGCTTGCAGGCCCAGGAATCACACCTTTCGTGGCCATACTGCTCACTGTCCAACACAGCAACCACACAGCACGTGTGGCTGTTTAAATTTTAAAGTTTCTTAAAATGAAATAGAGTTAAAGCTTCCATTGCCTCACTCGCAGCTGCCACATCTTGAAAGCACGCTTGTCACACGTGGCTGTTGACTACTGGGTTGGACAGCATGGATGAAGAACATTTTTTATCACAGCCAGTCCTGCTGGACAGCGTGTGCTTCCAGCTTTGCCTAGGGCAGCACTAACCCACATCCCGCTTGCCGTGGGGTGAAAAAGTGGGGAGCAGGGACTTGCTTGGTGGCCCAGTGGTTAAGACTCTGTGCTGCCAGTGCAGGGGCACAGCTTCCATCCCTGGTTAGATAAGATTCCAAACATGCTATATGGCAAGCACAACAAAAAGATGACCAAATTTCGTGAGAATTCATTCTCCTCCGAACAGACATACCATGAGTTTTGAACAGAGAAAGCTAGGTGAGTGTGAAGGGTAGCCACTGTCTCCCTGTGAGCGTCGTGACAGACGCAGCTTTGGGCAGGACAGAGCTGGGCTGTGGCCACCTTTCCGTGGGGGCCTCACTCAGACAGTGGGCCGGTGCCTCTTTCAAAGCACCACTGGTCTCCTCCCATCTAACCAATCAATCCATTAGCCCTGTGATGCAGGCTGACCTCCCTTCCTCATTCTTAACATCATGTGGAAATGCTAGTCTCTTAGGACAGGGGAATGTACGTCAGGCTATCACCGTGTAATTTCAGTAGTGAAGATGTTGCAACAGTTACACCGTGTAATAATAGGTACATGGTCAAACGGGTCACGGAACTCTCCAAGCACTGAAAAAACTTTCCTAAGGCTGTTGAGTGATGTAGGCATGTAGTTAAATGAGAAATGAAAACTGTGTGTCTCCAAAACTACCTTTTTTTGTGGGTGATGGCATTGTGGGTGATTTTCGTGTTCTTTATACTTCCTATGTTTTCCACACTCTTTATGATAGACTTTTTAGTATTTTTTTCTCTTTACCCTGAAGTCTTTCAGCATGTATTTTCTAAGACCTAGGATATCCTCTTACACAACCACAGCAAAGTTACTGAAATTAGGAAATTTAACACTGACACAGAACCATCCATATTCATATTCAAATTTTTATCCTATCATGCCCCCCTATCTATCCAGGATCAAAGCCAGAATTTCATGGACTATATTACTTTTTAATCAGAAATACTAAACAACTTTTTAAAAAACTTTTTTAATGTGAACCATTTTAAAAAACTCTTTATTGGATTTGTTACAATATTGCTTCCATTTTATGTTCTGTTTTTTTGGGGGGCCCCAAAGCATGTAGGATCTCCCCCACCAGGGATGGAACCCCACCCACTGCATTGCAAGGCGACACCTTAACCACTGGAGCACCGTCAGAAAACAGGTGGTTGTAAACAAGTGTCGGGGAAAGGAGAGAAAGTATCCTCTTAGATGCTGTCTCTGACTTTCCCTGTTCATGTCACATATACTTCTTTTTGATTACTCTCAGTGTATTTTTTGTTTTTTTGTTTTTGCTGTTGCTTTATTTGTATTATATGCTTACATAGAGTAAGTGGCAAGGGACCCTGAAGCCAGGTAGAATTTTTGGTGCCCACTAATAAAATGTTTATAGTAAGTGAAGGATGAAGACTGCCTTATTCACTTACTCAATCACTCATTCATTCAATAATGGTTGTTGGGCACCTACCATGGTTCACACAAAACACAGGCCTTGAAATAAAATGATTTCAGTGTGTCACTTCAGAGCTCAAAGTATAGCCTATCTCCATGTCAGTAGAGTGGTCCGTTGACCATCTTTGACCAATAACTGGCTATCTGTTGCTTATGGAAACTTACACATAGACACACACAGATACACACACACACACACACACACACACACACACACACCCAGAGGGGTCAGGAGGGTGATAGAATGAAAGCATAAGGTCCCACAGTCTTAAGAGGATAGATTTAATTTAAACACAAGCAATGAGATCTTGACTAGGTGAGATCCTGTATCCTTATAGATCTCCATCCCATAGATCCCTTATAGGATCTCCATCAGGCTCCACCTCCTATCAGCCTCCTCTGTCCATGGGGTCACAGAGTCGAACCCAACTAAGTGACTTCACTTCCTCACTTTATATCATTATATGTGCCCAGACAGAAAGACTCATAGACTTTAATCAGTAGCTTCTGTGAAAGGAATGTTCTTGCTTTTGAGTTACAGAGTATTGTACATTTTATTTTTAGAAAACATGTGTGTTAAAACTTGGCATTAATCAAATCATCAAGGCATAATTTACTTATAAGAAAATGCACAGGCTTAAAACACCATGTTTGATGAGGTGACGAACGTGTCTGCCAGTTCACCAGCACACACTGGTCGTGTGGATGTCCCCGTCACCCAGTACAGGCCCATTCTGCCTCCTGGCAGTCATCACACCCTATTTCCTGCCCTCATCCCACTCTGCATCCACTGCTCTGACTTCTATCACTGTGGATATGAGGGCTGCAGGTTTTAGAATTTTATGTAAATGGAAGTGTATATTCTTTTGCATCATTCACATAAAGATTTTGAGATTTATCTGCATTATTCATGTGATTATGACTTATGTAGATTTATCTACACTATTGAAGCTCCTTTTGAATTACTGAGTGGTAGTCCATACCACAGTTTGTTCACTCATCTGTGATGAATGTTTGGGTTGCTTTCAGTCTGGGGCTGCTATGCACATCCACGCACATTTCTTTCTTCGCTTTTGGCGGTACTGGGTCTTCGTTGCTGCACGTGGGTTTTTCTCTAGTGTGGTGCACGGACTTCTCTTTGCAATGGCTTCCCTTCTTGCGAATCACGGGCTCCAGGCATGCACAGGTTTCAGTACTTGTAGGATGTGGGCTCAGTACTTGACTCTTGGGCTTAGTTGTTCCACAGCACGTGGAGTCTTCCCAGACCAGGAATCTAACCCGTAAGCCCTGCATTGGCAGGTGATTCTCAACCCCTGGACCGCCTGGGAAGTCTCCACACACATTTATTGAGGTAGATACATGTTTTATTTCTCTGGGACATATACCCAGAAGTTCAATGACTAAATCGTGGGATAGGTAAACATTCATATAATAAGCTACCAAATTACTTTCCAAAGCAGCTGCGGCAGCATTTTGCTTACCTCTGTCAGTGTCTAAGAGTTTCCGTTTCTCTGCATCCTTATCAGCATTTGGAATTGTCGGTCTTTTTCCTTTTACCAGTTCTGGTGAGGGTATGGGGCTTCCCAGGTGGTGAAATTGTAAAGAGCCCACCTGCCAAAGCAGGAGGCATGAGAGATGCAGGCTCCATCCCTGGGTCAGGAAGACCCCCCGGAGGAGGAAATGGCAACTGACTCCAGAATTCTTGCCTGGAAAATTCCATGGACAGAGGGGTCTGGGGGGCTGCAGTCCGTGGGGTCGCACAGAGTTAGACGTGACTGAGCAGGGGTTATTCCAGGCTGCGGTGCTCGGGTTTCTGAGCAGGGGGCCTTCTCTTGTTGTGGAGCGCGGGCTCAGCGGTTGTGTTGAAGCCACGCATTCCGGGAAACAAACACTCAGAAGGACGATGCAGATAGTGGAGCGCAGGTCATTACACCGGGGGCCCAGGCAGAGTCTCCTCTTAGCCAAGGAGCCTGACCCGTTTTTGTGAAAACCTTGTATACCCTAAGTGTACGTGCTCAAACCCACCTCCCCAAATTCCTTGAAACTAGTCTGGACGAGGTAAGAGAGACGATCAAAGCTAACCCATGATTCATGTTTCACAAGCCTAGATAAACAGTGGATATGTATCAATAGGCCTGTGGTCATATCCTGATAAACATAATGGAATTTACCACTTTGTTCTGTTACAGAGATAATTAACATATTCTTTTAGGCGGCGGAGAGTCCAAGTCCAAGTCCTGAGGCTCTTTTATCGGGGGTCTGGCTTTCCATTGGTATGGCGCCTCTGTAGACCCCGGGTAGAAAGTTCGGAGTCCCCTGGGAGGGTGACCACGCGTGTAGCCCCGTGCTCGCAGCCTGGCCTAAGACGGAGTCCAGCTCTGTCTGTTTCCTCCTTCAGTTGTGGCTCACGGACTGAGTTGCCCCCCAGCTGGTGGAATCTTCCCGGACCAGGGATCAAACCCTCGTCTCCTGAGTTGGCGGGAGGACTCTTAACCGTTGGCTCAGCAGGGAAGTCCTATATATTTTTGACATGTAAGCTGCTTTTCCATTCCAATATAGATTGAGTGGCTCCGTCATGCAGAGGTGTAGTCTGGGGTGTTTGGTGTTTGGGCTGGTGTTCTGAGTGTATGCAACCAGGGTGGGTGAGCGGGGCTGACCTGGAGCTGCCCAGACGAGGGGCGTGCGCTGCAGCACGCCCCCTGCTGAACGCCTGGTGCTGAGAGTCGCCAGAGAGTCCCCGCGGCACAGGCGCCCTGCCTGGCCGCCTGAGACGCTGGGGTCTCACCCCTTCACACTTCGCTCCTTCTTCTAAATCCTGCAAGTACCCGAGGAGAGGACCCAGGCTTTGAGGCAGAACCGGGTGATGACGGTCTGGGTGGAGCCTTCCTGCAGGGCTGCAGGCCAGCCCTGGGCCGCCACTGGGTCTTTCTGCGGGGCCACAGGAGTGTGGGAGTGAGTGGGGGTATGTTTAAACTCTGCTCAATGCAAGCTGGTGTTGGTGAGGTTGTATGTCCTGGTTAGCTGAGTCCCTTGCACAGAAAGGAGATCCAACCAGTCCATCCTAAAGGAAATCAGTCCTGAATATTCACTGGAAGGACTGATGCTGAAGCTGAAACTCCAATACTTTGTCCACCTGATGCAAAGAGCTGACTCATTTGAAAAGACCCTTATGCAGAGAAAGATTGAAGGTGGGAGGAGAAGGGGACGACAGAAGTTGAGATGGTTGGATGGCATCACCAACTCAATGGACATGGGTTTGAGTGAGCTCCAGGAGTTGGTGATGGACAGGGAGGCCTGGTGTGCTGCAGCCCATGGGGTCGCAAAGAGTCGGATATGGCTGAGTGACTGAACTAGACAGAAAGCAAACCATTCTTGGTAAGACTGTAAGTCCTGTTTAATTGCTTTAGTTACCTTACTCATGCTTATTAAAGTACTCACTGATTTTATTTAGAAAGGAAGAATGGTCCAAAGAAAGAGAGAATGCAGAACTCAAAGTCAAAGTCTTGGGGTGGAATATCAGCTCTTTCATTTGCCCCGTGTGTGCCCACAAACAATAATCAAGTGACACTCAGGGTTGTTGGGAGCATCAAGTAAGAGCACTCTGTGAACTGTGTTACTCAAATGATATTTGAAGTATCTTTCCTTCGGTAGCTCCAGAGTTGCTGATATTCAGATCTGAGTCATTTTAAATAGGCTCTGTTGAAATCGAGTGCATAATGGCTTGCCGTTGCTTAGGAATTCACTCTCTTTAAAAGCTCATCAGCAAACGTTTGCTTGTTGAGATTCCCCTGTAGCCTTGAAATACATTAAAGTTTATTCTACAGAAGGATAGTTTCTAAAGACCTAGCTCATTGTCAATTTGTCATTTGTTAAGGGTCAGTGCTTTTGCTGAGGAAGCATTGAGAATACTAAGGAGATAAAGGACTGGAAATTGTGTACCATTATTTATGACATGTAAACAAAAACCCGAAACCTTTCCCCAAAGGCTACAGGAATACATTACTTCAAGTATTATAAAATATACATGATTCCATTTTTCCCTGGTATGAGCTAATTTCAGTAAATATTTTGTTGATAACAATTTTTCCTCAACTATAATAGTGATGCAAACTCATAATAGAAAACTTGGAAATACATGTTTAAGGTTGAGACAGAAATCCACTCATCTACAATCTTTCACTCCAGGGGGAGCTTTTAACATTTTAATGAGTATTTTCCAATCATTTGTATACATGTATGTCTATATATTTTAAAAATTTATAAACTATCTTTATATAATTTTGTATGTTGCTTTTTCCCCAGTTAATAGCATAAACAAATGCTGAGGTCAATGAATATTCTCAGAAAAAAATAATTTTGAAGTCTGCCTGGTGTTTTATCCAAGCTTACCATATCTAAAAATATTTATATATTTTTCCAAATTTTTAAGTTTAATCTATTTAAATTAAATTTTGTCTACTTAAAATTGTGAAAGTGAAGTCACTCAGTCATGTCTGACTCTTTGTGACCCCGTGGACTGTAGCCTACCAAGCTCCTCTGTCCATGGGATTCTCCAGGCAAGAATACTGGAGTGGGTTTCCATTTCCTTCTCCAGGGGATCTTCCCGACTCAGGGATCGCACCCGGGTTTCCTGCATTAGAGGCAGACGCTTTAACCTCTGAGCCACTGGGGAAGCCCATAGCATTCTCAAAGGCTTCCATGTTGGCTTAGTTGGTAAAGAATCCACCTGCAATGCAGGAGACCCCGGTTCAATTCCTGGGTCAAGAAGATCTGCTGGAAAAAGGAAACCCACTCCAGTATTCTGGCATGGAGAATTCCACAGACTGTATATTCCATGGGGTCGCAAAGAGTTGGACACGACTGAGCGAATTTGACTTCATTTCATGCATTCTCAACAGGGATGATAGCACCCCAAAGGAGTAAAAATTGATTTTGTTGGTGAGAAACCTACCCTTTTTGGGGATAAAGCATAGATTATGTTACATATAGAGATATACAATATAACTGTAGTATTAAAATTCATGAGAGAGGGGGCAATTAGGGGGAAAATTGTCTAAAAAGATTTATAGAGGGATAATAATGAAAAAATAGGTGGAGAAACACTGTTAGGGGGGCAAGTTTGAAAATAGGCTGAGATTATCTAGTAGAGAATTGAATTCGGCAGACAATGTGATTACTTTAAACCTAAGCTCAGATCAAAGAAATCAGTTTCCTTTCTAACATGGAGAGTCTTCTGATGCAGCACCGTGAGCTCTGCCTGGCATAGGGTGTCATTTCTTTTTGAGCACAGGATGCAGAGGACAGAAGACGTGCAAATTAAGGTTGGAATTCCGTGTCTCAGTTATGTTACACAGCATCACCATACCATGAAGCTAATCACTGTCAAAGAGAAAACGCATTTCTTCCACCTTAAAAAACCCAGAATTAATCATTTACCACTTAAAAGAAAATATCAGTTTTTTCTTTGCATTTTAATTTGACAAACTTCAGTGGTTTTCCAAGAAGTACGAATTTTCTCATACACAAGTCTAAAAATTGAAAAGACATCATTACCACAAGAACAAAAATGATAGCAAGATACATTGACTTAGGATTTTTTTTTAGCAGCCTTTTAAAGATATAATTCAATATGATAAAATTTACTCCAGAATGTACTCTCATGACTCAATAACAAAAAGTTCAATGATTCCATCCACTCAAACTCCTTACAGCAAAATGCAGAAATTTAATGACTGTGGGTGCAGTTTTCTCCTGAAGAAGACCATATTCCTATTGTTTAACAGACTAGACATTATGCCTGTGTGGTCAGCTCACTGTCTGACTTTGCAGGGAAAATATATTGTTGTGGACGCATTGTGGTTACTATAGAGATGTCCTACTTTCATCAATCATCTTTTCTGCTAATCTCAACTCCAGCCCTAGAAATGGGTATATCAATAGATTTTATTGGATTTTACAAAAAAATGAATAAAATGAGTTAGCAGGTCTTACTAGCTTTTCATTTGACACCTTTATTTAGGCAAATTATTGCACGTGGTCACCTAATTGTTAGTCAGGGCAGGACTAAAATGACAAAACTCGCTTGAAGTATGTTCTACTCACTTGAAGGATGTTCTACTAGAAGCTATTAAATTTCAGTTTTCAGCCTCCAACAGCATTTTGCAGAAAGGCATGGCACACTTCTAGTACATCAGAACTAATCTGTAGCAAAACTGACTTCACTTCCAGATAAAGGTGACTTTTATTTAGTCCTTTTACTGAACAAGTGGTGATAGCAAGTGAATGAAAAAGTCCAAAAGGAAATGCAAAGTGTAAGAAGTAGTTCTTGCTTTAAGGAGTTAATAGTCTAATTGGTCGATTTCTGTTACCTGTAGAGAAATCACTAATAAGACTTTATTTTGGCAGAGGCTATAAAAAGAAATATTATTTAAAATGGGAATATGACTGGAAAGGGGGAAAGTCAGAAATAATTTAAGGTTATTTGTTATTACTGGTAATTTACATCATTATAGAAGTCCAAGCCAATGTAGTAAGATAAGAAAAAAGATAGAAATGTACCTATCTTTGAATATGGAATCAGTCCTGAATATTCATTGGAAGGACTGATGCTAAAACTGAAACTCCAATACTTTGGCCACCTGATGCGAAGAGCTGACTCATTTGAAAAGGCCCTGATGCTGGGAAAGATTGAAGGTGGGAGGAGAAGGGGTGGACAGAGGATGAGATGGTTGGATGGCGTCACTGACTCAATGGACATGAGTTTGGGTGGACTCCAGGAGCTGGTGATGGACAGGGAGACCTGGCGTGCTGCAGTCCATAGGGTCACAAAGAGTCGGACATGGCTGAGCGACTGAACTGAACTGAACTTGAATATGGATAGAAAACTGATCTGAGAGAGTACATGCTAGACTGTGAAAAGCGGTTGTTTTGAGAAGTGGGTCCATGAAGTGAAGAGGAGGTCGACCTTCATTTGTTTTCCTCTCTGTTTCAGGATGGATTTAATTATCTGTTTTACCACAAATATACATTCAAAGGTTGCATTTTAAGTCTAAAAAGTTAAGGAATTGACAAAATCATGAAAAAGGGTTTACCACAAGTCAGAAAGAAAGAGAAACTAAATCAGTTATCAAAACAGAAGTCACATCAGAAGATTATTAAGAGCTGGAGGATGGAGTCATAGGTTTGGAGAGCTGGTGAGGTGAGAGCATGGAGCAGCAGATAAAGCAGACAGATGGAGAGCGCGACTGGGGGGCCGTCTATGACAGTGAGGTTTCATGTACGTCATGAAATGTGGCGTACCCGTGGAATTAGGGTTAGGGATTAAAAATAAAACACTTCTTTTCTTTCCTGGAACCATTTGAAAGTAAGCTGCAAACATCACAACACCTCACCTTTCAATGTTTCAGCGAGTTTATAATCCACAGTAACGGCCAAATCGCAGTAATAGCTATGGGCTGTATATTTCTTACTGTGTGGCTGGCCCCGGGCTGAACGCTTTCATTCATCAGCTTATTAACCCTTAAAATAACCTTTTGTGGAAGGTTTCTCCTTTTTGTTGAGGAAGACTAGGATGAGATTCAAGCCTATCCCCAGCTGACTTCCTATTCCACGCTTGAATATAAGATGGACTATAGTTAAGGGCCAAGATGAGTGAAATGACAGTTTCCATTGAACTTCAGAGGAGGGTGCAGTCATAGCAGACCAGAGTGGTCTAGAAACATTTCCCAGAAATGAATACCTTTGACCTAGACTGACAGGAAGCTTTCTTTTTTTCACTATTGTTAGGGAGATATGTCTTAACAGCACTGACATTTGTAAATCCATTTTCCTTTTTTATTTCCAAAAGTAAAATTAACTGTATATAAACACTTACTTTTCATTGACTTTTCCTTATACATAACTGCAATGTCATACCCTGAAATAAAGGGTATTATGACATATATTATATGAAATTTATCTTACTTTGATGGCATGAAGTATTTCTAAGGTGGAAAATATTAGATTACTGTAAAGGACATTTCTGTGAGTAGCTGTATAGAGAATTTTTAAATCATAGCTGTCATAGCAGGGCTATATCTAATGTATATAGAGATGCTTGCATGTGTGCAAATATATCTTCCAGAATGCACAAGATCAAACGTGTGAAGCCAAACAGCTCCTAACTGAACAAAACAAGAGTGAGGTTGCGCTGAAACAGCTGTGCTCTTTATATCTCCCGTTGGAGCAACATTTAAAGAAGGATTAGTTCAGAAACTCTGAGTCAGAAGTGAGGAATGAGTAATACCGTGCTGTGGACTTCATGAATGTTTCACTGCTGAAGGGACATTAGCGCTTTTCAGCAAGGCAGTGGGTTACTGCCTCATTCTTAGATTCCTAACCAGCTTATTTGGAAAAAGTTGAATATAATTTGAAGATTGGTATTGGCAATCTAAGACTGGTATTGGCAAGGTATTGGCATCATCTGAATTTAGCACTGAGTTTTATTTAAATGTTCTAATTTAATGAGTAAGCGCTTTAATCTCATTTTTACCTCGGTGGGAATGATTTCTGGGGGCTGAATGTTAAACAATAACCTTCAAATAGATCAACAGCTTTTTTAGGAAATAAAAAACAAGGTTAGATTGACTCACTCAAAGTCAGAATACACATGAAAATGTATTAGTGTCTTGACATTTTAACTTTCTTTGTGGATTTAAAAACTCTATCATGGTGAAAAGGTCAATGGAAAACATTCATGAGACCCATGATGGGGATGAGTTTCGTGTCTCTTAATTTGCATTCCGGTGGGATTTGGAAGCCTCTCAGTTTCATTCCTCTCTATATTCCATGCCCTCACTCACAGATTTCTCCTGTTGAGTGTAACATTTTTTGACTCCTATTGTGAATGAGCCAGAACCTTTTCTAAACGGCCTAGGATAGGGTTGAGGGTCCCTAGTTTAAGCCAGTGGGGCCATGCTATTTTTAGCTCCTCAGCCGCTTTTTATGGAGCATCAACTGTGGTTCCAGCACTGAAACTGGAAAAGTGAGCACAGCTGATCTCCTTTCCCCCGTGTAACTCTTAGATCTTACGGATGAGCCTTGCTTTTCCATCTGACAGATGCACTCTAGCACAGTGATCCTGGCATGCACTTCACAACGGAAAGAACAATCGGAACCTTTCCAGGGTGAGCCCGCTTCTACACTGCTAGAAGACAGCAAGGCTTATCACCTTGGAGTGAGAGACATACTCTGAACGGATTAAGGGGCATGCCATTTTGTTACAGGGAGGGATCAAATACCCAAAGACATATGTTTTTAGAGTAAAGGTAAGAGCAAAACACAGAGCTTATGAAGGTTGACGTGAAACAGGGGAGGGGGAATGCACTCTGGCTTTCGAAGGAGCCAGGAGTGCGCTAGTGAGTTATCTTTTTCTCTTCCTTACTGGTTCAAGATATTACTCGTGTTATCAGTATGGACCGAGCATGGGGTCAAGAATAAAGATAAGATTTTTGAAATATGCTTTTGGAAAAATCTAAGAAAATTGTCCCTAATTTGCTTCCCTAATCACATTAGAACCTCCTCTTTAAAACAAATACTGAACTTGAATGATAGACCATACATGAAGGAAAATGTATGATTTGGCTAGTTTTTCAATGGTACCAAGATAAGGCGATGATTGAACTTTTTATAGCAGATGTATTATAGCTTGTTGTCTTGGCATCTGGAAGGAAGCTGCTAGAGGAAAGTTATGAGCTGTTGGCCCAATTCTAGTCATCAATTTCGTCAGTAATTTATTCAAAGACATAAAGTTATCCCTTATTCTGGTATAAGAGTGGCACACATCACAAAACTGAGACGGGACCAGCTAGCACAGCACGTGACAGAATTCAGACAGGGCTTTGTTATGACAGGCAGCAAATCTGCAAACAGAACTTCGCAGGAGAAATGCAACTTTCTGGTCTCAGGTTCAGAAACGTATTGTACACTCAAAGAGTGAAGATGTCCTTAAGAGATCTTAAGAGAAGCACAACAATTCAGAGGGCAGTTATTATGCAGATGAAGGTTCTGAAACAGTATTTTATATCCTTTCAGTTTTTACTCTTTCGTTTATTTACTTATGTATGCAGTTATCATATGGCAAAAGTAACACAGAATTCTTGGCCCTCAAAGGCTTACATTCTAATTGGTAATTAGATAATTTCTGGTAATTACAGGTAATTGCTGAACAAGGTGGTGAACGGTAAAGGAGAGGGCTGGGCAGGTCTGCAGAAGCAGAGACGGGAACAGCTCTGCGCGCCCTTCATGGTGGAGCTGAGCTTTAACCTGGGGGTTGAGAGTAAATAGGAGTCACGAGGAAGGCAGAACAGGCAGAGCAGGGAGAGGGGGCAATGTGAACGAAGACGGGAGGCTGTTATGAGCAGAGAGTGCACGTTAGATGTGGGGGGAGTTCAGGCCCAAAGCTTAGGCAGGAGCCCGCCTAGAAAGGTCTAGAGACCAGGGTCTGGGGTGGAGAATGACTCGTAGATGTGTGGGGCTTTCTTTCTCGTCATTTCATCTATTTTTGGCTGCACGAAGTCTTCACGTTGCGCGGGCTTTCCCTAGGGAGCAGGGGCTACTCTTCACTGTGTGGGCCTCCCACTGCAGAGGCTGCTTCTCTTGCAGGCGCAGGCTGTAGGGGGCATGGGCTTCAGTAGCCATGGTGCCTGGGCTCAGCTGCTCCAAGGCATGTGTGATCTTCCCGGAGCAGGGGTTGAACCTGTGTCTTCTGTATCAGCAGGCAGATTCCTAGCTACTGGACCACCAGGGACGTCCCAGGTTTGTGTTTTAAAAAGATGATTCTGGCCTTTAATATCATGGTTTTGGGGAGGGCAGTTGAGAGCCTGTTAGAGGCAACGGCATAAGGCTAAGATCTGAACTAAGTCCAGGAGTAATAGAGGAAAGGACACAGGAGAAATACGAGGAAGATACTTAAAAGAATCCTATGAGACACAGCCAAAGTGAGCGTGCTTAACCTGGGGGAGATAATAAAATGAGCAGGTGTCTTCTGATTCCTGAAGGACTGTGGTGCCTGGCACTGACTAGGACCAGTGGGTGGAGGTCGTGAGTAACAGTGGAAGCTCCAACAATGGAAAGGGGCTCCTCCTTAGGCACTGAGTTCTCTGTCCTTGGAGGTGTGCAAGTAAAGCCAAATTACCACCTGTCAGACCTGCTGCAGGAAGGACGTCTCCAGCTCTGGGAGACGGGTTATGCCATACAGTCCCTGATGTCTCTAAAACAGAGAAAGGGAAAACAAACTGGCTTTGAAGCCAAACAAACCCAAACTGATTCCTAGTGCTTTTTAAATCAAAGGCTTTGGGTTTACTCTCAACATGGAGTGAAGATTTCTTATTCTGGATGTCGGAAAATCCTCAAGGACTAGCACCATATATATCTCATCACTAGTCCTATTCCCGCAGGCCTGAGCCGAATGCCCAACACACAGCTGATGCTCAGCAAATGCTGACAAAGAAACGGGGTGGGTGACGTTGCACAGCACCCAGAGCTGCCTTTGGGGCTAAGGACCCATTTCCTCGGTTGCTGGGAGTACGGTCAGCAGACAGCCTGCTCGCTGCCTGCTCTTCAGAACCTCACTTGGCTGGGTGGAGTGGCCTCCTGCAAGGTCATGCCCTCTTTCTGGGGCAGGCTCCGTCTGGGAGCTGGTCGGTGGGAGGGCGCAGGGCCTGGCCTCCCCGCGTGCCCACCCTGCCAGCTCTGTGGGCACCTTCAGTCCAGAGTTCCCCGTGGGGCTGGCTGGGGCCTCGGTTGTGACTACAAGCTCAGCCCAACCCCCTCCTCTGCCCGGGGCAGGCTTTTTTCCTTCCTTTCTACGGGTCTTGGTCCCAATAATACTCCTGATAAACCTCCTGCACACTAATCTCCATCTCAGAGTCAGTTTAGCAGGGTATCCATCCCAGGGAGTGACTGTCTGAATGCGACTCCATTTAGTTTTTGACAGAATTCTGTAGAACCCAGAATGAAGGGTCCTGGGTGATGGCACCCCACTCCAGTACTCTTGCCTAGAAAATCCCATGGACGGAGGAGCCTGGTAGGCTTCAGTCCATGGGGTCGCGAAGAGTCGGACACGACTGACTTCACTTTCACTTTTCACTTTCATGCATTGGAGAAGGAAATGGCAACCCACTCCAGTGTTCTTGCCTGGAGGATCCCAGGGATGGGGAAGCCTGATGGGCTGCTGTCTATGGGGTCGCACAGAGTCAGACATGACTGAAGCGACTTAGCAAGGGCTGTCAACAGCTTGATAAGCTGTGCGCTCAGTTTCTTCCCAGCGAGCCTTTCCATTTCGTGTGAGATGATAGGAATAAAGCCTTTTCCATGAATGGACGCTGCCAACCACCCTCCACCCCTTCCTCTCCAGTTTTTCTACGTGTCTCACAGCACTGACTGCTGTTTGATGTGCGCGCCAAGGCCGGGCCTTCCGAGCATGTTCATCGGGGGCTTGATTCACTGCTCTTTGGCCTTGGTGTGTTTCCGTTTGATTTCGGATCATCATTAATCTTCCTGGGACAGCCTCCAGGGGCTGATGGTGGCCTGGCCTACGCACTGATACAAGCAGAATTATTCAGAAGTTCATGTATCATCCCCTGTTCTGACACCCTTTATCCTCTTAAAGTTGCCACAGTACTTAGAGGGAGAAGGAGAAGACGGGAGGGGAAAGTCGTGATTGTCTGAGCTTCAGCAAAGGGGCCACGACCGGGCTGCTGGTGGCATGACAGACTCAGCAGCTGGCGACCTAGGGCTGGAGGGAGACGCTTCCCAGGGGGCACCGGGGTTGTTCAACATCGAGAAAATCCCTCCTCACCTGTGGGCCTACCGTCTGTTGGTGTGCAAACGTCAGAACCTCATAGGCGCCTTTTCTGTCTCCAGATGTCTCCCCTGGGTACTCTCTTTCACCTGGACAGGACCTCAGATCTGGAGTCATGCTGGGGAGCCAGAACAGGTGAGAAGTGGGGAACAGCACCATGGTTGAGTAGACGCACTCCAGAGCCGGGTTCAAATCCTGGTTCTTCTACTTGCTTGCTGGGTGCTCTTGGACAAGTGACTTAGCCTCTCTGTGCCTCAGTTTTATTACCTGTAAAATGACAAAGACTGTGGTAGTGTCTGCTGCTCACCCCATAGACGGCAGCCCACCAGGCTCCCCCGTCCCTGCGATTCCCCAGGCGAGAACACTGGAGGGTTGCCATTTCCTTCTCCAGTGCATGGAAGTGAAAAGTGAAAGTGAAGTCGCTCAGTCGAATAGTGTCTAATGATTGTCTAATACACAATGTGGGGGTTATATGGATTAATATGTATCTGCTACTTAAAACACTCCCTGGTGGCTCAGCTGGTAAAGAATCCATCTGCAGTGTGGGAGACCTGGCTTCGATCCCTGGGTTGGGAAGATCCTCTGGAGAAGGGAAAGGCTGCCCGCTCCAGTATTCTGGCCTGGAGAATCCCACGGACTGTATAGTCTGACTCATGTTGCAAAGAGTTGGACATGATGGAGCACCTTTCACTTTCACTTAAAACAGTGCTGAGAACACAGTTAGCACTATATGTGCTTTGAAGACTTAATAAAAATCTGTAGGAGTAACAAAATAGTACCTTGAGAGGAACGTTTGGCCTGGAGATGGGGCCATAGGACTGGCCGCCTCAAGTCCAGAAGTCTCCACTGACCAATTCTGGCCACAGACCATGCAGCCACAAAGTAAAGTGTGGACCTAAGGATTCAGAAGCTCCTCTGCTAGTTTTTCTTTGTTACAAACTTTGCTCTGAATAAATAATTCTAATGGCCAGATGGACGTGCAGAGCATACAGATGTCAGCAAAGTGGCCAAATTTAGGCAGCATTACAGCTGGACCCCAAGAACTAAGAAATATAATGACAAAGGAAATAAGAATTTTCATAGCCACCTGAAAGGCAAATGTACAATGGTTAATTTTAGTGTCTCAGACTTGCTTAAATCAATATACCTTCTAGTCATGTTAATGGGGTGATTAAGTGTCATGATATAAACCATATACACATGATGTAAGAGTCCCAGCTGGTAAACAGGACATGGAGAGTCACAGGGATGTATTTAGTATCTGTGTATCTATAAGGTGTTAGAGAGAAGAAAATGAAGCACAAATTTCTCCCTTCTCAAGGTAGTCAGTTCAGTTCAGTCACTCAGTTGTGTCTGACTCTTTGCAACCCCATGAATCGCAGCACACCAGGCCTCCCTGTCCATCACTAACTCCCGGAGTTCACCCAGACTCACGTCCA
>SJYF01000236.1:3545919-3566139 GCA_006410515.1 Procapra przewalskii | reverse complement strand
CTTCTCCGGGCGGCAGGACTGGGAGGCTGGAGGGGGAGCCCCCAGCTCCCGAGAACCGGGGCTGCGCCGGCGGCGCTGAGGGCGGCAGAGCGGGGACCGGTGCGTATGGCGTTTGGGGAGGATGGAGAGGGGTGCAGGGGAGCTGTGCTCAGCCCCCCGGGACTAGGGGCTGTCTCCTCTGCAGGGCTCGCCTGCAGTGATGGCCCGGCACCTGACCGGCAGGGCACCCTCTGCCAGCGGTAGCCTTGGCTGGTGGAACAGACCCCCTGCCCGCTCTCTATTGTATGTTAAAGACAGTTGGTGATCATGTGAAACATTCTCTTAAGAATCGCAGGCAAGCGAACAGAGATTCTACAGTAGGGTTTTCTTCCGATGGGTCTGTAAGTTGCCTCTTGCCAGTGATGAGACTCAGAGGGTGCACAAATCCCTGGTCAACTCGAGAGATGGAGTAGGTTTCTGAAGGTCCAGGCACCGTTCAGCTTTCTTAGGGTCAGGAGCTCTGGGAGGTTACAGTCCTGCAGGGTTCTAATCTTTCGGTCGCTGCAGCAGGCAGGCCTCCAGTTCTGTGGAAGTTCTTTGGGGCGGTTTGCTTGGTACTGCTATCTTTTTGCCTGGTGTTATTTGGCAGAAGGAAATCAGCGTTTGGTGCCTCTTAAACTCCAGGAGTAATACTAGGAACTCCTGAGTTTGTGGTGGTTTCGTTCTAGCATTATTTTTGGTCTGCAAGGTAAACGTATTTCTCGCGACATGAAGTGAAAAAAATAAATGATCCATGCATGAGCTGATCAGAGCCTTTAGGCAGGACCAGCTCTTTCTGCTCAAGTTTGGAGCAATTATGAAAACGTTGCTTTCTGAAAACTGAGAGGTCACTGGGTCAGTGAGCACCAAAGCACTGTGATGGGCCTGCACCCACCCTTCCTGTGGGAAGGAGGGTGGTAGGACGGGCCTCAGTGAAGAGGATTGGCACTCGGGGTGTTTGAAACTTAACTGGACCTACAGGGACCTTCTGAGGAGCGTGTAAGTGTGCGATGGTGCTATCAGCTTCTGTACTTATCTGGTGAAATATAGCACCTTGCAACTCCATGTAACAGGCAGTTGTGAAACTGCTTTTTGCTTTGTCATCTGTTTGCCCAGTTTACCTCTGAGAAAGGGCACAGTTGAAGGGCTTAAAGGTCAAGTGCATGGACCATCTGCAGGAGGTGTTTATAGAGTTGAGCTAAGGAAAGCAAAGTAGATGTTTGCTGCACACTTACCTAGCTTTTAGTGACTTATATTTTCTCTTACTCTGTCACTTATGTTGCCATGGGAGTTGCTCTCAGCCGTTCGTGATAGTCAATCCCATTGACAGAGTTACGTACCTGTTTCATTGGTCGCCAGAGAACTTGTGGTGATTTTGCTTTGTGGTGTTAGTGGAGTTGGAGGTGGAAATTCCAGAGAAGGTGCAAGCTCATTTTAACACCTCTGCCTCAATTTTTTTGGAGAGCCTGTGTTTGCACTTCAAAAAAAAGAAAAAGAATTCAGATTTTATTGGTGTCTGCAGTGGGGTTCGCAGTGTAACTTATTTAATTATAGCAGCATCTGTTTTAATTTTACATTCATGGGAGATTAGGAAGGATGGTTTGCCAACGTTTCTGATATGTGGAATTGAGAATTTGTTGGTAGATATTCTTTCTTCCTTGAAGAGTCTAGAAGCACATGGGGAACTGATTAATTACTCAGAAGTCAATAGAATTTTGAAACTTACCCAGGTAGCTTCATCATTTTTCTTCTTTCTAGTGAAGGCAGTTGTTCCCTTGTTCTCAGGTGTATCCCTAGACAGTCATTGTGAGGAAATTAGCGGTTCAGTATATTGCTTCCTGAATGAATGGAGAAATGGTAAGAAAGTATATGCTTTTTCTGAGTTCTTTTAATTTCTAAAATGGCTGGTTGGAATTTGCCAGTCTTATTTATTGTCCTTTATCTTCCAAATTGACTCCTTTTTCTTGCCTCTGCTTTCAATGTGGATTTTCTTAATACCCTTTAAGACTATGGAAGTAGTGTTGAAAGTTGCTCAAGCCTGGACTGGAGGGCAGGGGTATGCTATTTTTAAATAGGTAATTACTCAGTATCTGCTGCCTTTCAGTTGGCGTCTTGAATGATCCAGCTTTTAGAAATTTAGTGTGGCGTTTTCCTAAAGACATGGCAGCCTAATACAATAAAGAGATCTTTTACTTTAATATCATATTTCATAAAGCAGCAAATAGTGCCCAGATGTTTTTGTCACACGAATGGCAGAATTATATTTCACTTTTGTTAAACAAGTAATAAACAGCTTAGCAGGAGCCTGTGTGAAGCAGCAGTGGTGATCTCTCCTTGGTATCTTTTGAACAGCGGGATGGATGCAGGCAGGTGATGGAATGGAGAGGCGGTAAGAGATTAGTGGGCCTGGCAAGGATGGGGCTTGAGGGAATGGCACAGAGTCTGGGTGCTCACTCGTGCTCACTCGTGCTCAGAGGCCGTGTGGGTGGGTGCGCTCATCACAGTGCTGGGCTACGCCTGTTTTCCGGCTTCCATCTAGTGCCTTACAGTCTTGACCTTCCTCTTAGGTGAGGACCCCCAAATCAGAGAGAGGAATAACAGCGGAAATGGGATAAACAGTGGGCAGAGGAGGGGACTGTTGCTGAGTGCTGGACATATGCAGAAATCCTCTGAAGGCTGACCAGAATGGTATTCCTTATTTAAAATTATTTCTTTGGAACTCCATCTGTTTTGTAAATATGGTGTTGAGAAAGAAATTGTTACAAAACTACATTTTCTGCCAAAATAGATGTACAGATTCCTACTAAGAGAGCTCCTTGCTTATGATAAGAGTGTTGGTGGAAATTCAGAGTGAGCAGCCTGGTAGGACCTTTCAAGTACCTTGTGAAGAAAAAGAAATCATGGAGCTCATCATCACCAGACTTCTGCTTTTACTTAACTAGTTGAAAATAAGATTACACTTTTTTAGATTTTTTTTTTTGCAAAGGTCCATTGCTAGATTTTTAGGGGAGAAGTGATTATATTTGTCATCTTAAGTAATCTAGTAAACGAAAACATCACTTTCATTTTCTCTTTCCGTATTTCATCACACCATTCACTGCAGTCCACGCTTTATTTTGAAACAGTTAATTTGGTTAATTGTTCAGATGGCATTCTTTTTTTTTTTTAAAAACAAATAGCTCCATCCTTTAATTCTAGAGTTTGATCTAAAATTATGAAGTGGCATTTTAAGCCTTCGATTTTTTTTTTTAAGTTTTGAAATAAATGAAGTTTAAATGTCCATTAGTTTGGGTGGTCTACGTTAATCAAAACTAATTAACTGTTTTGGATGGCACATCAAAAAGCATGCTATGATTTGCATAAAGTAAAATTCACTCTTGCTACCGCCTAGTTCTGTGCAGCTCGGCCATCACACACGGTCAGGTAACGGCCGCCGCACCCAAGACCTGGAGCGATTCTGTCGCCTCATACAGGTCTCCCAGTCTCCTTGTGAGCCTTCTCCTGCCCCGCCCCAGACCACAGCAGGTACTGATTAGGGTATCGGTAAAAATAAGCTGGAAGTGTAGCCATTGTACTGTTTTGGTATTTAAAAGTGATGAGAGCAGCCACTGTTCACTAAACACTGTTCACGTGGGCGAGACACGTGAGCAGTGTTTAGCTGGACTCTGTGGCCCGGTCTTACTGCAGCCACGGGGGCTGAAGGAAACCTGCACTCGGGGCGCTCGCTGCTTGCGGCCTGCTGGTGCTGGCTGCTAGACTCCGTGGGCATGGCTGCACGTGGCGCTGGCGGTGCTAGCTGTTTTGTGTAGTTAAGGCAGTATTGGTTTGGGAACACCAGACTTGATTTTTCCCCTTTAAATGTGGGGGATTCTGGAGGGGGAGAAAGAATGTCACTTTCTGCTGTCAGAAGAAGTTGACAGATGATATAGCCAGCCAGCTGTCTAGTCCAGAGCCTCCAGTTTCACTGGGCCCAAAGGTTTGGCCTTGTCCGAGGAGGCAGCCCGTAGTTTCCCCTAGTATCGTGGGTTGTCCCTATTAGAGTGTCATGGTGTGTAGGAGAAACCTACAGTAACTTGCCGCGAACAGGGATTCCTACACCTTGATGCCGAGCCCCCAGCGTGGGAAGGCTTTTCACATCTATTACGCATATTTAAACAAAATATTTTAAATATACCTTATGGTTTAAATAAACTAGACTCTCTGCAGGCAAAACCTGGGCTATATTTCTCCATTTTGCCTAGTAAGCCAGCACTCAATAACCCTGTTTTCTGAATTTTATCTGAAAAAGTAGTATCTCCATTTGACTTTAGACTTTTTTTTTTTGTCTGAATGGGGCCCCCCTGGGGGAAAGACCGCTGGGGGAGAGAGCAGCACCCAGCAAGCCTGCGGATATGTCATGAACATTCAGCCCACAGTAACCGAGTGACAAGGTGGGTTTGTCTGTAGACAGGCCGCCGGGGTCGTCTAGGTCAGAACCATCTGATGGCCCCTTGGCTCTGCCCGGTGAGCCTGGCCCGGCTCCCTGGCTGCTGGGAGGCGGCGCACCAGGCTTAGCCACTCAGAGCCTCCTGCACGGTTCAGAGTTCAGTTTCAGAAGGCGTCAGGGGTGTTCCTTTTCAGACACTCAAAGCTGCTCACCCCCTTTGCGGCCTGCCTGCCCTCTCTCCCAGCCTCGCCTCCAGACACTTGTGCTGGCCTCCCAGTGCTTCGCGCCGGGTCCAGAGGCGCACCAACAGGAAACTGTCTGGTTTTCTTTAATTGCTGCTTTTGGCCTCTCAAGTGAGTTTCTTAGAATGCTCTCTCCCAGAATCTCTTCAGTTCCTTTTATAGTTCTCTGTGCTCTGCAAGGGGTCTAAACGAGACTGTTCTTTTTCGCTTTTGCTTTTGCTTTTTTTAATGCTCAAGTTCCCCGTGCCTCAGGATTTGACAAAATAGGGCAGTGCTATCTGTGGCCCAAAGGCAGGTATAAGTGGAGTGTGAACATTCACGTTTCCCTTCAGACTCTTATCTTACACCTTTGTGCCCAAGAAGAGGTGCTGTGCTCCTTACTAATGCTGACTTTTGGCTGTTATTATTTGCTTGTCTACCAGACCTCCCGATGAGTTTAGCTATTTTCTTTTTATTTCAAGTGAATGGATTCTGGCGTACAGGGCGTATTCAGATATTTTTACCAGTCAGCCTCAGGATCTAAAACTGTGCACACGGCCTGGCGAGCACTTTCCTGTTGATGATAACGGTGAATTGAGGGTGTGGTACCTGAGACGGGTGTGTGTACTGACTCCAACATGTCAGAACCCCCAGAGGGGTGTCAGTAGGACCTGTTTGCCTGTGTCAGAATAATTCCATCCCTTAAGGGGACTCAGAGCATAGAGTGACTTGCACTCAGCTCCGGCGACAGCTGTGTGAGCGGGCCAGTCTGCTGGCAGGACGCTGGGCACCCACCTGCCTCAAGGGCAGAGCAGGGCGGCTTGCTGGCCTCTGGTGCGGGGTCCCATGGCGGGGACTGAGGCCAGACCTGTTCCAGGCGGGAGTCTCAGCCGGGCTGGACAGGCAGGCCAGCTTTTGCTGTGCTTCGCTTGATGGCGCGTCACGGGTGGTGCCCTTCTTACAGGTTGAGGGTTTCTGGCAACCCTGTGTCCAGCAAGTCTCTCAGCGCCGTTTTTCCAACTGCATTTGCTCATTTTGTTGTCCCCGTTTGGTAATTCTCACAGTAGTTTAAAAAATTCATTATATTTGCCGTGGTGATCGGCGAGCAGTGGTTTCTGATGTTGCCGTTATAATTGTTTGGGGGCATCCCACTCTGCGCCCACATTAGACAGCGAACCTAACCTGTGCTGTCTCTCTCCCTCCCTTTGGGCTTCCCTCTTCCCTGAGACACAGCAAGACTGACGTTAGGCTGGTTAGTAGGCATTCAGTGTCTGCTAAGGGTTCAGCTGAAAGGAAGAGTCACATATCTTGCACCCTAAATCAAAAGCTAGAAATGATTCAGCTTAGTGAGAAAGGCATATCAGAAAGCCCAAACAGGCCAACAGGTAAGCCCAGTGCACTCAAGTTGTGAATGAATGCAAAGGAAAAGTTCTTGAAGGAAATTAAAAGGGCTGCCTCGGGGAACATGCGAAGGATAAAGCTAAACAGCCTTCTTGCTGGTGTGGAGAAGGTCTGAGTGGTCCAGATCGAAAATCAAACCAGCCACCACACCCTCTTAAAGCAGAGCCACATCCAGAAAAGGATCCTAATGCTCTTCAGTTCCGGGGAGGCTGAGAGAGGTGAGGAAGCTGCCGAAGAAAAGGTTGCAGCCCCGAGGTTTAGGGCAAGACGCCGTCTCTGTGGCCTCAGAGTAGGAGGTGCCCCAGCAAGGGCTGGTGTGGGAGCTGCAGCGAGTTCTCCAGAAGATCCAGCTCAGGTAATTCAAGCAGGTGGATACACTAAGCAACAGATGTTCAGTGTGGATGAAACAGCTTTGTATTAGAAGATGTCCTCTAGGACTGTCATCGCTAGAGAGGAGAAGTCATTGCCTGGCTTCAGAGTTTCAAAGGACAGGCTGACTCTTAGTAAGGGCTAACGGCGCTGGTGACTCTGTGAGGAAGCCAGTGCTCATTTGCCATTCCTGAAATCCTGGGGCCCTTAAGAATGATGTTAACTCTGCTCTGCCTGTAAATGGAACAACAAAGCTTTGATGTCAGTACGTCTGCTTCTGACACGGTTTACGGAGTATTTCACGTCCATGTTGAGACCTACTGCTCAGAAGAAAAGGTTCCTTTCTAAACATGACTGTTTATTGACAATGCATCTGGTTACCCAGGAGCTCTGGGGGAGATGTGCAGTGAGACTCATGCTCCACACTTGTCCACACAACATCCATCCTGCAGCCCGTAGACCAGGGAGTAACTTCAGCTCTCAAGCCTGATTATTTATGAAATGCATTTCCTAAGGCTGTCGCTGACGTAGAGAGTGATCCCTCTGGATGAATCTGGGCAGTCAACAGAAGACTTTCTGGAAAAGATTCACCATTCTAGATGTCATGCAGGATACTCATGATTCATGGGATTCATGGGTTCAAATACCGACGTGAACAGGCGTTTGGAGGAAGTTGATTCCAACCCTCAGGGAAGACTTTGTGGGGTTCAAGACTGCAGTGGAGAAAGGAATTGCAGATGTGGTGGGAACAGCAAGAGAACTGGAATTAGAAATGGGGTCTGAGTTGCTGAAACCTCGTGATCAAACTTGAATGGATGAGCAGTTGCTTCTATGGATGAGCAGAAAAGGTAGTTTCTTAAACTGGAATCTGGTCCCAGGGAGGATGCTGTGAAGGTTGTTGACATGACGAAGGACTTAGAACATCGCATCAAGCAGCAACAGAGGTTGAGAAGAGTGACTGCTCTTCTGAAAGAAGTTCTGTATGGGTGAAATATTTCCAAACAGCGTTGTATGCGACAGAGAAATTGTTCATGAAAGGGAGAGTCAACTGATGTGGCAGACTGCACTGTGTCTTATTTTAAGACATTGCCACAGCCACCCTGGCCTTCAGCAGCCTCCACTCTGACTTGTCAACGGCCATCGATGCTGAGGCAAGACCCTCCACCAGCAAGAAGATTACAGCTCACTGAGGGCTCAGATGACGCTTAAGCTTTTGTTTTTAAACTGATTTAACGTATTTTAAAATGAAGGTATGTACATATTTTTTTAGACACAATGCTTTTGTCCACTTGATAGTCTACAGTATAGTATAAACCTAACTTTTGTATGCACTGGGAACCAGAAGATTCCTGTAACTCCCTTTATCGTGATATTCACTTTATTGAGGCCGTCTGGAACAAACTCACAATGTCTCCAAGGTATGCCTGTATCCCGAGGGTCTTGATCTGTCCTCGGGACACACATGGTGTGTCCGTATTATTTGTGGGCAGAATACTGGCTGGAAACTAGAGGGTGTGAAGTCTGGTGCTTGGGTCAGATTCTGGCTCCCTCTCTTCCTTCCTGTTGGCCTTGGGCAAGATATTTAAGTCTGTGTGTCTACTTAATCCGTCTCTAAAATAGAGATAAAGAAAACCCCCCCGAACTGTTGTCATGGAGATTAAATGAGATGATGTACGTGAAATATTCAGAGCAGCATGTGGCCAGTAATAAACACTCAGTAAGCAGTCCCCCCATATGTTTTTCTGATTTTCCGTTTCTGTTGCTTAGAGTTGATCCTGAGATGCGCAAACTCATTTGGCTTCCTTTGAAATGGAGATCGCTAACACAGCCATCTCCATTTTGAAAGCTTTATATTTTGAGATAGAAAGAATGTACCCCAATAAACTTCGCAGACTTATCCTCAAGATGCTTCGTGAATGACTTTTGTTCCGGTGCCTTTGGAAATCGTGATACATCATTATAACGGAGCACATACCTGAATAGCTCCACTTCAAACGTCGGAGGGCGCTGGGCAGTAGTTTTATCGAGCCAAGCGCCCGCGTGTCTTGGTTTGCCCAGGACAGTCTGGATTTTACACCTTTTGTCCTGACGAAATTGTTAAGAGCGCCTCCTTCCGCTCTCAAAGGGGTCCCAGCTTGGATGATAAACAAGGTGGCCGCCCTGCTTCTCTGCTTCTCAGGAGCCCTTTGCAACAGCCTGTGTTGAAGCCCCAGGAAACGGCGCTCTGTGCCTGACCCAGCCTGCCCTGGCCCCTGCTCAGCACTAGTTTTCGCCTAGGCCTTGGCTCAGTCACCCGTCACTCTAGACGGACTGTTCTTTCTCTGCCTCCCATCTGCCCTCTGCCTGTATGCTGATGCTTAATGTATGGGTCACCTCACCTTATTCACCTTGAGCTTATGAAGACACTTGGTTTAATGTCTTGTGGAAAGCCTATATTTAAGTATATATTTTTCAGCAAACGTGTGCACAGGTGAATAAGTGGGCACGAATGACGTGACTTACCTCGGGAGTTTGATGAAGATGTTGTTTAGATGTAGCTCCGGCTGATTTCGATTGGAATATAAAACTCAGTGGGCTGTGTATTTCAAAGAAGAAATTTATTCCATATACATAATTTTGGAAACAAACGAATGGAATGGAAGTACCTTCATTTAAGTTGGATCCAGGAATTTGGTTGGTTCTAGAACTGTTCTGCAAGATGTTAATATAAATGATCTGTTCCTTTTGTGCCCCTGAAATAAGAACAGATCTTTGACATTTTCTTTGGACTTACGTTCTGCTCACAGAGTCTAAAAAGCATGGCGGGAGAGCTTTACCGTTTGTTAAGGCGTTTAAACAGGTTTTGGTATTTGGTTTCGTTGATATTTTTGCTTCTTGTTGAAGTTGAAGAGCTAAATTACTTAACCGTTCATCCCCATTGTTATTGTATTGTTCAAAGATGTACACTGGAAGTGCTTGCTGTATAGCAGTAATGATAAGAAAGAAACGGCAGAAGGAATGCAGCGCACTGGCCGGCGGAGCTGCACAGGTGGAACCTTGGCGGCCTCAGCATGTCGTGCCGCGTGCTGCTCGCGTGACGTGAGCACCTGCCTTTTCATTCCATTCCTACCTGCCATTCGACCTTTCACTGCCACTCAGGGACTGGTGAGGACGAGGCGCCAGGTCACTCACTTGTCTCACACGAGTTGCCCCCATCATGCGGGGAGCGGTTGCTGGTCCCTTTTTACGCACAAGGAAGCCTGTTCCTCAAGTTGTGAGGGTTTCCAGGCAAGATGACGAAGCCCGCGGGGCTGAGCCAGCGCTGCGCTGGACTCGGAAGCCCACGCTCTGCCTGCCTCTCACCCTTTCCCCTTCACCTTCTCTAATGTAGACCTGACTTTCCCCTTCTTTTCCTGTTTGTCCAAGCTGTTCGGGTGCCTCAATCAGAGTCAGTTCTACCAGTCCTAAAATATATGGCTGATCTTTAATTTAAAAAGCTGGACCTCTTGTAGCTGAATCTTGAGATGAAGGCAGCGTGGACTAACCAATAAAAGGCCGTAGCCATAGTCCAGTCCTCCACCCCACAGGGTTATGTAAGATCTGCAAACCAGAGTGTTCTCTCTGCTCTCCTTTGATGGATTTCAAAGCTTCACAGAAGGGGATCATTTCCTTTTTTTTTTTCCTTTTACAAATTTGAGTTACACTTTTTAGAGTCCTGGAAGGTAAAACAGATAATAGTAACTATTTGTTTTTAGGTGAGTTTTTTTCTGGTGACATCTACCCCTACTATTGTTTTGGGATTGTCAGGTAATTATAAAATCACAGAGTATGCCTTTAGCGCCTTCCTTGCTGTGAATTCAGTATCCGGGCATCTTTTTGGGGTACAGTGAATATACCGGATTTGGGAATAGCGGATATTACCACCCCAGAAACTGAGCAGCTGGATTTAAAAGTGATTAATAATGTAGATTCATGGGATTTTTAGAGCGGAAAGCGATCATGTAGAATTCTTTTGTAGTTAGAGATACACAAGGCCATACTGATCAGTACATTTAGCTTCTAGCTATGGTTGAGTTCATCTCTTTGCATATTAGCGTAACAGAATTGGAAAAAAGTTGTTATGTAATACTGCAGCATGTGAGTATTAATAGCACAAGATGTGGTCTTCCAAACATCTCTTTGAGAATTTGTTTTTTTGCTATAGATAGCTGTGTGTGCACACACGCTGCACTCGCGCATGCACATACTCTGAAGCCTCTGTTTATAAATAGGAAAGACGAAGAGCAAAGCGAATGGCACAGTGGTGGTTGGCACGCGTGCTGTCTTGTGAGAGACTGATGGGTAGCAGGTGTCTGCGCTCTAAACTGAAAGTGCCCAGCCGGGGGCAGCCTGCTTTTATGGAGGTTGCTGATGAGGCTTCTGTTGCTTTTGACCAATTAGCGTGCCCACGGAGGGATAAGTGACCTGGTTTGCAGCTACCATTAGCATCACAAGCTCTGTGACTCTCTCCATATGGTGCCCTGCTACTTGTGATTTTTTATCTTCCTTCTAAGCTCTGATATCCTGTGGGCATAAGTAGATGTAATTTTTCTAATAGTTAAAATGGTTTAATGTTTGTTCTTGGAGGAAATACAGTGAGTTGCTTAGGCTTTTATTTCTATTAATCCATGCTAATAGATTATATTAAGTACGAATACAGTTATTCAGAGGTTGTTATATTGGAGCTAATAGAATTCTTGATGTAATATGGGTTTGGAGGATGTGTTTGGCTTTGGAGTTTTTGGTGGTTTGTTGAAAGAGATTTACGGGTTCTTTCAAGGCCTTCTCTGGCTTATGTATATTCCCATGAATGTATTTTCTGCACTTTAAAATGGTATCGGAAGTTGAATTGCTATGTCATAGAATATGTATATGCGTGTATCCCGGTTCAATAACTATCATCATGTGGTTTTCCTGACAGAATCGACCGCCACTCCTGTCGGGCTGTGTGAGCTCTAATTGCTCTGAATGTCCCCTAGCTCTTGGTGTTGGGGTTTCGTTGTCTTCCAATTGTGCCTGTGATGGTTATGTGACGGTGTCTCACAATGGCCTTTGTTTCATCTTCTAAATAAAAACACTTTATTTTAGAAGCTGTTCCTCAATGGGATATTGTAGTCTGGCTCTCATGCTTTTTTTGAAGGGTTTTGGTGGCATTGGCTATTGATTTTTATTTGATTTTTGCAGGCGTATAGCTGCTCTGCAGTGGAGCGCAGCAGTGCCAGCCCGTTGTGTGAGCATCGTGCCTGCACCCCCTCTTTAGACTTCCGTCCCGTCTGGGTCGCCGCAGAGCGCGAGTGGAGAGCCCGTGCTGTGCGGCGGGTCCTCGGCGGCCATCCGTGTCAGCTCCAGTCTCCCAGTTCGTCCCACCCGCATTTCCCTGCCTGGCATCCACGAGTGTGCTCTCTACCTCTGTGTCTGTTTCTTTTGCGAATAAGATCACCTGTACCATTTTTCTAGGTCCCACGTATAAGCGACTGTGGCGCTTGCTTTTCTCTCTGTTTGTGTCGCAGTCTCCACACCTGCCCCCAGGTGCACGGAGGGCGCTGTTTTGCTCCCGTGCGTGGCTGAGTAATGGTCCGCCGTGTCTGTGCCGTATCTTCCTGTCCATCCCTCTCCTGGTGGGCGTTCAGGCTGCCTCCAGGTCCTGGGGGCTGTGGACGGTGCTGCAGGGGTCAGTGCGGTGCCTGGTCTTTGGGGATGACGGTTTTCTCTGGGTGTATGCCCAGGAGTGGGGTTGCCGGGTCCTGTGGTGGTTCTAGCTTTTTTTTTTTCTTTTTTTGAGGAACCTCCATCCTGCTCTCCATAGAGGCTGCACCAATGTACATTCTCCGCAACAGAGTAGGAGGCTTCCTTTTTCTCCGCGCCCATTCCAGCATTGAGGGTTTGTACATTTTTTGATAATGGCCATTCGGACCAGTGTGAGGTGATACCTCCCTACAGTTTTGATTGCATTCCTTTCTCTAATAATGAGAGACGTTGAGTATTTTTTCGTGTGTTTGGTGGCCACCTGTGTGCCTGCTTTGGAGAAATGTCTGTTGAGGTCTTCGCCCCGTTTTTTGACTGGGTATTGAGCTGCATGCACTGTTTGTATATTTTGGAGATTAGTTCCTGTGGAATGCTTCATTTGTGCAAACTTTGTCCCGTTCTGAGGGTTATCTTTTTATGGTTTATGGTTTCCTTTGCTATGCAAAATCGTTTAAGTTTAATCAGATCCTATTTGTTTATATTTGTTTTAATTTTCATCACTCTAGGAGGTGGATCAAAAAAGATCTTGCTGCGATTTATGCAAAGAGAATGTTGCCTGTTTTCCTCTAAGAGCTTTACAGGGTCAGGACTTCCATTTAGCTCTCTGATCCATTTTGCGTTAATTTTTGTTCACTGGCCTTTAGGTTGCATTTCCTTGATGATGAATGATATTGAGCAACTTCTCATGTTTTCTTGGCCATTAGTATATTTTGCTTCGTAAAATATCTATTCCAGTCTTTTGCACATATTAAAAAAGTGTGTTTTTGTATTTTAAAAAATTGATCTGTAGGACTTCTTTACATTTTCTGGCTGTGCCTTTTGAGTCACATATATTGAACATTTTTTCTAGTGTGTGACTTTTCTTTTCACCATCTTAAGGGATACTTCTTAATGAATGTCAGTTGCTCAGTAGTGTCTGACCCTTTGCAGTCCCATGGCCTGTAGCCTCCCAGGCTCCTCTGTCCATGGGATTCTCCAGGCAAGAGTACTGGAGTGGGCTGCCATTCCCTTCTCTGGAGGATCATATTGTCCAGGGATCGAACCTGGGTCTCCCACATTGCGGGCAGATTCTTTACCACCTGAGCCACCACGGAAGCCCCTCTCAATGAATAATAGTTCTTAATTTTAGTGAAATCCAGTTTATCACCGTTTTCCTTTGTGGTTGTCATTTTTTGTGTGTGTTCTAGTTAAGATATTTAAGACCATGAAGATATTAATCTATTTAACTTCTAGAAAATTTATTTCTCAAATTTAGATCTCCAGTCTATCTGGAATTTTTTTTTTAATAGTATGAGGTGGGGATCAAGAGTTTTCTTTCCATATAAGCATGCAATTAATTTATCCAGCACCATTTATTTGAAAACACCATTTCCCCCCATTGCATTGCATCAGCCTGTTGTCATATATCAAAAGACTTTATATGTGTGGGTTTGTTCTGTGTCTGTTTTGTTAGACTGGTCTGTTTGCCTATTCTTTTGTTCATACCACACTGTCTTTCTTGCTAGGTGTATGCCCAACAGATAATTAGTCCATTTGGGTATCAAAAGACATGTATAAAAATGTTTGTAGCAGCGCTAGCCATAACAGCCACAAACTGGAACCAACCCAAATGCTTGTCCTGTGAAATAAGCATATCACACAATGGAATACTGTGAGGGAAGAGACAGACAGGGAGGGCAGAAAGAGCCGACGACCGCACTCTCGCCCTTCGAGATAATGTTGAGGGAAAGAGGCCAGACGCAAAAGGATGCAAGGAACTGGCACCCACTCCAGTGTTCTTGCCTGGAGAATCCCAGGGACGGTGGAGCCTGGTGGGCTGCCGTCTATGGGGTCGCACAGAGTCGTGTCCGACTGAAGCAACTTAGCAGCAGTAGCATTTATGTAGAGTACAGAGACAGCCAAACTCACTTGTGGTGTGATAGAAGTCATCACGTAGTTGCTGCCTGTGGGTTCAGTTGCTCAGTCGTGTCTGACTCTTTGCGACACCATAGACTGTCGCCTGCCGGGCTCCTCCATCCCTGGGATTTTTCAGGCAAGAGTCCTGGAGTGGGTTGTCATTTCCTTCCCCAGGGCATCTTCCCCATCCAGGGGCTGAACTTTGGTTTGAACTCTTGCGTCTTCTGCCTTGGCAGGGGGGTTCTTTAATCCTGAGCCACCTGAAAAGCCTGGAAGTTGTCAGAATGATCCCATTTAAGGCTCATGACTGGCAGGCAGGGACCCAAGGAGCTTCGGGCCGTGAGTTGGTTCGGTTGCTGAGTCTGAGAGTGAAGGTTCCATTTTTGTGAAAATCTGTTGAATCGTGTATGCCTCTAAATTTTTCTGGGGGTTGATTTTCTGCAAATCAAATAAGTTGATTTGCACAATTGTGAATACTGATCAAAGCCAAATGCTTACAGGTCGCTTCACCCTGCACTGTTTAGGACGGTGCCTTTCACACTCTGTGGCTGTCCTGTTGATAAAGGGGGAGACCAGCTTTTGGCTGCGGAGGGTCACTCAGGCTGAGGCGTGACCTGGTGGAAGCCCGAGCTGCTTGATGCTGTGGAGGGCAGGTGGGAGCCCGCTGGGAAAGAGCGCTCGGGTGGGATCCTTCCCGAGCTGCGCTGGGAACAGTGCAGGAGCCCGGCCTGGGGAAGGGCGGCAGCCTCTCGGTCACTGCTGTCCTCCCGCACGATCGCCGTGGTGTGATTCTGCGTGTTTCCATGCCTTCGGGTGCGCGCGACAGGCTTGATATTCGAAACTGTGCTGCTCCCGCAAAACCTGGAGAAGCGCTCCTCTGTGGAGCACCTGTTCCGTGTAAGAGTTTTCTCGAGAGCACTTTTGGTCTTAAAAGCAGTGAACCAACAGAAACCAGTTATCCAAGGTCATAGATGAAAGCGAGAGTTTGGGGTTGACCACTGAAGAGCAACCTGCGTGGGGCCACAGGTGCTCAGCAGAGTTTTGGCTCTGCTGGCATTTATTAATATCTTGTCCCATCGAAATGTTCCTTCAGGTTGGGAGAGCACTAGCTCTTCAAATGGGTCCCGTTAGAATTCTTAGGGCACTGAATTAACCAGGATTCTAAATACTAATGTGCAGATCCACTCCAAACCAATTAAATCAGAATTTCCAGGGTTTTCCTAAGGCACCCTGGGAGATTTGAGAATGTGGCCAGGGTTAAGAAACGCTGGATCGTTTCCCCTGTGTTGGGTCTTGGACTCTTTGGCTCTGTTAGGTACGAGCGAGCAAGCAGCCCCAGAATTGTGGAGGTTAGGTGGCTGGTGGTCTTGTGGCTGGTGGGCAGCAGGGGTGAGGTCAAGCCTTCAGCTGCCTCTGCGGAGCCTCTCCTTCGAGTCAAGCTGCCTTTTTCTGCAGCTGATGCTTTGCTTCGTCAGGTCCAATCTGGAAAAACCAACTTGTGAAAATGACGGTCTGCCCTGCGTGCTAATCACTGAACCCTATGAATGTACTTTGGATCCAGATAAAGGCGTAGGTTGCATCAGTGCCAAAAAGACCCAGGGTTCCTTCCTTGGCGCCTCAGTCTACCTGGACTGATCATCATGGTGCAGCTCCTGTCTCCCGGCCCCTTTCTAGGCCCTTTGCTGTCCCTCGCAAGAGGAGAGCTCTGAGTTCCCGGGCATTCTGTGTTATGGAAGAAGAACCTCCGCAGGAAGACTGTTTTTTGAAAGAATGCATTTGACTGAGGCATGGTCACTGTTTCTAGAGAGAGGCGCCTGCACCTGTCAAACTTTGCTGAAATGAGGTCTCGCGTTTCCTTTAACCACCTCAGGGGGCGACATGTAGTAAAAATGCTGTTTGCTCGTGGAAGGTTGTACGTCAAACCTTGAAGACAGCTGTCTGTGTGGGGAATTTCTGCTGGTGACGCTTCAGTGCACCGCACGGTGGTGGGCCAAGAGTGGGGCTGGGTGACCTTCGGGCGAATGCCTCCTTTCTGAAGGCTGTAGCCTTCTCCTGTGGTCAGGAGAAATGGCCTCCCAACTCCCCAAACATCTATACACTCCCGTTTGTTGACTGCAGAGCAGTGATGTGAAGAGATGGGTGTTATGGATTTGTGGCCTTCGTGACTTGATGAGGCGCTCTCTTCGGGACTTGACCGCTCTGTCAGCCGACCACCGCCCTCCATGCCCGTCCGTGTAGGTCAGTCTTTTCTCTCTTCCAAACTACTGTGCGTGGATATTCCAGAAGAGAAGCTTGAGTCCCCTTGCCCTCGGTGGGCCCTGCGGAAGAGAGGTGATGTGAGAAGCCTTAGTCTGTGGAGAGACCCTCCTCTGGAGGGTCCACAGTCTGCAGCAGAGAAGTCCTCGGGCCTTCCTGAGTGTGGTTGGGACCTGTGTGTGTCTACCTAATTAGCACACCTCTGATCGTAGCTTAATTTACTCATTCGTAAATGGGAGGAAGAGTGGAAGTGAGCTATAACCTTCTTTGGGGAAAAAAGCCGACAGTCTTTCTGTGAAAGTTCAGAACGCGCTAATATTTATCAGGCTAAGAACTGCAGGGCTTGCTTGCTTCCGGTGTCATTAGCCAGATCTTACCCATCTTCTCTGTAAGGGAAGAAAGTATTGCTTTTTTTGTTTTTTAAATCTTACTTGTTTTGGGCTGTGCTGGGTCTCCTTCGCTGCCTGAGGGTTTTTCTCCAGGGCTTCTGGTGGGCGGGGTGCTCCAGCAGCAGCGCGGGGCGGCTTCTCTTGTAGGGCCCAGGCTGCTCGCTGACTTCTCCCGCTGCCGAGCGCAGGCTCGGGGCCCACAGGCTTCCGTAGTCGCCGCCTGTGGGCTCAGTAGTCGCGGCTCCCCGGCTCGAGAGCGCAGGTTCAGTAGTTGGGGCACACGGGCTTCGCTGCTCCACGGCACGTGGGATCTTCCCGAGCCCACATCCTGCCCTGGCAGGCAGATTCTTCACTGAGTCATCAGGGAAGCCCAGAAAACAGTGTTGAAGAGTGTTTTAAAACCGTTAAATGCTCCTTTTGCGCCCCCCCCCCCCAAGAATACCTGCCATTGATGAGAGACGCCCGCAGAGGTTTCGAAGCTGGAGGGTGGACCAGCGCGAGGCAGGTGGGCAGGTGGCCCCGCCGGCCCGCTCAGTGGGGGGCGTCCCCGTGCGTGGCCACTCCCTGCCCCTGGCGAGCTCATCCCGCGTCCCCTGCGTTGCTGCTCGGGCCAGACAGCAAGGCTCGAGCAAGGAGGGAGGTGGCGCAGACGGAGCCGCCCGCAGAGTCACAGGCTGCGGTCAAGCTCCTGACCCAGGGGTGCCTGGTGACGCCCTGCTGTTCCTGGGCCCCAGGGGCTGTGGGGCCCGTAGGTGATGTCCGGGGGGAGTGTCCACCTCTTCCTCACCAGGCTGCAGACCGGGAAGGATGTTGTTGTACAGCTTGGTTTGAAGAGATGCCATCCGGCTGGAGGCCCCCACCAGCCACGGTGAGGCCAGCGATGGGAGGCGGGGGGCTTGCAGGATCAGCGTCCCGGCTGGCCTGTGCCCCGCCCAACCCAGGGCCCCCCAGGGCTGTGCCCAGACAGCACGCCTCTCAGGAGGCTGTGCTTTCCGCGCGGCCAGGGGAGGAGAGAGGCGTGAGGGGAGGTGCGGTCAGCTCCGCGAGCTCCGCGCCCCTGGCTGCCGGGGTGACGCCCTCCGTCACCCAGCTGTGGGGGCCAGTTTCCCCCGGCGGGGCTGGGAGCTCGGCCCGGGGACCGGCCACTGGAGCGGCGCGGATCCCTGCAGACTGCGCCCGCGGGCAGACAGGGCCAGCCGTGCAGACGGCGCCCGCAGAGGCGGCTGGGGCCTGGGGCAGCGCGGGCACCTCGGGAGCCCAGCGTCTGTCCACCTGGCAGCAGGAGCCACGTCCTGGGCGGAGGGCGCGGTTAGCCCGGGCATGTGCTCCTCTCCCGTATCTGAACAGAGCCGGCGTGGGCTTCTGTTTCACACCATCAGCAGAAGAGCCTCAGGCAGGCCGGAGGCTGCTCCTGGGTTTCTCTGCACAGGCTCAGACTCAAGACGGAGACCCCAGTTCCGGTGCTCAGGGCGCCGGTCTGTGGGCCCGGGGGCTGCGAATGGGGAGCCCGGGGCCCTGGTCTGGGGTTTGTGCCTCCGCCTGATGGGATGTTCCAGGCACCGAGGGGACTCCACCGTGCCCTCTTTTGCCCACGGAAGGTGCGGATTCCTGGCTGGCAGTGTTGAGGAAGGTGCGGATTCTTAGGTGACGCCTGGGTCAGTACTTTCTGAGTGACCGATGTGGTGGGTAAAACCCGTACGGATCTCGAGAGGATCCCTTTGTCTACACGATTCGCTTGTTGCCGCCTCACTGTCGGTTCAGTTCTTTGCGCGAGAAAGGTCTGTGCTGTTCCTGTAGGTTTACATGCAATTCACTCTCCATCTTCGAAATCCTAATGGAGGGCTCTATTGTATTTTAAGGACTTCCCAGGTGGCGCTAGTGGCAAAGAACCCACCTCCCAGTGCAGGAGATGTAAGGGACACACAGGTTTGATCCCTAGGTAGGGAAGATCCCCTGGAGGAGGGCATGGCAACCCCCTCCAGTGTTCTTGTCTGGAGAATCCCGTGGAGAGAGTTCCACAGGGTGGAAAAGAGTTGGACCTGACGGAAGTGACTTGACGCATGGTACACCCTGTTTCGAAGGTTGTGTTTAATTTCTCAACTCTCTCATCGTCTGTTATTTATGGTGTTGTTTTCAATACCCCCAGTTCCACCTTATTTGAGTAAAGTGTTTTGGTTTCAGACTTTTGATCTGTTCCACTCTGGCTTTGGTGTGCGTACGGTTTCAAGTGGAACCGTGTGACCCCAGGCTTCATGCCTCACCCCCCAGCCAGTCACTTTTGTTGCTTTTCAGCGCTCAGGGCTGGTGGGTTGGCCTGCACAGTCATGCCCAGGACAGAGCCAGTGAGGCCTTCATCTCGAGAGTTGTGAAAGGGTCCATTATGACCTGAGCAGGGACTGTGATACGAAAGATAATGACCTCCATTTTTTTCTGGACAGAGTAACAGTTCAGAGAGAATTTAGGAAGCCTCTTAAGAAGGTAGCAATCATTTCAATGCAGTTATTTATAAATTTGCAGTGTTTTTCAATAGATTCAAAAAGACAACACAGTTTTTAACTAATGGAAGTACAAATTACACTTTTATTTTATTCTCGTAGGGAGAATCCCATTGAAGATAATAATGAATCTGAACTTTAGATCGTATTTTTGACTTTTAAGAAAATCAGTGAAATTCTCTGTATCTCACTATATTCTCAATACATTGAAATAAAGCTGTGTTAACCTACTCACTTCATGATTGTCCTGATGTGTGGAAATAACTTTAAAACTCATAAAGCAAGATGTTATGGAAACAAAAAATGGTGGTAATGGTTCTTCATGATTTAAAACAAAACAGGAAGGTTCCTGTGTAAGCTAACAGCACCTCGCGTTGGCACAGGTCTTTTATCTCCACCAGGCACTGTTAACACCAGCTCAGTCTGCACTCTTAGCTCTCTATGTCCCTGTTTAACAGGTGGAAGAGTTGACCCATGTGTGCAAAGATCACCCGGGTCACGTGAAGCGTTAGCAGGATTGGGCGCTGGCCCCAGGTCCCCGCCCTGTGGCCTTGGCCTCCCCTGCCCCCGCCACCCGGGGACCTTCACACTCGTGTGTCAGCTGGGACGGTAGCCCTGCCTTCCTCCAGCCCTGCTGGATTAACAGGACGCAAAACAGATCCAGGTCCTGGAACGGTGCTCTTCGGGAAGCCACTCCCTGAGGTGGTGGGCTGCCCAGCTGGTGGAAACACCGATGCGCTCCCTTTCAGCTGGGAAGGGGCCTCGCGTTTAATGCTGTGAATGTCCTGTGTGTGCCCTGCTCCTATATTGCTTAGATAAGCAGCCGCTTCCCTGCTTCTGGTGATAAGGTCGAGCATCTGGACGTCCTTGAAGTTAGCAAAAAATATTTCTGCACTAAATTTCAGTGGGACCTACCAGTCATCCCAGCGTCTTGTCTGGTCATTCGGAGGCCACCTGTTGCCTCCAGGACCATGTGGGAGCTGTTG
>SJYF01000236.1:3522030-3545906 GCA_006410515.1 Procapra przewalskii | reverse complement strand
CCCCGCCCCCCCTAGACCAGAGACCCTACAGGACATGGGGGGCTGTGTGTGCTGCTGGGAGGGGCTGCATGAGCTGTGGGGACAAGGCCACAGGCCGGCCTCCTTGGAGCTGGGGGACGACCCTGCCTGCCACCACCCACCTCTGCGGCCCAATTCTGGGCGTGTGGCCGGCCCACTGATGGGCCTGTGTTGGCAGGATGAGCTGCGAGCGGCTCTGCTCTAGCCTCCCCGCCCCTGTCCTTGGATGTGTTTTACCCCGTGCTTCTTAGGGAAGCCCCCGGCCTCGTCCTTGGGACCCATGCACCAAGCCGGTGCCCCCTCCACTGTGCTGGGGGGCTGCCTTCTCCCCGCACCTGCCGCCAGGTCCCAGCCTCTGCTCCTGTGCGTCTGTGTCTCCACGGTTACGTAGACGCTCTCAGGTTCCTAGCCCCCTGCCCTTGCCCTCTGTGTGGGTCCTCAGGGCCCACAGGTGCTTGGCTTCCTCCCCCGTCAGGCCTCATCCTGACCCTGCCCACAGCCACGCAGCATCGCCGGGGGCCTCCCTGGGACGTCCCCGGCTCACTGCTGCCCTCCAGCCCTGGAGACAGCTGTCCTCACGACACCTGTCCCCGTTGCCCCGTCACCCGGCTCGCGCCCCACGGCCGCCCACACCTCTCCTCTGGAGTGCTTTAGCTTGGCGTGCGGTGCCGCATCCATTCTCCCTTTGTGGTCAAGGAGTCAGTCTGGATGAAAGAGTTTTTTTTTAAGGAGGTGGAAAGCTTAAGAAGTTATAGCAGGTCTTCTTTCCTAAGAAAGAAATGCTTGCGTTTACCTTTTTTTTTTTTTAAATGAAATGATAGGTTCTGATATATGATTAGTCACTCAGGCATGTCCGACTCTTGGTGATCCCATGGACTGTAGCCCGCCAGCCTCCTCTGTCCATAGGATTCTCCAGGCAAGAATACTGGAGTGGGTTTCTGTGCCCTCCTTCTGATAAATATATCACTATTAAAGCTAAATAAAGGCACGATTTCTACAGCAAGAACACAGGCTGATTGAATTAAAATGGTTTGGCTCTAGTATAGCTTTCTAATTTTCATTCTGAAATGGTTTGGAGGGAATTGTTCCGGGTATCTCGGTATTCATCTGCCTGTCCCCTCAACCTCCAGTTAATCTCTGAGAGTCTTTTATCGCTACTTGCCAGGCATTTGGTTCACTTAAGTTGGCAAAGCAAAATTTAATTGGTGTCCGGCTCAGAGACATCTGTCACCTGAAGGAAAGGTGTTAGGAGTCAGCAGCGGGGCTATCCGTGACCCAGAGAGGAAGAAGCATGTTAAGCGTTTTGAAAAGGAGAATCTGCGTGCAGAAACTATTTTCCTTAAGGCTCCCGTTGGGATTCTAACATCTTTAGATGAGGACCGCGGTTCTCGTTCTGTGGCCCATGATTTGCCGTCATCTCGAGGGCTTCTTTCTTGCCGAAACTTGCTTCTGTGAAGGAAAGTATCATCATTGCGTGTGTCACAGACAGCGCCAGACCGTGCCGCCACCGGCGAGTGTCAGGCGGGGTGGAGCCACCCTCTGCCTGGGCTGGGTGACCCCTGCAGGGACCTCCAGGCTTGGAGCTGGCTCGGGCGCCCTTGAAAGGCTGCCTGCGGAGGGGTGCTGGGCGCCTGCCTCCTCTGATGCTGGAAGACACCGAGGGAAGCCAGCGGCCCTCGCAGCTTCCTCTCCTGCCTGTTCCGGACGCATGGGACGCCTGTGCTGGCATGCAGCGGGCTCCCTGCCTCTGTGCAGGCCCGCGGGCTGCGCAGGGGTGCTCAGCGGGCAGAGGCACGGCAGGCTTGGGTGGGAGATGCCGCGCCCGGCCGGGGAGCTGGGACGCTTTTGTCCCGGCGGGGCCTGTGGCCGTGCACGGGGCAAGGATGGAAGCCGCCTGTGTCCCCAGGCCGCTGGCGTTTCTAGAACTTGGCAGCAGACTTTGGCAGGACAGGTCCCTTGCCGCCGCATCTGAGTGAGCCCGCGAGCAAGCATCCTTTATCCTGGCCCCCTTAGGTGTGCGTGGAGCTTCCGAGACTTCGTCTTTGGTGATGGCTTTTCGGAGAGGGCTGTGGCCACGGAGGCCTCTGTCATGCAGAGCCGTGATAGGCAGCCCCCTGGGCCCCGTGAAGGGGGCAGCGCCCTGGCCCGGGGAGCTGGTCCGGCCCAGTCTGGGGCGGACGGTCCCCCGCGTCCCGGGAGCCTGCAGCTCTCTCTGCCCCTGCCCGGCATGGTCAGAGCCTGCCGGCAGGGGCCCCGGTACACGCCCGAGGCCTGCAGAGCTGTCCGCTCGGCCTGAGCCACGCCCTGACCTTCCCTCCTAACCTTTACAGAGGTCCTAGCGAAGACCGCAGGGTTCCCCTGGTCAGCACAGAGGGCCAGTGTGAGCAGCGCGTGCGCGTGTCGGAACGCAGCTTTGTTGGGAGAAAGGGGGACACCTGTTCTCACCGGAGGCCTTTCCTGCTGAGCCGGCCGGGTGGGGACCCGGCCCTGGAGTGAGGCCCGTTGCCCAGGTGCGGGCTTTGGATGCCGCCGGCCGCCCCGCCTGCCGGACGCCGCTGGGGCAGGCTCTTGGCGGGTGGAGCTCGCAGACTCCAGGAAGCTCCCCGGGATGCTTCTGAAGGTTGTTTTGGTTTTACGGGGACGTGCGGATCGAGCCCTCTGGTTCGTGACGGGGACAGCACCCCCCGTGGTGTGCTTGCGTGGCCCGGGCAGTGATGTGAATGGAGCCGGGAGAGGTGGGGGCTCCTCGCCCCTTCGCCCCGCCCGTCCTGGGCTGCTGGGCTGAGGGGCCACCCGCACCCCGCGCCTCCCATCGTCACACGGAGGCTGGGACTCAGGGCAGCTTGACGGTTGAAAACAGGACTCCCTTTCACCTGCAGTACTGAAGCAAAGGAGCTGCCTTTTTTTCTGGAATTTTCTTTTAGAATGTGATGTTCTTTCTGTTTTACATGCACTATTTAAATGTATTTCCGTTTTCTTGAAAGCAACCAGTTAATTTTGTATTTAAAATGAGAGTGAGAGGTATTATTCTTTACAAAGTTTTAAAAAATCTTCTACGTGAAGGAAGTAAATTTCCAATGATGCCATCAGTTGTATGCAAAGTGATTTCAGAGGCATCGAAAAAAAAATTGATTCGGCGGGAGACTGCTGTTGCGGCTCTGCTTAAGGTTTAAGCCTTGTCGGAGTAGGCAGTGAATGTGTGGGGAGCCAGTTAGCTCTGACCCCGCGCCAGTCTTTGAAGGAGACTGGAGATGGGAGGGGGTCCTTGCAAATGAAGGGATGGTTGGGATCGTTGCCCATGACTTTCTGGGCCCAGCCAGGGCACCGTTAACCGTCTTCTGCTCTGAGAAACAAAGCCCAGGCCCACAGGAAAGGCATTTGGGACAAGAGTCGTGTGCGTATCTGGGCTGCTGGACTGACTGGCGCGAGCCCAGCTCCTTTCCCTCGAGTGGCTCCTTCCTCCATGGAAAGGGCATCCTGGTGGCTCAGCTGGTGAAGAACCCGTGTGCCAGTGCGGGAGATGCAAGAGGCGTGGGCTCGATCCCTGGGTGCGGAAGATCCCCTGGAGGGGGAGATGGCAACCTGCCCCAGTATCATTGCCTGGAAAAGTCCATGGACAGGGGAGTCTGGCGGGCTACACCATCGGGTGGGAAAGGAGCTGGACACAACTTGAGCACACATGAACGTCTCCATGAAAAAAAGAACAGACTTTTAAAGTTTTATTTTGCAACTATGTTGGTATGAAGACAAATCTATTCATGTTACATATGAAAACATTTTAAGGTTTCTTTTTATTCCTTCTAGTTTTAAAATAAAAACTTTTTTCATGGCCTTCTTAGGAGTAGGGGTCTTAAGCGTTGTGTCTACTGCCCAGTGGGTAAATTTGCCCTGATTTTCTTTCTAAAATAATGGAAGAGGTGGAATATCCAAATAAACTTGTTCTTTTTTACTTCCAACCTGTTATTCTTAAGTAAAATTGAGAGAAAGAGTTGGTTGTATTGTGAATGTAAATTTTGGAAAGAAGTTTGTGTTAGGTGATACACAGCTTGCGTTTTCAAGAAACCATTGGCTGTATTGTGAATGGAAGCTCTGGAAAGACGTTTATGTTAGGAAATATGTAGCTTACATCTTCAGTATAGGTTTGTTGTACTGTTCAGATTTACAAAGGAGTTCATTTTCAAAACTATAGTAAGATTTGAGTTTTAAAAATTAAAAATTTATTGTTTTAATTCCAGGAATTAATAGTCTACAGAATTTAGTAAGGTTTATTCTTTTGAGTATAGTCAGAGGAAAATATCTTGAGCATTCTTTCCAGTTTGTTTTATGAACATATAATACATTCTGTGTAATAAATTATTTTCTAAAATAAGTCAGCTTTATGTAGGAGCTTATATATGTCTCCTCCTGATTTTATGAATTGAGTAAATATCGACTTTAAATGATAACAAGCAATGGTTTGTGACTTGGGAATTTCAGAGTGTCCAGGAAAAGCTTGCTAAAAATAGCAGCTGTGTTTATTTACTCTCTACTCCACCCAGTCTAAAACACAGCCATGCGGGTGCAGACTTGGGGAAGGTCAGTGGTGACTTGGAGGGTGTTTTTTTCCTTTTTATTTCCCCTGTCGCAGAGTTGAGGAAGAGATCATCCTTTTAAGCTGTGAATCCTGTTTCCTTCCTTTGGCAACTCAGATGAATTATTTTCACGTGCTGCTACCTAAAAATGAGTTTGACTTTTACGTTAGTTTAGTTTGGGGGTTCCTTATCATCCACCTCTCTATTTATAGTTTTAATCGAAGCTTTGTCCCGTGCAAGGAAATTTTGAAATTGTGGGTTTTACTAGCAGTTACGTTTTTTAGATTTGTCAGTTGATAGTTTTTATGTTCTGCTGTGTTTTTCACGACAGTCTGGAAAGACGGCCGCTGATTTGGCCATCGTGCTCAGCAGGCTCTAGAGGGTGAGTGTGATTCTTGCACAGCCTGATCCCCAGGACTGGCGTGCGTGTTGAGCAGACTAGCCTGTCACTCGTGTCATGAATCACGAGCACCCTGGGGGAGGCGTGCACAGCTTCGTGCAGAGCCGTGGCCAGCAGGAGGGCAGCCCAGCCGTGTCACGCGTGTTAGCTGCCAGGCGACTGAGGATGAGCACCAGCGTTAGGACTTTCTGCCCAAGCACTTGGCTTTGCCAGCGCCGCAGGACGGCACAGGGTGGTGGTGAGGCCGGCTCCCCGAGCGCTGCTTCGGAAGGAAGCGCTTGTCACTCAGGCTGTGGCGTTAGCTGGCTCAGGTGCGCGTCCGGGTGGGATCAACTACCAGTTTTCGTTCCCCAGTCTCTAACCGTGCACATACAGTGAGATCGGTGTCCCTGGACTTTGGGGAGAATTAATTGAGGTCGTACATGTAACATTCAACCTTCAACATTCAACTCTTCAGGTTTTAGCAACTGCTTTTGCACTAAGCCACGGAATAGCCAGGGTCTAAACTTACCATTTCGGGGTAACTAACCCCTTTCAGATGGAGTTTGACTGTTTTATTTACCTGCGTTCATGATGATGGCATGAAAGAAATGCGCATCAATTCACTTCCGTGTGTTTCAGTTCCGTTTATCTCAAAATGCATCTAATGACTTTTCACTGCGTTTTTTTATTCTAATAATATCTGTTAATTCCAAAGTTCTATTCTAAATAATGTTTAAGCAGATAAAAGTGAAAGTTTATTTCGTGGGCTGGTTCGTCACTATCCGGTCGTCCTTCCTGTGGTATATCTCACTCGCTCACCTGCTTTCACGGTTCTGCTTTCTGTGGAAAATAGACGCAAATAGAGAGGAGGGCGCCATGAACCCCGTGTGCCCCTCAGTCGGCTTCGGCCGTCAACCCAAGGGCCAGCCACGCTTCCTCCGTGCTCCTCCCCAGCAGCCCCCCATCCTGTGTTACTGTGGCGCAGCCCCCAGAGACCAGGTTATGCATCAGTATATTCATACACGCTACCTCTTTATTATACCAAGAGATTAACAATAATTCCTTAGCATCATCAAATATCCAGTGTTCAGGTAGTCAACTGCCTTTGAAAGTCACACCTTTAAAAATATATAATATGTTTGGTTTAGGGTTCAGACCACGTCCTTCATGTAGCAGTTGGTGGGCTTGTCTCTGAAGGCTCTCTGTCTTTCTCCCTGTTGGTCGGCCGGTGCCAGGGGATAGGGGGCATGATGCCTGGGTCAGCTGAGGTCTCTGGCCCTCAATACACTGAGCGGCTGGGGTGTGGGCAGGGCCGCAGTGTGTCCCTTACCTGGGGAGGATTTCCAGGCGGAGGGAACAGGATGGGCACCGCCGTGTGATTGCCCCAGCACGGATGTCAGGGAGAGGGGTGGCTGTCCTGGAGGCGGGTGGCCTCGGGGAGGAGATGCTGGGACTGAGGCTGTGTCCCAGCTTGTGGTGTATCCCACATTTTTTTTTTCCGGTTCAGCTACATTTTATTTAATTTAAATATTCAAAAAAATTTACAAAGATATCTTATTGATGGTGGGATTAAAATAGTGTGTTTATTCAGATGAAGGTGAAATTAATAAAAATGTGATGATGGCAGAGACTGTGGGAAGTATGCAGTATGTCAACTCAATGTTTATTTTCTGATACTGTCTAAATTATCAAATAATTTGTGATAGTTATGGTAATACTCTATGGTAATATGTCATAAGCACTATGGCGTCTAAGTTAACTGGATGCTTGGGACAGAGCATGCTTCAGCCCTCTTTCTGCTTCTCCGTCGATTATACAGTTGCTGTTAGTAGCTGATGACATCCCAGAGGACGGACCGTAGCAACCCCTGAGCCCCAGCAGGGTGCTTGAAGGGCTTGTGTTATCCACCTGCTGAACCTAGGTGAAAGTAGAGACATTTTGCCAACCGAAGAGATCAATATCTTTATGTTTTAATACATATAAACAATTGTTACCCCCATGGATGTTCTTGAGCTGAGTTCTTGATGTCATACCTTAAAATGTCTACTTGTAACATACAGGTTTTTGCTGTTTTGTGATAGCAAGACCTAGGCTTGAATCCTGTCTCCCACTTACTGTCAGGCAAGTTATGTAACTTCTCTGCTTGCAGCTTCATCATCTGTGAAAAGGGGGAAATGGTGGTAGGGCCTCCTTCAGAGGCCTGCTGTGCTGATCCAGTGAGTCGGGTGCATTACAGCGTTTAGCACAGGGCATGGCAGGGTTTTATGTGTCATTATTCCTGTTCTTACTGTCACTGTTTTCTTTTCTTTTGGATAAAGTTTATTGGAACACAGTCACGCCCATTCATTTCGTCTGTAGCTTCTTTTGCAGGTGGTGCGCACTGTGCGGATGGGATCTTAGTTCCTGAGCAGGGGTCTGCCTGTGGCAGTGGAAGTTCAGGGTCATAACCGCTGGACCACTGGGGAATTCCCTGTCGCTGTGTGCTCGTTAAGTATCTTTTGGAGTCTTGAGTTAAGCTGCACGGAACAGATCATGACTGAAGAGGAAACTTAGGAACAAGAATATTAACATTTGTATATCCTGGGGTTGAAATTTGTACCTTACAACTCAGATGTGCTTCTTTCTTATTTTATAAATTCTTTAGTGTTTTATAACTAATTTAAAGTTGCTCTGGAGTCCCCATTCCTATTCAGCAAAAGGCAGCGATATGTCAAAAATGTAGCGTAGTAGTGAAAGTCACTCAGTCTTGTCCGACTCTTTGCAACCCCATGGACTGTGCAGTCCATGGAATTCTCCAGCCCAGAATGCTGGAATGGGTAGCCTTTCCCTTCTCCAGGGGATCTTCCCGACCCAGGGATCAAACCTAGGTCTCCCACATTGCAGGCGGATTCTTTACCAATTGAGCCACAAGCGAAGCCCATGTCAGAAACAGTTCTGCTTTTAAAGCGCCTCTTTTGTTAAAGGCTGTCTCTTTTAGGTGGTTAGGAAACTGGAGTTCAGGGAGGCTTCTTCCCTGTGTAAGGGGCCTTCCCTTCCCGTCTCTGAGCAGCAATAGGATCAGTCTGATCATCGCTACCGTTACTCGGTCACAGCCCACTCATTCATCAGCATCGCAGCCCTCTGCCATCCTGAGCATCCCCCGGATGAGCTGGCCCGGCTTCCCCCTGGAGTCAGTCCCCACCGGCAGAGGGCCTCCGCCCTGCTCCCCTGCTCGGCGCGCATTCGTAGAGTAGTTCTCCTCTGCTGCCCCAGGGGTCCGCTCTCTGTCTGCCGGGCCATCTCCACGGCATCGGCTGCTCTGGGGCTGACTTGTCCCCTCTCCTCTCGTGCCTCTTCCCTGCTGCCTGCTGCCCAAGTTCTCTGTCTGCAGCAGAACGGCTCGTAGACCTGCCTGCCCACTGGCTCCGGCGCCTGGCTCCCTCGTCTTCGTGAACTGCCTCCCTCTGAGCCCTTAGCCCCGCCACGTCCCAGAGCTGCTCCAATAAGGCCTCGTGCCCAGCCCTCCGTCACTGCCGTCAGGAGTGTGGGACCCAGGCCCTCCTCCCTGTCTTGACACCCTCTCTTCCCTGGCGTCCAGAGTTCCCCACCAGCCCAGCGTTCCTCCTGCCTCGCTCATCAGCTTCTTCCGTCCCCTCGGCATATTCTTCCTCTCCAGCCTGGAAAGGTTGCAGTCATCTTAGTCTTTCCTCTCTGCCTATGCTCCTTTGAGGATCTCGTCCTGTCTCCTGGCCTTCAGTGCCGTCTCCGAGTCCCCCACCCTCAGATTTCCTGCTCTGGCTCAGTGTCTCTTCTGCCCCTGGGCTTGTGTGCCCAGCTGCCTGCTGGATGCCTCCACTGACCACGTCTCAACATAGCTCTCCTGTTTCCCTTCCATCTACAGCCTCTATCCCTGCGATGGCCGCCTTCTCATCCATCCCTTGGGGTCTCTCTGACTCCTCTCTCTCACTCACCAGGTCCAGTCTATCAACCAATCCTTTTGGCGCTATCTTAAAAATGTATCTGGAGTATAGACTATTATCCCCGTTAGAGAGGAAGTCACAGGCGCAGCTCTGATTTTCACTGTTATTTTGCATTATCATATTTTTTGTTTTCTGTTTGCATCATTTTAAAAAATGTCATAGCTTGATGGGAAAGTGGAGACACTGTTCAGAACTAAAGGGCAGGAAAAGAATATTCATGGCTGCAGTCACCATCTGCAGCAATTTTGGTTGTTTTAGGTGCAGTTAATCTTCAGTTCCGGGGTCCATTTGCTCCTGTTTCTTTGCAGCCAATTTTAGGAATTATGGGAGCTCAGGTTCTGGGTGCAGTCTGGTCCTCATGTAGTTAATTTCTCCACCTGGTGTTTTGGTATCTACAAGACAGCTCACAGAGTGTGGCTCAGAATATTATCTACAACCCTCAAGAAAGAACTAAAGGCTCTTGACTGTGCTTCAGTTCAGTTCAGTTCAGTCACTCAGTTGTGTCCGACTCTTTGTGACCCCATGAATCGCAGCATTAGGCCTCCCTGTCCATCAGGGAGTGTCTTTAGAATCCATTTCCTTTGTCTCCCTCGTTCTAGGAAATTTAAATCTAATTCATAGATTAGACTCTGTTTCCTTCTGAACAAATACCGGTCTTCAAGAAACAGGAGTTGAGAAGCTCCTCCTTCCAGTTAATAAGCTGAGTTAATAAGCTGTAGGCATCACTTCTGCTGTGATGGTGTTGGGTGCTCAGGGATGGAGCTGTCAGCCTGAACGAACAGGGGAGACCTGTCTCTGGTGACTGTTTGGTGGCCCTTGTGAGCAGTCTTCATGCCAAACGAAAACGACCATTCCTTTGTCCTTTTGCTGCCGTGAAATAGCATATGGACTTCTTGCCTCATGACAGCCTGACCAATGGCTTGGTGTAACCATTAAGTGGCTTTGGTTTTAAATATTTGATTTGGATTTGTGGGAGCATATTGTTTTTTTCGATTTTTAAAAATATCCTTGTAGTATTTCAAAATTTTATCACAGCTGTGATTGGTCTTCAAACTCAGAAGCAGAAAACAGACATGGAGGGTGACCATAGGTGGCTGTAAAATGGTGAATTTTATATTGATGTGTCTGGACATCAGTGTTTCCATCAAAGCAAAAAAGCATCCAGTATGATAAAATTGAAGGTCTATCTGGTACCTTTTACAAAGTATTACTTATTAGTGGTTTAACATTTGTAGAGTAGTTTTCCTCCCAAGCTCTTTATTTCACCGATCTGAGGTTGGGGGCAGGAGGAGAAGGGGATGACAGAAGATGAGATGGTTGGATGGCATCACCGACTCAATGGGCATGAGTTTGAATAAACTCCAGGAGTTGGTGACGGACAGGGAGGCCTGGTGTGCTGCAGTCCATGGGGTCGCAAAGAGTCGGCAGCAACTGAGTGACTGAACTGAACTGGCTGAGTTTGTTTCCCTTCGTTAACGACTCACAAGTTGTACACGTTTGCTTTGCCATTTTTCCTTGAGGGGAAGTGAGACCTGGTCCGGTGGACAAGGGGATGAGCAGCATTGCTCAGAAAGCCAGAAATAGACTGAGACCAGGTGTGCACCACTGAGCTTTTCTACTTTCTTTGTTTTAAAGAATATTATTAATACATTGTGCTGGACAGCTAATGACTGAGAGGCGTCTCTGGCAGAGTTATAAGAAGGTACTTCGTTGCCAAACCAAGGCAACCACGCAAACCATCAGGACGCTCCTTGAGACGCTGCTGTGGGCGGGTGGCCTCCCACTGGCTGGCGTGTTCCTCTTGCCCCCCGGGCTGTCCCGCCATGCCTGATGCTGGTGCCAGGCCCTTGTCCCCGCAGGCGTGGATCGTCGACGCCTGACCCCCTTCCTCCTGTCGCTCTCCCTTTCCCTCGTGCCTGTGTCCAGATGGTTTCTAGGCGGATGCTCCCGTAGCCCTGCCGTGGATTTCTCACTGCGCAGCTCTGCGGCCCCCTCTGCTTTAAGAAGGGAGCCCTGGCCCGCGCTGTGGTGTTTAGCACGCCCCTCCCCGCATCTCTCGGTGGTGTTCCTCCCGGACCCCCTCCTGCTTCTGGCCAGTCCCTGTTCTAGTCCCATGGGGCCTTGTAGACTTCGATCACTTTTCATCCCTTTAGTTTTTATCCTGTGTCCTGTTCTGGAAACACGCTTCCTCTCCTCTTGGCTAGCGAGCCGTGCCCTTGTCCAGGGGCACTTCTGGCTCACTGCATGGGTTTTGGTTGTAGGGCCGGCCCGTGTCTTCGATACTCCGAGCCTCTGCTGCAGGCTTGCTGGTGTCTTCACTTAGAAAGTAGGATCACTGCCTCGTGTGGGGTGTGGTGGTCAATTTTTCTTAATCACACCATCAGATTATTGTTGAGATTCTGTTATGACTAATAAGCATATAAATTAATATTTTAATGGTTAATTTGCTTTCTCATATGTTTACTTGAAACCGTATCATTTAAAATTTAGCTGTTAAGGGAAGCAAGTGTTTAAATTTAGTAAAAGGTTTTGTGAAATGTGAAGTGACTTTGCTTTGAGAATGGGAAATTAAATCTACATAATGAATATGAATATGTAAGTTTTTGTGTGTATATATATATATATGTGAATACATATAGAACAGCTTTTGTGAAGTCATTTTTATGACAGTGTATTGCTAAAAAAATCCTCATTATCATTTTTTTAATGGAATACTGTGGTGCTAGGTTTAGAGATTTATTTTGTGGAAGTAAAAATAATCTGCCTGTAAATTTTGTTCCCATTAAAAAAAGCAACCCCCCTCTATTCTAGATTATTGAAATCCAGAGACTGTGTTAGGGTTTTTCTTTTTTAAAATGTTTTTTTCTTCAGTACCCTGTGATATACGACTTGCAAGATTCCTCTGATAGCAGGAATCTTTACCAACCATAGTATGTATTACCATAATGTTTTAAATTTGGTAATTACAAAATGCAGTTCAGTTGTCAGTTCAGTTGCTCAGTCATGTCTGACTCTGCGACCCTGTGGACTGCAGCATGCCAGGCTTCCCTGTCCCATGCCAGGCTTCCCTGTCCATCATCAACTCCCAGAGCTTGCTCAAACTCATGTCCAACGAGTCAGTGATGCCATCCAACCATCTCATCCTCTGGCGTCCCCTTCTTCTGCCTTCAAACTTTTCCAGCATCAAGGTCTTTTCCAGTGAGTCAGTTCTTCGCATCAGGTGGCCAAAGTATTGGAGTTTCAGCTTCAGCATCAGTCCTTCCAATTCATCTTTTCCTTTCTTCTTATTTAATGTGGAACTTTTGATGTATGCCATTCCTTATGAGAAATTGTTTCAATTGTGAGTGGAGAAAGTCATTGAAAGAGAAGTGACTCTAATATAGATCTTAATATAATCTATAAATTTTCATGAGGTTAATAATAAAGTACATGGAGAAATATATTTTAACAGTGAGGGGAGGAATTAGGGAGAATCATACTAATTCACCTGAATTTTACTAAGCACTAATATTATGTAGAAGAAAGATGAGGTTTCAAAAGATATATTATTTAAGTTCACCCATTATTAAATGTAGTATATTGAATTTAATTGTGAGCTTATTGAAATATTAGTGTTCTTACATGATAAATTAAATTTGAATTTTCAAGTTTTTTCCCCATGGTGGTCTAGTTTTACTGGGTTAAATATATGGGTATCTGTATTTTTTGTATAGAGTGTGATAAATCTTAGTTTTCATGAAATTACATGATGGTAGAAATGAATGATTAAGAATGCTTACAGAATTTGTTAGAGAGTTTTCTTGTTATACAGGATTCAGAGGATATGTGTGGTTTAAAGATTTAAAGGTAAATTGAAAAAATACCCCTTAATATTGTAAAACAGTACTTTCAGTTTAGAGGAACAAAGATTTCATCTGCTTATAAAAGCTGTATTTGTGGATGTTACAATACATCAGTTAAAACTTATCTCCTATAGTATGATAAAGAAAAAAATAGCATAAACCAAGCAGTGCATAAAGAATATTCTTTTCTCTGTGAGGTTAATGCTTTGATTCAAGGCCTACAAGTTGCTTCATTGTAATCTTCACCTTATTCTCCACCTTGCTTTGTTTTAAGGTGAGTATTCTGAGTAATGATGTCCATACATTCAATAATGCTAACATGTAGCCAAAACCTGATATAGAGAAAGTCAGCATGTCTTTGCTGTGAGAATTGCTGGAATTTTTCAGTGAAGATTTCATGTCAGAATTTTCCATGCTCCATAATTCATGGGTTTTTAAGGCATCGGAAAGAGTTACTTCCCTGAAGTTCAAACATATTCTCTGGTTGTATGGGTCGCTTTGTTTGGTGTTCTGACTAATATTTTTCCTGTAATTTTATGACTTTTCCTCTTTTTATTCAGATAATGTTTCATGTCTATCATTAGGAAATTGCTTCTCGTGGATTTATTCTGTTTATGCTGTTTTTCCTTTTATTCTCTTTGTTTGAACTTGGGAAACTGATTACTTCTGGAAAAGGCATTTGGCACCGTTGGTCCAGGCTGTCGGGGAGGGACATGCCTGCGCTGTGCCCACCTGGGTCCCACTCAGACCCGGGAGAAGCCGGAGAGAAGAGGGAGGTCACCCAGCCAGCCTCCTCTCAGCAGCGGAAGCTACAGGCAGCGTGAGGAAAATCCAGGCCCAACCTGCTCAGACCTCAGGAAATGATTCACCAGCACCTACAATAGTCCCATTATTTTTAATTAATTAAACCAAAGCATGCTTTGTAGGGCCCTATAGTCTTGAAATGTGTTCCGGGTTTTGATCTGACTGATGGCTTGCTGCTTTGGTTTTGTCTGCATGTTTGCAGGCCGGTAGTCTGTTTTAATACTGTGGCACCAGAATTAGCAGAGATGCCATTGACTCGAGAAACCTGTCTTACTCAAAACAGACGAATTTGGGAAAGAACTGGAAATATGGATTATTCAACTCTTTTTAAGACAAAGAATGGCCCAGTGTTTTGCTTTTAAGCTAATTGTTTCTTGTATGTTTTCATCAAGAAAATATCCTGTGTTGGGTTCTAGGTCTTGCTGGGGAGAACTCATCTTTGATCTCCTTCAGAGTATTTTTTCTGGGGCTTTAAAATAAGAAAAATGGTCTGTAGGATGGAGAAATGGTCAAGACTGAAGCAGCCTCTCCCTGGAGTGTTTCTCATGGGGAAACACATCCTATAGATCGACATTGAATTTGTCATATTGCCAAAACTCCAGGCGTAATTTCCCGCCAAGAGTGTCTAGCGCGTTAAAGAGAAGAGCCTCACAGAAGAAAACGCATACCATCCCTGCGAAGAGTCATTGGCATTGTGGCATCGTAGGAACTCCGTCAGAGCTTTTTGTCTGGAGTGAATATCCAAATGGCTGGTGATGACTGTTGGGAACTATTTTGGCACAGATTGCCTGGAGAGACTTAAAGTGTAAGTATGTTGTCAACAAGAGTTTTGATGGGTAGAAGGTAAGGATAGCTACAATGCTTTTCCCCAGCTTGGGCGTCGGGGCCTGTCTGCTGATTATGTCCTGGACTCCCTTCTCGCTCTTGGTGACACCAGCCACGTGCCGCCCTTTCCTCAGAGGGCGAAGGGACGCTGTGTGTCTTGTGCCTGCCCCCTCTCCCCTTGCCGGGTTTCTTGCTCTCAGGAGCCCCTTGGTGACCGGACCTTCCCCAGGCGGATCCCTGGCCGGGACTGTGAACCGATGAGCTGGGCAGAGCCAGAAAAGGCGCTTCCTCCCCGGGCCTGGCCTTTGCTGGCGCTTGGGCCTGCTCTGTCCCCAGCATCCGGGATGGTATGCAGAGGGCACAGAGCCTTTGCTAAAGGGCATCCACTCTCTGTGCACGCGTGGACGGCTCTTTCAGTTAGGGCCGAGCCTGAAGGGCTAACAAATCTAGGAACGGGTCTTACGACTCGCCTCAGCAGTAAGGTTGCGTTTCCAGCTGTTTTTTGAGCTTTTTGTCCTTTGGCCAGGACTCGCCCTTCGGTTTAGCTGCAGCTGTAGGACAGCCCGCCTTAAGCTTAGCAGCATGGAGCAGTAGCCGTCTTACTATGATCGTGGGTGCCCTGGGTCAGCAGATGGGACCGGACACGTCGGGGACGGCCCGTCTTTGCTGCCTGACGTCTGAGGCTGCATCTCAGTGGGGGGCGACTCAGAACAGGTCAGGGCATGGAGGGTCCCTGATGCGGTGCCCCTCCACAGGGCATGGGCACATGGAGCCGGTGGTAAGGGCGGGCTGAGCTCAGCCAGGACTGTCCACGGGAGCGGACAGTGTGGCTGTCTCAGGGGGTCAAGCGTGCCCCAGAGCAAGCCTCCCAGAAGAGCCAGGTGGGAGCTGCCGTCTCAGGCGACCTAGCCTGGAATGTCACGCTTTGTCGCTTGTGCTGCTTGCTTTAGGTTACGGGCGAGTCATCGGCTGGCCACGATTCGGGGAGCGGGGGTGAGGTCCCGCAGAATCAGATCGTGGGGTACGAGGGACACGGGCACCGTCACTTTGGGGGCTTAGGCCAAAGGGGAAGCTGCATCTTGATATCTGGGTTCTCTAATACCAGATGTTTGTTTTCTTAGGCAGATCATTCAAACATCTCATCCTTTATTATTTAGTATTATGTAATATTTTCTGCATAATATTTAGTATTATGCAGAAAAAAATTTGAGTGATTGCCTGAATCGTCTTTATATCTGTGTGTCTTAGAATCTAGCAAACCACTTCTGTGTGACTGCAGGATCAGAGGAGGACTGCTCAACTTGGGTTTAATTCATACCCCTAATCTGAGAAACTAGAATAAGATGATGAGATTAGGCCAGGTTACTATGAGGAGGGGCAAACTGTCACCATGAGCTTTACAAGCACCAAAGCACTTACACCAGGAGGGTAGGAGAGAAACATTAAAACGATGGAAATTTTTGTCTTTTTGGATAACGTGCAAAAGCTCCCCTTACGTCTAATGGCTGTGCTCATTCTGAGTCCTGGCAGAGACACACGCTGGGCTTTAGCCCCTGCCCGGTGTCGTCTTAGGAGTGGGAGTCATGGGCAAATTGTGTTCCACACAGCACGGAAGTATCATGGCTTTGTGTTGGAGGAAGGAGACTAAGCTGACGGAACAGCCTGGCAACCTGCGTCAGCTCAGCAGTTCTCAGCTTTGTCATCTGTAGAATGACGGGTGGCGATCTCTTCTAGCCGTAGGAGAGTTTTGACTTGCTTGTACTTACACAGCACTGGAATAAGGCAGTTATATAACAGCTCAAAGTTAATATTAAATACAGAAATACAAGGGTCATTCAGTCAAGTTCCAGTTTACTCTTGGCTATATGTATAGATAAACTTTTATTAGCAAGTCCCCAAAGGTACATAGAAATACTGTGGGAAAACTCTGAATTAGGTCAATTATTTAAGAAGATATGACATCATTCTTGCTTTTGAATACTTATGAATCATTATAGATATGAAATATTCTAGTTGAAAGTCTTGGTTTTCCTCTTTTGAACAACAACTCTGAATTCACTGATTTGGAGCCAAAATTTCAGTCTCTAATCTGGTCCCATCACTTCATGGGAAATAGATGGGGAAACAGTGGAAACAGTGGAATCAGTGTCAGACTTTATTTTGGGGGGGCTCGAAAATCACTGCAGATGGTGATTGCAGCCATGAAATTAAAAGACACTTACTCCTTGGAAGGAAAATTATAACCAACCTAGATAGCATATTCAAAAGCAGAGACATTACTTTACTTGCCAACAAAGGTCCGTCTAGTCAAGGCTATGGTTTTTCCAGTGGTCATGTGTGGATGTGAGAGTTGGACTGTGAAGAAGGCTGGGTGCCGAAGAACTGATGCTTTTGAACTGTGGTGTTGGAGAAGACTCTTGAGATTCCCTTGGACTGCAAGGAGATCCAACCAGTCCATTCTGAAGATCAGCCCTGGGTGTTCTTTGGAAGGGCTGATGCTGAAGCTGAAACTCCAGTACTTTGGCCAGCTCATGCAGAGAGTTGACTCACTGGAAAAGACTCTGATGCTGGGAGGGATTGGGGGCAGGAGGAGAAGGGGACGACCAAGGATGAGATGGCTGGATGGCATCATTGACTCGATGGACGTGAGTTTGAGTGAACTCCAAGAGTTGGTGATGGACAGGGAGGCCTGGTGTGTTGTGATTCATGGGGTTGCAAAGAGCTGGACACGACTGACCGACTGGAAGAACCGTGTGGGCTTCCCTGGTGGCTCAGTGATAATGAATCCACCTGCCAATGCAGAAGACATGGGTTTGATCCCTGGGTTGGGAAGATCTCCCAGAGAAGGAAATGGCAACTACCTCCAGGATTCTTGCCTGAAGATTCCTGAAAGACAGGAGCCTGGCGGGCTGCAGTCCATGGGGTCGCAAAAGAGTCAGTTACGACTTAATGAACGACAACAAGAACAGTTTAATAGGAAATAGTGCAGTCGGGGTTATGGGGCCTGTTTTGTCTTCCTGGGCTTTCACAGTGCCTTTATAGAAATACTAGCAGAAGTCTAGGCACTGCACTGTTTTTATACTGTTCGGTTATATGGTTTTAGGAATTTGTCCATTTTGCCTAGATTTTCAAATGTGTTGACATAATGCGCTTCATATTCCCTCACCTTTTCACAGCCCCCAGTGTCTGTGGTTATGTCCTTCTTTTCTTTACTCTTACTGTTCATTTGTTCTTTCTTTTTTCTTGGTCAGCCTTGCCCAAGGTTTATCAGTTTCATAAGTTTTTTCAAAAACCAACTTGTGGCTTTACTGATCTTCTCTGTTGCTCTGTTGTATCCCTTTTCTGTTTCATTAATTTCAGCTTTTGTTTTCTGTTACTTCCTTTATCCTTATTGTTTCTTTTTCTTTATTTGGATTTAAATAGAGGAAAAGAAACATTATTTTTGCTGTTTTTCTCACTTGTAAAGCTGTCTCTGGCTCTATAATATTTAGGCTTCGTTAGGGTGTGAATTCTGCACCTCATAGAGCTGGCTTACAGAAAATGGATGAATTTTATGCCTGGCGTTTTTTGAAGTCTGGTGGGGAGGGCATCTGGATTCCCGGAAGGGCTTCCCCCAGAGTAAGGAGGAGTCACCCTGGGGAGCAGGACGTGAATGTCAGGTCCAGGGAATCCTCACCGCAGCGATCATGTGAATGTGGACTGCAGAATGGTGTTTTCTGGAAGCTGTGGCATAAAATAAGCAAAGCAATTGAAAATTTGTTCAAATTATAAAATAACTCATACCATATATAGCATCTGTGTACAATTTAATCACCAGAATATCCTCTTGCAAAACAGCCCAAGTGTTTCCCCCCCGCCCCCATCGCTGCTTCTGATGGTTAAAAAAAAAAAAAAAAACAACGAGGCAAAGAGCCTGTGTGTTTTAGAACACGTTTAAAAAACGTGTCCATAATGTTTTGTTAGCGGTACTGTTTGTAGTTTTGATACTTTATTGTCTGTGGAAAGTCTCCCTTACTGGAGCAGGGAAATGTATCCAGGGACCCAGGGACTGTGGACCGTACATTTCAGACAGACTCTCTGTTCTCAAGGCTGGTGAGGGCAGCCTTCTTGGCTTTAGAACATCACTTAATCTTTAAAACCTGTGTAATATTTAACAGGTGTGCTGATGATCTTTGTTTTTCTTCTTTGATAGATAATATGACACAACAGTGTGTTAACTTCATAAGATGGTATACAACTTCACTGTATTATATTCCACATAAATATAAGTTAACTTTATTATTTAACATCTGATGAACTTCTATTTATTGAGAATCGAAACCGCTAGAAAGATCAATCGAAAATCTAGAAGCACGTATACAGATGAAAGAGAGAGCACAAGAGGGCAAGCACTGTGCCCCTGGGAGCGGCTCCTGCAGCCTGCCGGGCTGTCGGTGGGGGCAGCCCCATGGGGGATGTGCTCACACAGGCAGGATGGCGGCGCTTGTATGCGGCTTGTATTCATTTTAAAAATAGATTTGCCTCTTGTTTAACCAAAAAATAGATTTGCTTCTCATTTAACCAGAGGCCACCCGGTTTCTCAAATACTATGAAGAGACAGGAATTTATGGTATTGATAACTGTTGTATCATAACCATTGCTAATTGAGAATGCAGTGAAACATATTGAATATTAATTCCTCAGTATCAAATCACAATCTATGAATGTGTTTTTAGTTATCCCACATTCATAATTTTCCTTTGTCCTTGCCACTTGGAAGAAATTTAGTATGTGGTATCTCTCATTAAAATGACATCAATTATGCTGCTGCTAAGTCGCTTCAGTCGTGTCCGACTCTGTGCGATCCCACAGACGGCAGCCCACCAGGCTCCCCCTTCGCTGGGATTCTCCAGGCAAGAACACTGGAGTGGGTTGCCATCTCCTTCTCCAATGCATGAAAGTGAAAAGAGAAAGTGAAGTCGCTCAGTCGTGTCCAACTCTCAGCGACCCCATGGACTGCAGCCCACCAGGCTCCTCCTTCCATGGGATTTCCCAGGCAAGAGTACTGGAGTGGGGTGCCATTGCCTTCTCCAATATCAATTATATCTCACCTTCAATTAAGGTCTGAATTAAGAATTTCATTCAGAAGGACAGAAAGATCAAAACCATAAAAAAGAGCTTAGCATTTTGACTTAGAAACATCTTTGAGCATTACGAAATTTATTTATATAGCTCATATGGTGACTTTTTCCAAGGGCAGGAGATCAGCTCCTCTGCTTTCTTATGCATGGGTTTTTAGCAACAGATACCTGGTAGACACAGAGATGCTAGTCCTCTATTGTAATCATATCTTTTAAAATGGACAGTTTCAGAATAAAGTTGCCTTTGTAGAGAATCTTTCTTTAACATAATTACCCACGTGGACTGTTTTTCATATAATCATCTGTCTTTATTAAAAAAAAAAAAGGCTTTAAGTACAGTAACTAAGAGGTCAAGTGGCTGATGTATTAGAAAGATGGTTACATGCTTAATGGGAAATTGTGAATTGGTGGTTCTCATACCCAGTCTTGGCAAGCTAACGAAATATCTAGCACGTGGTAAGATCATTGAACACATGAGCTGAAAACAAGCTTTGGAAGAAAACAGCATCCAGATTTCCCTGAAAGGAGATCCGGTTTCACCAGGCTTTCAGAATTCTTCAGAAGCTGGGTCAGGACATGGGTGAGAAAAGCAGGAGATACTCTGCTGCCTGTATTTGAGAAAAATGTGATGCAGAGGCATGGTTGGCTTTGAAAGAACAAGGGTCTAAGTTCCCAGAACAACACTGTTCATTTTTCTATGCAAGTACAAAAATGCTTTCTACAGACAGGTGCAGGTCATTTTAGTGTGACCTTCACTATTACCCCTTTCTATTAATCAGGCAATCAGGTATAGAGAATTGGATTATGAAAGGTACAAATAAAAATATTGTCTCTTTAAGAAGAGACACAGGAAGTATTAAGATAGCTGGGAGGGAGAATCTCATCCAAGAAACTGGTAGTTATGGGAAAACGAAAGTTGAAGATGCTTTGATTTTGGTTGGTTGGTTGAGTTATGCCCATTTTTAGCAGGACAAAAAAAAAAAAGAGAGAGTTGCATGCAATTATTTAAAAAGGATGTGATACAACAAAAGCTATTTTTAATCTGTGGCAGGATAGAGGAAGATTTATGCTCTTTAATAGTTATGCACTTTAAAAATTAATTCCTGTGAAGTAGAATCGTCACTGCTGGAAGAATTTGACTCTGCAGTTTTTGTTACATTAAGACTTATTCAGAATTTTGGTGTTCAGAATTTAGTACTATGATTTAGAGTTTATAATAGCAATACTAAGTCAAACGAATTTTAAGCATATAACCCCCCTCAAAACTTTAAAGCTGTTGTCAAATTTTAAAATGGTCTAAAAATGAGAACTTAAAAGATTTAAAATCTCTTCATGTGTCTCTCACTGGATGGAACTTCCTTTGATAGAGTATTATGTCTCTTAATTGTCATAAAAGGTAACTTTCTTTGTCAGAAGAAATCACCCCTAAGATATCATAGTTCCACCAAACATAACTGTGAAGGAGACCACATGCGGGAAATTAATCTTTGCCTGTATGTGTTGATAGCGTCATGTGTTTATCAGAGAGCCTAGATACTGTGCTATTCAGTGCTATTGAAATATATCCTGCTTGATCACGGAGTATGATTCTTTCTACGTGTTGTTGGGTTCAATATGCTAATATGTTGTTGAGGATTTTTCATCTATATTCATCAAAATTATTGGCCCGTAGTTTTCTTTTTTTGCAGAGTCTCTGGTTTTGGCACCAAAGTTATAGTGGGGTCATAGAATAATTCTGGGAGTGTTCTCTCCTCTTTAGACTTTTGGAAGAGTTTGAGAAGGATTGCTGTAAGTTCTTTGTATATTTGGTAGAATTCCCCAGTGAAGCTTTCCAGTCCTGGACTTTTGTGTGAGGCAGTGTTTGAAATTGCAGATTCTATTTCACGTCTAGTGATCAGTCTGTTCAAATTATCTTTTTTCTTCTTGAATCCGTTTTGACAGGTTGTGTCTAGAAACTTGTCCGTTTGTTCTAGGCTGTCAAATTTTTTGACATAGTAGTATCTTATGATTTTTTTGTATGGTATCAATTGTTATTTCTCTTCTTTCATTTCTTATTTTATTTATTTGGGTCGTGTCTCTTTTCTTCAGGAGATTATCATATTTTGTATATAGTGTGACGGAGTGTTCTAACTTCAGTGATTTACATGAGCCTGTCCAGCTTTCCCAACACCACTTGCCGAAGAGACTATCTTTTCTCCATTGTACTTGCCTCCCTTGTTGGAGATTAATTGGCCGTGGGGGTGTGGGTCTATTCCTGGGCTCTCTGTTCTGTTACATCAATGCATACGTCTGTTCCGGGGCCAATCCCATGCTGTTTTGAGTACTGCAGCTTTGTAGTATTGACGTGTGGGAGGGTGTACCTCTTGCTTTGTTTTTTCTTTTTTAAGATTGCTTCGGCAATTCTGGGTCTTTTTTGGTTCCATGTAAATTTTAGGATCCTTCATCCTAGTTTTATGAGAAATGTCATGGGTAATTTGATAGGTAGCACGTTAAATCTGTTGATTGCTTTGGGCAGTATGACCATTTTAACAATGTCCGTTCTTCCAGTCCAAGAGAATGGGCTTGCTTTCCTTTCCTTTAAATCCTCAGTTTCTTTACTAAGTGGTGTGTATTTCTCAGTGGAGAGGTCTCGCCCCTCTCTCAGTTCAGTCCAGTCGCTCAGTCGTGTCCGACTCTGTGACCCCATGGACTGCAGCACCAGGCTTCCCTGTTCATCACCAGCTCCCAGAGCTTGCTCAAAGTCATGTCCATCGAGTCAGTGATGCCATCCAGCCATCTCGTCCTCTGTCGTCCCCTTCTCCTGCTGCCTTCAATCTTTCCCAGCGTCCTGGTCATTTCTAATGAGTCGGTTCTTCCCATCAGGTGACCAAAGTCTTGGAGCTTCAGCTTCAGCGTCAGTCCTTCCAGTGAATGTTCTCCTCCTTAGGCAGGTTTTTTTCCTAGGTATTTAATTTTTTTGATGTGGTATTAAACAGAATTTTTTTTACTCTTTCTGATATTTCATTGTTAGTATAAAGAAATGCAACTGACTTCTGTTTGTTAATCTTGTATCTTGCTACCTTGCTGGATTAAATGATCAGATTTAAGAGTTTTTGTATGAAGTCTTTAGATTTTCTATATAGAATATCATGTTATCTGCATATAATAAAACAATTTTACCTCTTCCCTTTCAATTTGGATGCCTTTTATTTTTTTCTTATCTGATTGTTTTGGCTAGGACTATGTTGAGCAGAAGTAGTGAGAGAGGGCATTCTCATCTTATTCTAGAATTTAGTAGGAAGGCTTTCAGCTTTTCACCATTGAGTATTATATTGGCTGTGGGTTGGTCATAAATGACTTTTATCATGTTGAGATATGTCCCCTCTATATCCACTTTGGTGAGAGTTTCTATCAGGAATGGATGTTGAATTTTGTCAGATGCTTTTCTTCTCTGTTGAGACGACGTGTGATTTTTGCCTTTTGTTGATGTGGTGATCACACTGATTGATTTGCACATCTTGAACCACTCTGATCCTAGAATGAATCCAGTTCGATTTCTCCAAGAGGTTATCATGCTGAGGAGAGTCAGTCAGACAGAGAAAGACCAAAATTGTATACTTATATGTGGGATCAAAAAAATAATACAAAAGAGTTTATTTATAAAAGAAAAACAGACCTACAGACATAGAAAACAAATTTATGGTTACCAAAGGGGTGAAGGATAAATTGAGATTAACAGAAACCACAATATATAAAATAAACAGATTTATTTAAAATAGGTTTACTGTATAGTGCAGGAAACAAAATTCAGTAGCTTGTAATAGTCTCTAATGTAAAAGAATCTGAAAAAATATGTGTATAATTGAATTAAATTGCTTTGCTGTATATCTGAACTAACACAGTATTATAAATCAATTATACTTCAGTTTTAAAAAGAAACATATCTTGCAGGTGTATTTCTGTCAATAGAAAAATCATAATTGGCAACAAGTGAATGAAACGTTCCATCCTTGAACAGACACAGTATCTTTTCTTAACCCATGGTAATTGAAATGAAATATTATATTTTAGGGAAAAGTAGTCTTTTAGAGACAGCTAAATATGCTATCTCAAAAAGGATTAAAATACAGGGTTTAGTTGAAGACTATTTCTCTCTTATCCTTCCTCCATCACAGCATCCATTAATGCTTTGGACAGACAGAAAGCTTCTGGAAGCAAAATTTTGCATATAGAACCCTGATTTCTCTATTGAGACCTGCCATAAAGGTACAGGTCCACTGGAGAAAACAGTAACCCTTTCATAATAATAAATAGATAATAAATATTTCATAATAAATAATATATAATTTCATAATAATTATAATTATTTCATGATA
>SJYF01000236.1:3501995-3515271 GCA_006410515.1 Procapra przewalskii | reverse complement strand
TCGGGTGATATTTTGAGGGGGAGTGGGAGTTGGAAAAGTAGAGACTAGAGTTCGGAAAATTTCTCAAGGTTAGTGGTGAGTGGTTTGGGGGGTTGTGGCCGGAGAGATGGATTGTGAGGTCAGGCTTAAAAAGAAAGAAAAAAAATGGGAGTGGCTTGAGCATATTTAAATGCTGGGGTTTGGAGTCCTTGTCAGGGCTGGCCTTCGGGCATCCAGATGGAGCTGAGGGTGAGGTGTGTCAGTCAGCTCAGTCCAGTCCCTCAGTCGTGTCTGACTCTGCCACCCCAGGAACCGCAGCACGCCAGGCCTCCCTGTCCGTCACCAACCCCGGAGTTCACTCACACTCACCATCCAGCCATCTCATCCTCTGTCATCTCCTTCTCCTGCCCTCAATCTTTCCCAGCACCAGGGTCTTTTCCAATGAGTCGGTTCTTCGCATCAGGTGGCCAAAATACTGGAGTTTCAGCTTCAGCGTCAGTCCTTCCAATGAACACTCAGGACTAATTTCCTTTAGGATGAACTGGTTTGACCTCCTTGCAGTCCAAGGGACTCTCAAGAGTCTTCTCCAACACCACAGTTCAAAAGCATCAATTCTTGGGTGCTCAGCTTTCTTTATGGTCCAACTCTCACATCCATACATGACCACTGGGAAAACCATAGCCTTGACTAGACGAACCTTTGTTGGCAAAGTAACGTCTCTGCTTTATAGGTGTGTGGGTTCCTGGAAATCACCTGTTTACAGCCTACACAGAGAGCCTTTGCAAATGCAGAGAAGGCTCCTGGGAAGACAGCAGGGATCAGAGCGCCCTGGTAAAGTCCTCACACACGTTGGGGGCATAATCACTGTCTAGTTTTGCCTAACATAAGAAAAGAGCCTCCAGGAGAAAAGAGCCGCCCAGGTCTGACCGTGTCATGTGGTGGCCATCCTCTGTGTCCTGGTGCCTCTGTGCATGGGAAGGACTTTTCCGCCGCCCTTTCTTCACCCTTGGGAGGATGGTGCGTGTTTTCTGACCCGGGGCAGCAGGCCCTTTCTCCCTCTGGGGGACCCCGCACTAGGCAGGCGTTCTCACCACCCCTGAATCTTGGACTGAAGAGGTGTGGTCCTCCCAAAACCTGAAGAGAGGAAAACATTCTTTCCTTCCCCAACACGGGAGCGTCTAGAGCACCCCGGGGTGCGCCCTACTGAGTTCCTAAGGGCGAGGTGGCTGCACGTCCTGCCCGGGCCGGGACCCTTCCGGGGGGCCTGTGGTTGCCCTGCGTGGACCCTCCCAAGGCCTTCCTTTGCGGTGGGGGTGCCTCCCGGGAGGTCACACGCCTGAGAACTAGAGGAGCCACCTGACCCTTACGGCGCGTTCTCCCCGCCGGAATGTGCCGCCTGGCATGTCTGCCCTTCCAGAGCCCAGAACAGGCTCTTCTGAGGTCCAGCCCCTGGTTTATTCCCTTTTCCTCTGGTCTAAAAGGGCCTGTGGGATAAGAGGATGCCTCTGATGGATTCCCCGTTTAACTTGGGGAAGCAGTCTCCTGCGTGCTCATTTTTGTCTCGCTCGTTTTGCAGGCGGGCGAGCTCTCCCGAGTAGCTGGCACACCCGGACTTTATGGCGCGTTCGCTGTGCGTGGTGCCCGTGGCTGGGAGGCGGCGGCGGCCTCCCCCTCCGCAGCGCTGGGGACAGCTGTGTTTGAAAGCCTCCTAATTGTTATTTATTCTGCCTGTAGATCTGCATCCCCACACATGTGCGAGAGGGACTCGTGCGGGTCACCTCGCTCTGTTTTGCTCAGAGCTGCCGTAAATAAGACAGCCGCAGGGCACTGTTTCCCCAAGCGCCAGGCTCCCGCCCCAAGTCAGCGTTTCTCTTCTGGTGCCCCTTCTCTCGCCTCCAGTCACTTCTAGGAGATGAACCGGGAGTGGTGAACCTGTGGCGCTCCTGTCCACTCCCTGAGGGGCTTTCCCCAGATCCGAGACCCCCGCCCTTGCTCTCGACCCGAGCCGCTGCTTTCCTTACTCCTCGTAGAGTCTCTTACGGCGTGGAGTCCACCGTGTCCCACTGTTCATGATTTTCTGCTCTGGCCTGCTTTTCCTCTTGTAATTCCTGTCTTATTACTGGCACCCTTTTTATGACCCCAGCGAGAAGCCTCGGAGCCACGTTTATCTCCTGTTTTTTAACCTTGCCTCCTGTGTTCCTTTGATTACCCCATGTTCTGGGATGTAGCTGGACTTTTTTCCTCTGTCAGAGCAGGTGGTGGGTTGGGCCTTTATTCTTCCATCAGTTCTTCTGCCTGACCTTCTCTTACTCCTGGCCGGTTCTCACTCCTTTGCCAAGTGTTCCGACCTCAGCAGAGCCCTTCCTGCCCCTCCCCCGGCCCCAGCCCTTTTCCCGGAAGATGCACCCATTCCCTTACTCTGGAGCCCCCTTTAATTTTTATTTTACTCTAATACGTGTGACACTGGTCACTTTTTCCTTGCAGGTCTAGCTCTTCTGCTAGGTTAGGAGATTTTTGAGGGCTGGGACCCTTTTGGTGCTTAGAAACTTGTGGCTTAGAAACTACGCCAGCACAGAACCTTGTGGCTAAATTTAATTGACTTGAATTTGACAAAGTTACATGGAATAGAAGCGGAACCACTGAGTGATGCTTATTGTTTCTTGTTTGATCTCTTCTTAGTCTTTTTGTTCTCTTCTCCATTTGCTCCTCTTACTTAGGAAAAAAAGAAACACATAAAAGTTCCATTGCTATAAAAAACAGTTTAAATACAGACTTTTTATATCTGCAAATAGAATAACCTGGTTGAGGTATCAGTTCTGTCAAAAGACAGTTTAATTAGCATTTGTTGACATTAAGGAACAAAAGAAAACCTCATGAATAGCATTCGTAGAAGAAAGTCGTTGGTCTCAGAACTGGGTGCCCAGGTTCCGGTCTCATTCCACTTACTGCCTGAGTGACCCAGCAAGGCTACAGTGTCTTTTAAGTTCAGCTTTCTTCTCTGCAAAGTGAGAATAATAATACCTACTGGATAGTCGTGGTAATGCGAATTGGTATAACCTCTATGGAGAATAGTATGGGGGCTCCTTGAGAAACTTAAAACAGAATTACCGTATATCCTAGCAATCCCATTCCTGGTCATAAATCTGGAAGAAGCCATAATCCAAAAGTAGGCGTGCAGCCCAGTGTTCACTGCAGCGCTGTTTACAGTTTCCAAGACACGGAAGCAGCCTGAATGCCCACTGACAGACGAGTCGGCAAAGAAGATCAGATACATGTATGTGTGTACTGGGATGGTGCTCAGCCACAAAAGAGTGAAGAAATGCTGCTTGCAGCAACGTGGGTGGGCCTAGGGGTGATCAGAGCAGATGAGGAAAGTCAGACTGAAAAAGACAAATGCCTCATTCAGGAATTGCCGGGATGCTCGTTATTCCCTCCCATGTTTGGGTGATACCGAATTAATGGCATCCTTTCTGAAAACCTGGTGATTAACTTTAGCAGTTTTGATTTTGCGGACTTTATTTTCGTACTGGTGTGAAGACAGGAAACAAGGTGCTTCGTGGCACTGTTGTGTTTTGTGGGGTTTCTGCTGTGTTTTCCGTTGCAGTCCTCTGTGAGGAGAGAGCCTTCTCTCCACAGCTACATGCTGGACACAGAGAGAGCGTGGTGCCTGGCTGGCACTTGGGTTTACGCAGGTAATCGGAGCTTGTTTCTCCCTTGCACACGTCCTTAAGATGTAGGAGAAACACATCTGAGGCTTGAGCTACAACTTAGCAGTTATAGATCGAGTCTGTAGCCCGACGCTAACAGAAGAAGTCAGCTTACGTGCTATTTTGGGTGAGCCAAGGAAAAGGAAAACTGTCTTTACTTTTCCTGTTCTTGTTTCCTTTAGTGTCTCTGTTCATATTTTCAGCAGTTTACCCATTCATTCTTTAAAATTGTAACATGGGCCATGAAAGCAGAAGAGGTAGGTAGGACTGCTGGGGCGACAAATTCAGAGCTCTGTTTCTCCTGCGAGGCGGCTGTCAGCACCGCTCACTGAGAGGAGAGCCTGCTGGCATCTCAGGGCTCCAGCGAGACGGGTGCCCGGCCGTGGAGGCAGGGCCGCGGCTCCCCCGGGGTGGTCAGTGGGCAGGGCTGGGAGGGGGCTGCACAGACAGAGCGGAGGCTGCGGCCGTCCCCCGGCCGCCCAGCGAGCATGGTAGCAGCATGCCGACACCTGGCCCTGGGGCTGCCGGGCTCTGTTGGCGGAAAGGGGACTTGTGGAAGTCAGCCTTTGCGCTTCTTAGGTGAAAAGTTCTGTCGGACAGTCACACCTACTTCGGAGTCCCTTGGACTTCAGGGATCCAAACAGTCCGTCTTAAAGAAAATCAGCCCTGAATATTCATTGGAAGGACTGAAGCTGAAGCTGAAGCTCTAGTACATTGGCCCCCTGATGGGAAGAGCTGACTCACTGGAAAAGACCCTGATGCTGGGAGAGACTGAAGGCAGGAGAAGAAGGGGCAGCAGAGGATGAGATGGTTGGGTGGCATCACCGACTCGATGGACATGAGTTTGAGCAAGCTCCGGGAGATAGTTCAGGACAGAGGAGCCTGGCGTGTTGCAGTCCGTGGGGTGGCAGAGACTCAGACGACTGAGCAATGCCATATCTACTTAAATAAAATCCATCATAAGCTATCACTGAAACGTGCAGTAAGTTACCAAGGCCGGGCCCTGGGAGCTTACACAGAGGACCGTCTTACTCCCCATCCTGGCCCCTGCCGCCCAGTTGCAGCCCCCACCCTGGCGCGTTCTCCTAGAGACGTTTGGTGTGTGAGCCAGCACGCATGCACACGTGTCCCCCTTAGAAACACAGCAGGCTCTTCCAGTGTCCTTCGTCACGTTGCTCTTTCCTGCGTCACACTGTTTTCTGATGTTTCCGAGTGAGTGTGTGCGCAAAGAGTTTCTCACTCCCATGGCCTCCAGCCCTGTGCTGCGCTGACGGATGCTTGATTTAACCAGTTTTCTCCGGAACACTCGTTGCTTTTCCTCTTTAATTATCACCAGAGGTGCTAGTAGGAAAATTAAAATTCTCTCCTTAGTTTGTGAAAACTGTCCCGTTACACAATGCACACTCGATACGATTAGCACTTTGTCCTAGAAAAAGGAAGAGCAGGAGCCAAAACCACAAACACAGTTGATAAAGCTTACAGGGTTTCGCCTTTGATGAAGATCCAAGAGCCACGCAGGTGGTCTGCTGGACGCACCGTGGGGGCCCCTGTGCCCAGAGTCGCCTGCTCTCAGGCTGTGACTCAGGAGGGGTGAGCTGCTGGGCACACGGAGACGTCTGTGTCCTCCGAGGGCTGAGCTGTGGGCAGGGTGTCCCAAGCTACCTGCAGACCCTGGGCCCACGGGGAAACCCTTCATTCCCACCCAGTGTGATCAGCGCAGTGACCAGACAGCTGCCAGGCGAATGAGCAGGGGGCATTCTTGCTCCAGTGTGGGAGGGCAGAGGCCCCCGGAGGATGAGCCCACGGCCCTGTACCCCGAGGATGCCCTGGAGGAGGACGGGTCAGCTAAGGGGGGTGGGGCAGTGCAGAGACAGGAGAGGGAACATCATGGGTGCGGGGACCGCCCGGCCTGTCGCCAGGCCTTTCGAGTGTGTTCTGGGGGGGTCACCAGGGGTCAGCAGAGCCACAGCTCTTTGAAGGACTAAGGAGCTTGGACTTCAGGCTGCGGGTGCCCTCGGAATGCTCTTTGCCAGGGGTATGAGGCTGCCCGATGCGTCGTCTTAAGATCTTCCAGCGGCCAGGGGAAGGGAGACTGACCTGGAGAGGGGCAGATGGCATTTAGGGAGCAGTTGGCATCGTGTGAGTGCAGCACGGTGGGGCCTACACGAGGCTGCAGGTGGGAGGGGTGGGCATGGGGAGCCCGTTAGGCTGTGGGGTCAGCAGGCGGCGGCCAGACTCAGCCCCTGGTGGCTTAGTTAGAATGGTGAGCAGTGCATTTAATACGTGCATCTTTACCAGTCTCTGACGTTGTTTTTCTTGGATAAACCCTGGAAGCAGAACTGCTGAGTCAAAGGAAACAACATTTTAAAATCAAATTATCTCCGTGAAAGCTTTGCCTGTTTACAAGGCCCGCTGGCAACGAGGGCCTCCCTGCTGGCTCAGTGGTAAAGCGTCTGCCTGTTAATGCAGGAAATGAGGGTTCGATCCCCGGTCAGGAAGATCCCGTGGAGGAGGAAATGGCAACCCTGTCTAGTATTCTTGCCTGGAGAACCTCAGGGACAGAGGAGCCTGGAGGGAGGGCTCCAGTCCAGGGGGTCGCAGAGAGTCGGACAGGACTCGACGACTAGAAACCGGCAGGCAAGGAGGAAGCTGGGGCCCCCGCCTCGGCCTCGGCAGCAGTGTCCCGTCCCTCGGAACTGACGCCAGTTGCTTGGCAGAAAACGCCTGTGTGTTCTTGGTCTCATCTGTGTCTCTGTGCGCACTGGCAAGGCGAAGGCTTTCCGTGTTTATTTTCACAGTTTTGCTTATTTTTATCTTCAGCCGTCTATCCTCTCCTTTTTTCTTTCTTCAGGTGCTGAAAATACGTGGTTGCTCCAGCTCCCCTTTTTTTCTGTTTGTTGTGGTAGGTCCCTGGCTTATCCCTGGCTTATCCCGGTTTATCCCAGTTTATCCCTGGTTTATCCCTGGTTTGTTGTAGCATCCTGCTAGTGTGTTACGGCGCTTACTTTTGCTTATATTGTCTTGTGGATGACGAAAGTTTTCCTGAAATGGAGTAAACTGTTTTGTTCATGCTTTCTGCCTCTTTTTTGTTTGTTTTTGGCCGTGTGGCTCATGGCGTCTTAGCTCCCTGGCCAGGGATTGAACCCAGAATTGGCAGTGAGAACACCAAGCCCTAACCTCTGGACCACTGGGGATTCCTGTGCTTTCTGTCTTTAGTGTTGAGAGAGTGTCCTTGAACTTGGCTTATCTAAGTAGTGGGATTTGTATAAATATTCATGTCTGTGTTCACTTTTCACCTTTAACTCTTTAATCACGATTTTTCTGGTGTAAGATGTGTTGTAGGAATCTACCTTTTTAGTTCCCAATAGTTAAAAAAAAAAAAAAAAGACACCACTTTTTCTAAAACCAAAAATCAGGACACACACCTACCCTAAAAGAATTTTTATGCAGTTTGTGAGGGAAGGCAGTCTCAGAGATGAGATGTAGAGGTATTTGAATTTCTAAGCTATTATACATGGTTAAAAAACAACAGAATGTTTGAAATCAGTCTATGGGAAAGTTCAGGTCGTAAATATTGCTCATGGCTTATGTGGTTGCAGCCTGCATTTCACTGAAAGCTCCAAGTTCCTTCCTCTTTGAAACATTAATTTAAACATCGAAATGACTTTTCAAGTGGTTGGTGACTCTAATCTTTACACAATCATGAGCTCCTTTCTACGCAGAACATTTGAGACAGCCCCTTCTTTTGCCCATGGTAGAGGAAATCTGACCATAACCGAAGACTGGGGAGTCTTAACCCACAGGGTTAAATGGAGCCTCAACGGAAATGCTTAAAAAAAGAAAAGACTGGCTTAAAACTCAGCCTTCAAAAAACTAAGATCAGGGCATCTGGTCCCATCACTTCATGGCAAATAGACAGGGAATATTTGGAAAGTGACAAATGTTATTTTCTTGGGCTCCCAAAGCACTGAAGATGGTGACTGCTGCCATGAAATTAAAAGATGCTTGCTCATTGGAAGAAAAGCTTTAACAAACCTAGACAGCCTGTTAAAAAGCAGAGACATCACTTTGCTGACAAAGGTCCGTATGGTATAGCCAAAGCTATGGTTTTTCCAGTAGTCATGTATGGATGTGAGAGTTGGACCATATAGAAGGCTGAGCACCAGAGATCTGATGCTTTTGAACTGTGGTGTTGGAGAAGACTCTTGAGAGTCCCTTGGACTGCAAGGAGATCCAGCCAGTCAGTCCTAAAGGAGATCAGTCCTGAATATTCATTGGAAGGCCTGATACTGAAGCTGAAACTCCAATACTTTGGCCACCTGATGCGAAGAGCTGACTTGTTTGAAAAGACCCTGATGCTGGGAAAGATTGAAGGCAGGAGGAGAAGGGGACGACAGAGGATGAGATGGCTGGATGGCATCACTGACTCAACGGACACTAGTTTGAGCAAGCTCCGGGAGATAGTGGAGGACAGGGAAGCCTGGCATGCTGCAGTCCACGGGGTCGCAAAGAGTCAGACACAACTGAGCAACTGGACACCACCACCCCAACAGAACTGCAGAAGTCTGGAAATAAAATGCCACAGCCCCTTACATTTATCATCTTGGCAGCAAGGCAAACATTTTCTGAACTTTTAGAAATAATTTAGGTGCCTAATGGAATTCTAAATATTTAAATTTGTCTTGTTTTAAAATTCTGGAGCTCGATCGGTCTCTTTTTAAGAGAGAGCACTGTCCTGGTCTGGCTGTCTAGGAGAGATCTCGAGACGAGTCTGCGGATGGGACTGTCTGTCGGCCTGTGCTTGGCCGGGGCTGTGCTGTCCACTTCAGCCTGTGCTCCTGGCTCCCCGGCGAAGCCTGGCTTCTCAGTAAACGCTCTTTGCAAGGGCCCGAGGTGGGCTTCCGTGTCTTTCAGGCCACCCAGAGTGCCATGTGTATCTGTTTGATAAACTCTGTGGTTTGTCTGTTCTCTGTGCTTTTGCCAACTTGTAAAAAAAAAGAAAAGCAAGCAAGCAAACATACTATGTTAAGTGTTTTTCATTTTGCTTGAGTTTATGGAAAATGTAATTGCATTTCTAAAAGAACAAAAGATTGTTTCTCTGGGGAGATTGTGGGGGGCATTTAGTCTTTTTTTTTTTAAGGCTGTGAATATTAGCTATGAAAATGGATATATGATCTTGTGAGGACGTTTATTTCAGCAGGCTTAGCAGTGTTTGTTCCCAGAGCAGGGCTGTAGCTGCTGACGCTGGGGTGCCAGAGGCTGGGAGGGGCTGAGGTTGGGAGGCACCGTTTTGCTCCTTAGACACAGGCTTCTGTGTTGTCCAGGTGTCGGTCCTGACCGTTCATCTTACCTTTGCAGTTCGGGGTTTCCAGACTCAGCATCCTTGACAGTTGGGCCGGAGGATTCTCTGTTGCGAGGGGGCGTCCTTTGCACCCTGGGATGTTTAGCAGCACCCCGGGCCCTCCTCCCTAGATGCCAGCGCTCCCCTGCCCTCCCCAGCCCCGACAGTTGAAGAACGTCACCCTGTGCCTTGTGGAGTGGCGTCTCCGGGGCCTGTCATCCCCGTGAGAGAGGCCAGCACACAGCTTTGACTTTTCCACGGAGTGCTTTCAAGTCGAATGGTTATCTTCAGGGCAGTAAGGGGGTCCTGGGAGGCACCTTTCTGTAGCTTCAGTGGAATGTCAGTGACCTTTCGCAGCCCTGCAGTTCACTCCCTGAATGTGTTACATTGCAGATTAGGCCTGTGGGCTGAGGGGTGGGTGGAGGCTCTGGGGGACTGTTTTCTAGAAACGCTGATCTGATGCAGGCGTCCTTGGACTCTGGCTGAAGGTGGGAGTCACACGGTGCTCCTGTGGCTGTTAAACTTGGTTCTTTGCTGTGCTTGTGGCGTCAGTCGCGAGAGCAGGAGGCTCCTTTTCTGAAATATCTGCCTGCCCTTCTGGGCTGTGCGGGGTGTTCAGGTTCTGGCCTCCTGTGGACGGCTGACCTACTGAGATGAAACGTCCGCCCGCTGGGGAAAATCTGGAAAGTCAGACAGAGCCGGCAACCAGCCCGTACCCGACGGCGAGCTTTAAGGGCCGCGAGTTCTGCACTCAGCCAGGGTTTAGGGGCCTGCGTTTTCCTCACACGCGGTTCAGCGCCCCTCTCACTGTTGCCGATTTTTAAAGCTGCTTCCTTCTCAAATTCACACTGACAGGACTGTACCGATCAAACAAAAGCCAGAAGAGCCGAGTCACAGGCTCACTCTCTAACAGAGAATGCTGTACTTGCCTGAAGTCTGGATAATGAGTTATGGCTTTCTGTTGGGTTTTTCTTAATAAAGCAATAATTACTTCATGAAAAATTGGTCTGAAAGGTGGCCATTGATGTGCAATTTTATGTTTCACATTAAAATTTACTTGTCTCACATCATTTTTAGTATTTCAAGTGTAACTGCCTGGATAATGCAACTGTATTAACTCATTGCTAAATGTATTTTTATTAATTACATAACTGGAATGAATTACAAATCTCTTGCCAAAAGCATTGCTTTGCTTATACTGGACAACCAATTAATCATGTTTGGATCTGCTTTTCTTAACAAAGTTTTGATGATATTGTAAAGCTTCTTGATGATTAGAATAAGGTGAACTATTGCTGCATTGTGTGAGGTGCCCGTTAATGCATTTTAAAGGACTATGAATAATAATTAGAACCTAGAATTATAGTCAATTTTCAGTGACCACTTCAAGGATGACCGCTATCAGAGGGAAGAAGAGGTGTTAGAGGAAGTAAGAAGCATTGGAAAGAAATACAGGAGACCTGGCCGTCCCAGCCTCTCTCTCCAGACCTAATGTTTCGCCTACGGCCGCAGGGGCCTGGGCAGTGGAAGGGGAAACGCAGCCTCAGATTAGGAATCTTCTTTGGAGGACAGCGCATGCGCCGGTGTTTTTCCTCCCGCCTAGCAGACTCTGATCGGCCCTTGTCAGAAGGCACATCTGTCTGGACCCCAGAAACAGGCACCCGTTGTTTGCTCCGTATATAAGGCAGAGGTAGCATTTAGAAGCATTTGCTGAGGCTGACCCCAGGGTTGGGCGTGGCTGGAGGCCTCCTAGGAGACGTGGGGAGCAGGAGGTGGCTTCCAGGCCCTTCTCCCTGGCCCGCTTTTCCTTCCGTTGATGTCTCTCCCAGGCATGAGTATTCTCTGCTTGAGGATCTACATCCAGTTTCTGGCTTTCAAGAGAGAGAGACAGCTAAACACCGTCGCTCTAAAGATTAGAGAGGAAGAATCCAGAAATGTGAGGACTGTGTGTACAAGCGTTTGCGGGATGATATTAGCCCTGCCTCTAACTTATTGAGTGCTTGTGGGCAGCTAGCTAGCTATAGAGTTTGTTTGACTCATCTGACCTTGTCTCTGTCTAAATATAGACATTTCAGGAATACAGCCAATCCACGCTTTCTGTTCTGGCCTCCTGAAAATCAACCAAAGCCCACACGTGCTTGTATGGTAGAAGTGTGCGCCTCTGCGTAGCAGGACGTTGGGTGAAGGGTGGTCACACACTCTTTGTGGTCATGTCTTCGTTTAGGGCAACAGTCTAACAGCTGTTGGAGTCTGGATAGATTCAAACTCCGAGTGTGTATAGTCTGCCAGAGTTTCTAGATCTGTTGATTCAGAAACAAATGTAAATCTTTACCCTGTGGATTTTTATTTTTCAGTGCTTATCTTAGAGAAGTCTGTTGGTTGAATTTATTTCAGAGAAGGTCACAGGCTTGAGCTCTGTATCCAGGACTTAGCTTTGCAGATTCCACGATGGCATTGTACTGCCTCCAAATAGATGGTCTCCAGGGGGCCGTGTTCAAAGACGGCATCCTCAGCCCACAGATATCTGTGAGTGTCTGATGTGTTGGGTGCACACCAGGAAATAAAACAAAACATAAACACGTGAGTGAATGGGAAAACCATCAGATAAGGCCCACGCATTGTTAAAACTGAGTGAAGCCATCGAAAGATAGTTATTTCTGGAATGAAATCAATACAGATGGATTAGGCCTCAGCGGGACAAGAATGGTGGTAGAATTGTGGAGCGAACGCACGAAGGCCCAGGATGGTGCTGCGTTCACGTTACACAGTATTGGGGACCGTTTACATTGGAGCGATGTTTTCATTATTTCCACCCTGCTTCCCTGAAAAGTGGCATATTTCAGAAACCCTCAGGAAAATGTTTGCTCACAGACATTATCGAGGAACAAGGAACTGCGGGGTGGCGGGGAGCTGATGGTACACCTGGGCCTGCAGGCAGTGGGTGGCACCTGAGTCCTTTGCTCTAAAGAGAACGATTCATGCTATCTAAGCAAGAAATTCTGTATTTGAGACGTGCAAAACCCCAAATGAGTGGGATTTGAGGGAAACCAGAGAGGATAGGAAAGGACTCAGTAAATGAGAGGGAACATCTGGATTACTTTCCTGTGCGAAGGACCCAGGCATGGCCCCTCCCCTAGCCTTGGTGGGAGGAGGGCGGGGAGGAGAGAGCCCCTCCCCCAGGTCCACTGCCTCCCACCCCCGTTGTCCCCCGACGTCCCCTCACCTTCCAGGGCTTTCCCTGGACAGGCTTTCCTTGCAGCCTGCAAGCACGCCTTCCTTGCTCACACCGTGCACCAGCCCTTTCTGCAGGGCGCCAGCCCCTGTGTGCCTCCCTGTCACGTTTATGATAAAAGGAGTCTGCTCTCTGCTCTCACAGTCATTCTTCCTGTGTCCCCCCAAAAGTTGGGTCATCCCGTGTTTGCTTTTGCAGAGGCTGCAACTGTTTCACTAATTCAGTCCTTATAATAAAATAGGTCTACGGGTGAGGCCGGCACAGCTTTGAATACTGGCTCAGCACCCAGCAGAATGTTCGAAATACAGACTTGTCCTGCGGTAACTCAGACAGTAGAGAATCTGCCTGCCATGCCGGAGACCAGGCTTCAGTCCCTGGGTAGGGAAGGTCCCCTGGAGGAGGGCATGGCACCCCACTCCAGCGTTCCTGCCTGGAGAATCCCACGGACAGAGGAGCCTGGTGGGCTACAGTCCATGGGGTCGCAAAGAGTCGGACACAACTGAGCCACTGAGCTCACGGAAATTGTGTTTCTGTTTCCCCCATGGATTGTGAGCCCCTTAAGAGCAAAACCTGTTCTTAACTTTTTAGCCGTGATGTTTCGCAAAGTATGTCGTCAAATAGAAAGCGTGTCACATGGAATCTCAAAGAAGCGAGGGTGCTGGGAAATAGTGGAGCGCCTGGGTTCCTAGGGTGAAAGCAATGGTTGTGTGAAGAGTTGCTTTCCAAAATCTAACTAGGTTACTGACCCTGGCCCCCCGGCCGTGGACCAGTCCACCCCTGGGTGGGAAGCCTCCTCTGAGAGCCCACAAGGGAGATGCCGTGGCCCCCGGTCCACACACCTGCGAGCAGACGCTCCGTGGTTCATGGGGGAACGCAGCTCTTTCCTCTCTTTAGGGAAGCGGGGTTCTTACCGCATCAGGATGTGGAAGGGCCTCCCTGCGGCCGGGGTGCGAGAGGGGGAGAGGGCCGCCAGGTGGAAGGGTCCTCAGTCTTCCCGGTACGGTTTCCGCCAGTCGA
>SJYF01000236.1:3491245-3501986 GCA_006410515.1 Procapra przewalskii | reverse complement strand
ACCAGGAGGAGCGGGGTGCGTCCCCCCCACCCGGGCCCTGGGGCCTCCACCTGCCCCCTGCCTTCCCTGGTGCCTTCCTGAGCGGGCAGCCCGCTCACTGCGCTGTAACGCGCGCCCTCTCCACTCTGCTCCACTGTCCTGTTCTCTTCCTCAGCGACCCTCTTCTTCCCAATTCCATATTCGCTTTCAGTGTTTGCACGCTTCCTCTCCTAGTTTCAGCCCATGGGGTGGCACGGAGTCGGACACGACTGAGCGACTTCACTCTCTTTTCCTTTCTCCGGTTTTCACCAGCTGCCTTCCTCTTTTGCCTTTTTTCTTCCCCATTTTATCCCATGCTTGCCCTCCACCTCCTCAAAAGCAAGGAATAAAAGAAACAGCCGTTCACAGAACTTGGGAAAGAACGATGTCATCAGAGGAGGACCCAGGTCACCGGGGCGCCGCCCCTTAAGACAGGGAGAGGAGTCTGACAGCGTCGCAGGCCACGTGTTAAAAGCGGCGGCGGTCCTGATTCGGCGTGGCGCTTAGCCGGGCGTGTGCACAGAGGATGAGCTCAGCGGCGGAGAGCCGGCCAGCGCGCGAGCCGCTGAGTGTTCACACGCGCGAGGCTCTGATGGCTTCTGGACTGCCTTGGCCCTGAGCATTTCCCCTGATTTCCGCTTCACGCCCCTCGCTGCCTCCTACTTTTAAACGGTATCGTTGGTGCTTTCCTTGATAATCCTCGAATAACTTTGACATAAATGGCCATCTTGACAGATGTGATATTTTAATAAAATACTGGCTGTGTAATACGCTCGCCCTTGTTGAAGTCAGACACTTCATTTGGGGAGAGTTGATTCTCTGAATCTGAGTGAGTGGTAAACTGTGAGCGGAGGCTTACCCTCTGTGCTAGCTGTCAGACGCCTCCCGTGATGAGTCGCCTCTGGGGGTTGCTTTGGGGGCGGTCAGAGCTGCCCGAGAGACGTGGCTCCCAGGAGGCGAGCATGCCAGCCTGTCCTGATAGCCCTTGAGCTTGGGGGAAGTTTGAACAACAGTGTAGGAAAAATTTTTTTTCAGTTGCTGATACTAATAACATTACTGTTTTCCTGATTTTACAAACAATGCATATTTACTATAGAAAAAAATCACAGTAGAGAAATTTACCAAAGAAAGTGAAAATAACCCAGTTTCTTACTATCTCTCCTTTTTTGTGTATATTCATCTATGTTTTTATGTATACACTAAAAAAAAAAAACCCATGTAGCACGGATATGTGGGCTTCCCAGGCGGCCCAGCAGTGAGGATCTGCCTGTCCGTGCAGGAGCCGTAGGAGTTGTGGGTTTGATCCCTGGGTTGATCGGCCAAAAGCCTTGGTGCCTTCGACACCACGTGTGTCTTCCCAAAACAGGTATGGTTGGATGGCATCACCGACTCAGTGGACGTGAGTCTGAGCAAACTCCGGGTGACGGTGAAGGGCAGGAAAGCCTGGTGTGCCCTGGTCCACGGGGTCACAAAGCGTCGGACATGACTGAGTGACTGAACAACACAAAATAGGGTTGTTGAAGTCTTAAGCCTCCCATGCCTCAGACTGTGACTGTATTTGGAGGTAGGGCTTTAAAAGAGCTGGTGAAGGTTAAGTGAGGTGCTTGCTCTGGGCTCCAATTTCAGTAGGGCCGGTGTCCCCACCAGGGGAGCCACATGACAGCAGGGGGGGCCCACAGTGTCCCCAGGACAAGGAGGGAGGCCACGGGTCAGCACCTCGGCCTCAGCCTGCCAGCTCCCTGAGCCGTGAGAAGAGGCGTCGGGGTTTTCTGAGCCGTGGCCTGCAGCGCTTGTTATGGTGGTCTGGGCAAACCCATGCAGCAGCTCTCCTCCTCCTGCGTCCCCTATTAGAGAAACCCCCCCCCCACTGCGCCCTCCAGAGCACGTTGACCTCTGACCACCTGTCCCCTTCACTGCCTTCACTTGGGTCCCAGCCCACACGTCTCCAGCCTGGCTTGTCCCAGCAGCCGGAGGGTGTGGTCAGGCACATCCCAGCACCCGTTTTCCCTTACGTTCAGCTCATGCAGAATCATGTCAAAGCTGTGGTTTCTCCAGTGGTTATGTATGGATATGAGAATTGGACTATAAAGAAAGCTGAACACCGAAGAATTGATGCCTTTGAACTGTGGTGTTGGAGAAGACTCTTGAGAGTCCCTTGGACTGCAAGGAGATCCAACCAGTCCATCTTAAAGGAGATCAGTCCTGGGTGTTCATTGGAAGGACTGATGCTGAAGCTGAAACTCCAATACTTTGGCCACCTTGTGCGAAGAGCTGACTCACTGGAAAAGACCCTGATGCTGGGAGGGATTGGGGGCAGGAGGAGAAGGGGACGACAGAGGGATGAGAGGGCTGGATGGCATCACCGACTCAGTGGACATGAGTTTGGGTGGACTCCAGGATTTGGTGAAGGACAGGGAAGCCTGGCATGCTGCAGTTGATGGGGTCGCAAAGTCGGACATGACTGAGAGACTGAACTGAACTGAATGCAGAATCAGAGCTCAGATCCATGATGTGTCCAGCAGTGATCCGGCCGCTGGTTCCCTCCAGCCTTTCCTCCAGCGATTCTCCAGCTCCATCTCCTTAGCACCCTGTGCTCCCACCCCCTGCTGGTCCCGCCACCGGCACGGCACCCCTGGAGCACCCCTCCTGCAGACGTCCGGGCGCACAGCCGCACCTCCTTCAAGTCTTGGCTCAGACACCGTCTTCTCAGTGAGGCTCTTACCAGCATCTGTCTGTCCCCTACCCGCGGCCTCCTGTTCCCCTGGCTTGTTCTATTTTTCTCCATCATACTCGTAATCGTCTCACTGCCCTGTAGTGGGCTCATATTTTTAAGTATTGTGCTGTGGTTGTTGAACGTCTCCTGGGTTCACCACGCAAAGGTTGTAACTGTGGGCACTGAGAAGAGCCCCTCGGTCCTGGGTCTGGGTGCCCAGCGAGGCCTCCCACGCGCCGGGCACACCGTTGCTGAACAGCTGCGTGCATCAGAGCGCTCCCACAGAGGAAGGGTTTCCGGCCCAACCACAGCCGCGCACCCTGGGCACGTGGTCCGGCTTCCTGCGTGGGAGGGGCCTTTCTGACCCGGGCTGTTTCCGCCCCTGCAGCCCTGTTCCCTCCCGCCCTCACCCTGGACCCTTTGGTTGGCAGGGGGGGACAGTTGCCCTGCCGGTGGGCATCCCTGGGGAGCAGGGGCCCCCTGCAGGTCAGGACCACTGCAGGCAGTGATGGAGAGGGAGCGAGGCTGGGATGCAGCTGGGTTTGGGCAGAAGGTGAAGCAGGAGAGGGTGGCGCGGCAGGATGTGGGGAGCGGAGCCGAGGTGGCCCAGAGCCCTGTGCCAGCCCCAGCTTCCCAGCTCTCGGGTCCCAGGGGCCTTCGGTGGCCCAGCTCGGGGGTGTCTGTAACTCGTTCCTCTCTACCTGCCCTTGATTGAGGAAGAAGAGCAAAGAGAAAGCTAAAATCTTAATTTAAAAAAAAGAAATCAGTTTATTTTTGTGTGGCTTACTCCATAGATTTCAGAGCACTTTGCCCAGTTGAAACGTTTTCTTTATCCATCGGGCTGCGCCGGGTCTCCCTTGCCACACGCAGGGTCTAGTGCTGGAAATCGGGGACCCCCTGCATTGGGCATGTGGGGATCTTAGCCCCTGAGCCACCGGGAAAGACCCTCCGCAACGTTTGTGTGGCCTGCATACATTATTTTAGCCACGCCGAGGGTCAGATGGGCCTGTCTGGGTCTCTCTGAGATCCTAAGCCCTGTGCACCGTGGGAGAGAATGGACAGATGCCTTCCTCAGAAGCTCTGGGCCTCGTGTGTTGCTCGTCTGGCATCTAAGTGGGGCCGGGGCTGGCCGTTTCCCTTTGATTACGTAGTCCTGTCTACTGCTACCGAAGAGCCCGAACAGGTAATCAGTCCTGTTGCAGGTAAATGGATTTCACATTTCTTCTGAGGCGATAACTCTTAAAAAGGATTGATAGGTTTTGGGTTTTTATCAGATAATAATCTGGTAGTCTTTCTTTTATATTTTTTTCCCACATAGGAAGAGTAAGTAAATGAATGTAAGATTCAAGATTTTTTCTTACCAGTCACTCTTGCTTGCTGTGGGAGCTCAGACAGAATTGCTAGAGTAGCAGCGAATAACGTTTTCCTGAAACGGTCACCTTCAAGGGACTGGGCCGCTTACCAGAGAGTTCCTTAGGAGAAGGAATGGCGCCTTTGTCTCTGGAAGCTCACAGAGCAAATGAGGCTGACGGCATAACCGTTTGTACTGAGCCCGGCAGGAGGCAGGGGCCGCCTGCAAAGTCTCCCGATGGCCTCATCTCACCTGTCTGGTGCCTTTGCCCTTTGGAAGGGCAATTCATTGCATCCATGGGGAAGAAATGCTTTAAAAAGCATAGTATCCTCTGCTCTCCAGTAGTTTTGACTGCTTTTATCATTCCAAATAATTATTATAAAAATTCACTCCCAGTTAAAGTGTGAAGCATCTTTGCCACCAAAATGTTCCATTACTGCTGTGATTGGAAAGATTTAAACAGCCTCCAGACCCCCACCCTGCGACTGTCAGAGAGCCCTTTCACTCCATTCTCATCGGAAAATTCTAATCAGTAAATTAATTGCCAGTCAAGAGTGTTTCTCCAGTTAGAAAAATTCATTTCTTAAAATTTAGTGTTTAAGAGAAGGTTAATATGAAAGCCAATTATGGTTTCAGTGCAGTATGATACCAATGATTGTTTCTTGTTCATTATTTTTTTTTTAATGGCTCATTTGATTCATTAAGGATTACTTGTTTGGATGGATAAAGAAAAACATGCACTTTCATTGTCCTGCCTTTCTAAATCATCTAGCATGCATTTATATAGAATTGTTCAGCCTTTTTTTTTTTTTAAATAAAAGTGGAAGCATTTTGGGCCTTCCCTGGCAGTCCAGTGGTTAACACTCAGTGCTTCCAATACAGGGTGCACAGGTTCAGTTCTTGTTTGGAGAACTAAGATCCTGTGTGCCGTGCAGCGAGACACAGAAAAAGAAAAAAAGAAGAAAAACAGTGAATAAATAAAATATTCTTAAATTTTTTTAAAAAAGCATTTTGACTCACACGTGAATGTTCATAGCAGTGTCATTCATAATGCTCAAAAAGTGAGAACAACCCAAATATTCATTGGTTGGTGAATGGATAAATAAAATGCCATCCATGCCATGGAGTGTTGTTAACAAGAAAAGAAACATGAAGTAATCTGTATGTAGGTGAACACTGGAAACATTATATGTTAAGGGAAAGAAGCCAGTTACACAGGCTGCATGTTTGTGATTCCAGAGGGCCCATCACTCTCATTCTCAGCTGTCGCCATCTTTGAAAGCCTTGCATTTTGGTTTTGCACTGGACCCCCAAATTGTCTAGTTAGTCCTATGGATACGTTATTTTAGGTTCAAGTTTTTAATTACTCTGGAATTTGTGTGTGTGTGACTTGTGTTAAGAAGAAACATGATTATTTTTTATTTTGTGCTTTTTGCAAATGGAAAACCAGTTATCACGGCACTGTTTGTTGAGCAGTTAATCCTCTTCCCATGATTTAGAATGCCGCTTTGATTATATTTTGAATTCCCTTGTATTCATCAGGTTGTCTCTCAGGTGTATGTTCTTGTCTCTGAATCTGGTCATCAATTCCTGCACCAAGATCGTGCTGTTTTCTGCTCAGTTTCAGTGCAGTTCAGCTGCTCAGTCGTGTCCGACTCTTTGCAACCCCATGAATTGCAGCACGCCAGGCCTCCCTGTCCATCACCAACTCCTGTGTTCACAATGGGTTATATATATATATTTGTGTGTGTGTGTGTGTGTGTGTGTGTGTGTGTATATATAGAGTAGTAGGGTAAGATGTGTTCTTTCTTTTTAAGATTGCCTTGTGCTTGCTTTGGTAGCACATATTCTAAAATTGGAATAATACAGGGAAGATTAGCATGGTCCCTGAGCAAAGATGGCATGCAATTCTGTGAAGCATTCCATTTTTCTTAACGTTAAAAAAAAAAGATTGCCTCCACCATCTTGTATGTTTATTCATTTGCTTTAATTATTTGTATCAGCATGTCAGATTTCTTATAAATTCCATTTGGTATTTTTTAAGGATTTTATTAAATTTATAAATAATTTGGGGGCAAGCTAAAGTCTCTATGTGTTTCCCTGGTGGCTCAGCTGGTAAGGAATCGTCCTGCAATGCGGGAGACCTGGGTTTGATCCCTGGGTTGGGAAGATTCCCTGGAGAAAGGAATGGCTACCCACTCCAGTATTCTGGCCTGGAGAATCCCATGGACTGTATAGCCCATGGAGTCGCAAAGAGCTGGACATGACTGAGAGACTCTCACTTCCACTTTCAAAGTCTCTGTACTATTGAGTCTTCCCACCCAGGGACAAGCTATGTTTCTGTTTTAATTCTCTATATCCTTTAGTAAAGTTTTATTTTCTTCGCAACAGTCTTGTATGTCAGGCATTTTCAAATGGGCTTATTTCTAAGTCTTTCCAATTGGTCATTGCTAATGTACACAAAAGATAATAATTTCTATTTTTGATCTTGTATTTGGCATCCTTGCTGGCTGGCATCTTTGTAGATCTCATAGTTAGCTGGTTGGTTCTCTTGGCTCTCCATACAGACATTTAAAAAATATGCAGATAAAGACTGTTGTGTGTCTATTTTCACTGGTGTATATCTCATATGGGGGCTCCCAGGTGGCTGACTGGTAAAGAATCTGCTTGCTAATGCAGAAGACACAGGTTCAGTTCCTAGGTAAGCAAGATCCCCTGGAGAAGGAAGTGGCAACCCATTCCAGTATTATTGCCTGGGAATCCATGGACAGAGGAGCCTGGTGTGCTCATGGGGTCACAAAGAGTCAGACATGACATAGTAACTAAACAGCAACAACTGCATATGTTGTTATTTTCCTGAGATACGGCTTTGGCTAGCACAAGCCATATTCTTCAACTGGGATGCTTCCAGCATTTCATCGTTAAATGAAGTTTCAGTCAGTCAGTCAGTCAGTCCAGTCGCTCAGTCGTGTTTGACTCTTCGCAACCCCATGAATCGCAGCACGCCAGGCCTCCCTGTCCATCACCAACTCCCGGAATCACTCAGACTCACGTCCATCGAGTCAGTGATGCCATCCAGCCATCTCATCCTCTGTCGTCCCCTTCTCCTCCTGCCCCCAGTCCCTCCCAGCATCAGAGTCTTTTCCAAAGAGTCAACTCTTCGCATGAGGTGGCCAAAGTACTGGAGTTTCAGCTTTAGCATCACTCCTTCCAAAGAAATCCCAGGGCTGATCTCCTTCAGAACGGACTGGCTGGATCTCCTTGCAGTCCAGGGGACTCTCGAATAAAAAGTTTGCCATTGGTTTTTTGTAAATTCCTTTTTTCAGGCTAAGGAAAATTGCTATTTCTGGTTTGTTAAGAGTCTTACCATGAATGTGTTTTGCATTTTATCAAATCTTTTCTCTGTAATAATTAACAAATCTTGTGATTTTTCTCTTGTGTTTTATTAATACAGCAATTATCTTCATAGAATTTTCTCTTACAAAACCACCATTGTATTTCTGAAATAAATCCTGCCTGTTCTTGATAAATTGACTAACCAGTATTTTATTCAGGGCTTTTGAACCTTTGTGTATAAGTGTGAACGGTCTGTTGCTTTTGCTCTGGGTTGTTATTGTCTGGCTTGAGTATCAGGGTCATGTTAACTCTTTCAGTACAAGGAGGAACCCCTCTCTCTCCCCGCAATTAACGATCCTGTCCAAAGTGTCAAGAGTCCTGAATCTAAGATTTCTGCTAGATTCAGAGAAGAAGCTGAGTGGTCTTCTGTTTTTCCCTTAAGTTCCTGAGTAGTTTATATAACATAAAATTTACCTGTTATTTGAAAGTTTGGTATAATTCACCTAAAATGACCTGAGCTTGGTTCCTTTACTAAGGCTAGATCTTTGATGGCCTTTTTGATTTTTTTCTACAGTATTGATCTCAATGGTTTTCTTCTTTCTGAGCTAATTGTAATAATTATATTTTCTTGGAAAACTGTTTTTTTCATTTATTTCTAATTTATTCATATTAAATTGATTACATTTTTCTGGATTTAAAAAATGATAATTATGTTGTTGTTGTTCAGTCACTAAGGCATGTCCAACTTTCTGCCACCCCACGGACTGTGGCACGCCAGGCCTCCCTATCCTTCACTATCTCCCAGGGTTTGCTCAGACTCATGTCTATTAAGTCAGTGATGCCATCCAACCATCTCGTCCTCTGTCGTCCCCTTCTCCTCCTGCACCCAATCTTTCCCAGCATCAGGATCTTTTCCACTGAGTTGGCTCTTCACATCAGGTGGCCAAAGTATTGGCGTGTCAGCTTCAGCATCAGTCCTTCTAATAAATATTCAGGGTTGATTCCTTTAGGATTGACTGGTTTGATCTCCTTTCATAGTAGTTATATTCTTTTTCTTTTTAAAACACATTTTGACAAAGATGTGTTTCATTTGCCCTTGAAAATTAGCAAGTTTGGGGCTTATTGATCAGTTCTACTCTTTTATTGTTTATTTTCTTTGAATTTTGGTTTCTCATTCTTCATCTCTGTTATCTTTATTAACTGCCCTTTCCTATGTTTATTTTGTTTCTCTTCTAGTTTTTTGAATTGAAAATTTAGGCCACTTACTTCTTCATTGAAGTATAGTTTATTTACGGCGTTGTTTGGGTTTCTGGTGTACAGCAAAATGACACATACATATTTTTCAAGTTTGATATGTATACATACCCTTTTCAGATTTTCTACATGATACTGCATAGAGTTCCCTGTGTTGCACAGTGGATTCTCACCGTCAGCTGTTTTGTGAGTAGCAGTGTGTATCTGTTCATCCCGTGCTCCTGATTCGTCCCGCCCGCCTCTCCCGTTTGCTCACCTGTCCGTTTGTTTCCTGCGTCTGTGGGCTCGTTCCTCTCTTGTGTGTGCGCTCACTTGCACTGTTTTGTAGGGCCCGCATCTGAGAGGTGTCATGCAGTGCCCGTCTCTCTGCCTGGCCTCCATCATTCAGTGTGAGTCTCCAGGTCCGTCCACGGTGCGCAGGTGGCAGCGTCTCGCTGTTACGGGCAGCTGGTATCCCTGTGTGTGTGTGTGTATCATGTCTTCTTTACCCCCTTATCCATTCATCTGGGATGAACATTTAGATTGCTTCCATGTCCTAGACACTGTAAATAGTGCTGCTATAAACGTGTGTTTTCGAATTAGAGCTTTCTCTGGATATATGCCCAGGAGTGGCATTGCAGGTCATATGGTAGCTCTGTTTGTATTTTTTAGGGAACCTCCATACTGTTCTCTGTATTCACTGCACCAATTCACGTTCCTACCAACAGTAGGAAGGCCCCCTTTTCTCCACACCCTCTCCAGCTTTTCTTATCTGTAGACTTATGATGATGACCATTCTGCCTCGTGTGAGGTGGTGCCTCACTGGAGTTTTGTTTTGTATTTCTCTAATAATTAGCAATGTGGCGCATCTTTTTCACGCGCCTATTTTGGCTACTTATTTTTATTTTTCTTATTTTCTAAACAGGGAGTTAAGACAAAATTTTCCTAAGTGTTACTCTTCCAGCAGCTTGATGGTTTTATGGTTCATTTTTAAGCAGCTCTGTTTTGATTTTTTTCCCTCTAACCTGAAAGTTGTTTGCAAGCGTGTTTTAGAATTTCTACATGTATTGGATTCTTTCGGTTATACAAATTCTGTCAGATTATTTGGCCTGGATGTTTTCTGAGTTGAGAGTGGTTTTGAGTGCTCCTTTGCGGTCTAATTGAGAACCATTTCTGTGAAGGTAACAAAGGCCAACAGTTGTAAATGTTTATTCAGATGCTCTCGTCCCTAGCTTTCTGTCCTTGATTGATGGTTTCTGAGAAAACTATGGTAAAAGTCTTTCCATGATTACTGCTTTGTGAATCAAATATACTGGTATTCAAAGTTATGAACAATTTTGCAAAAATAAAAATGGACACATTTATAAACATGAATTTCAGCCCAGCCGTGGTGCCTGCCTTATGCTAAGGAAGTGAGTCATCACCTACATGGATGGGGCTGGGTCTCCACACGAAGACAACCTAAGGAGTTAATGGCACAGAGACACTTTCATCATCTTAAGACAAGGAATCTGTTCCAGCTCTCTTAGGAATCACTCTAACCTCACTGAATACTCCAAGGTGTAGTCCAGGAAGTTTTTCTACATAATTTATAATAATGAAAAATCAGAAATAATTCGGTGGTAACTGTTAAATAATTTAAGATCTATTATGTGGGCTTTTAAAATCATATTCTTTAAAAGACTATTAAGTAGATAATCAAGAAGGACCCTCTGTATACCAAGGGAAGTCTATCAACAGTCTGTAATAACCTATTTGGGAAAAGAATCCAGAGATGAATAGATACATGTATATGTGTGACTGAAAAAGATTCTGTACACCTACAACCCATACAGCATTGTAATCAATATTACTCCAATAAAAAGTAGAAATTAGTTTAATTTAAAAAAGAAGGCGGGGACATATGTATACCATGGCTGATTCATGTTGATGTATGGCAGACACCAACATAATACTGGAAAGTAATTATCCACCAATTAAAGATAAACAAACTAACCCTAAAAAAGAGGCAGTGGAAAATTTTTTAAAGATTATAGGGTTATTATTCCTGTTAATTTAATAAATCAGCATATAAAATAGTATATATTATG
>SJYF01000236.1:3453751-3466151 GCA_006410515.1 Procapra przewalskii | reverse complement strand
TACGTGGTGTTTGGGTTCGCAGTGAGAGCCGCAGTGCACTTTCATGGGGCAGGGTCATGATTTGACTGCCGGAGGAGCCTCCCTGGGTTGGTTGGGACGGTCAGTTGGAACAGCCCAACCATCAGCCCCCTGACCCCGCCTCGCACCGTCTCCAAGAACCCCACTCCCCCTAAAACATGCCCTTCCACCAACCGTACCCCTTTGTGAAGGGGGCAGGCTGCCCTGGCGTGGCCCCTTGGCACCGTGCTCACCCACCCCGTTCGTTACGTCCAGCAGAGCGAACCTCCCGTTTGTCTCACTTCAGGCCAGATTGTGGACGAGGTGCCAGCTGAGAACGGGGACCCACCCAGCAGTGTGTGGGGGCACAGCGTGGGCCCAGGCCCCTGGGGGTCGTGGAAGAGGAGGGCTCTGCACAGCTAGGAACAGGGGGCCGATCGCACCCCTTGATCACAGCTGGGAGCTGGGTGAGGACGCAGGGCGGCCAGGCAGGCAGTGGGTGGAGCTGAGGGTCCAGCCCCAGCAGGACCGAGGGTGCAGACGACTGTGGCATCCTCGAGAAACAAGCCCCGTCCAGAGGATGGGCCCCATCCCCAAAGGGACACCCCGGCGCGCGTCCTCGGATTCAAGGCAGTGGCAGGGCTTCCCGGGTGCCCAGTGGTTAAGGACCTGCCTGCCAGTGCAGGGGACAGGGGTCTTGGCCGACTGGCGGGCTGCCTGCCAGTCAGGACGGGGCCGCGCCTGAAGCGGGTAGTAGACTTTGGTTCCACCTGGATCCCCAGTGCCCGGCACGTAGCAGGGATGCCTCACGTTTTGCTCACAGGGCCATTTTCAAGGAGGGAAAGCATGGGTCTCAGCTTGCCCAGGACAGGCCCTGGTGTGGTGGTGTACTTACTTAGTTTTCAGGTTTTTTCTTTTTTTAAATTTTATGACATTGCGTTGGTTTCTGCCATACAGCAGTGCGAATCAGCCATAATCACACACACATCCCGCCCCCGGAACCGCCCTCCCCTCCCTGGAACCCCATCCAGGTCATCTCAGACCGGGTCCCTGGGCTGCAGAGCAGCTTGCGCAGCCGTCCACCCGACTCTGATGGTGCACGTACATCGATGCCACCTTCCCCTTCTGTGGCCCTCAGCCCCTCCCCCGCTGCGTCCACAGTCCACTCTCTGCATCTGTGTCTCCATTCCTTCCCTGCAAATACGTTCATCCACACCAGCTTTTCTGGATTCCATAGATATGCATTAAAAATACCTCCCACTGTGACCCACAAATGCCCCGGTTTGATGTCACTGTGCCCTGAGGAAGTGGAGTCCAGCAGCTGCCAGTATTCCTGACTGTCCCTGGGGTCTGTGAGTTATGGCCCGGCTGGTGGTCCTGACTGTTCCTGGGGTCTGGGTGCCAGCCCTGCTGGTGGTCCTGGATGTATCTGGGTCTGGGGTGCCGGCCCTTCTGTGGAAGCCTAGCTTGGCCACTGGTTTGTTTCACAGCACCCTCTCTCCAGAGTCTCAGTGGGGCCTTGGTGAATCAGGGCAGGGTTGCAAAATGAACGAATGGTCCACCTTCAAAACCCTCAGAAATCTAAGCACTGTTTAGAAGTGGGGGTAATTCTTGGAGTAAAGCCTGCATCTCACTTAAGAAGGGCTTTGGGGGATCGATTTGCAGGTAGGCCGAGAATAATGTCCACAGGGTCACACAGAGTTGGACTCGACTGAGGACATGCAGACCCAGAAGGAGTCCTTGTTTTTACTTCCGGATAACTGAAATAAAATGCAGTTTAATTAACTGTGCATTTTTAGCTTAGGCCAGCAGAAATTCATATAAGGTCCACGCATGCCTGATAAATGCCTATATCTCATTCTCACACCAGAATTCTGAAGCATGCTAGCAAACAGTGCTCCTGGTTCCGTGTCTCAAAATGAAAGTCTGCAGCATTACTTTGTAAGATTGCTCGAGCTTCTTCGTTTCATAATCAACACAGTGTGATGCAGAGGCCTCTGCTAATAGTGTGTTCTGTGTTGTAGTATTTAAAACAGGAATCAGCTGCAGGAAGCTGCGTTTGGGTGAACTGTGTACCTGCTGCGTGATTTATCGTGCATTGGTGTCTTGTCGCATCTCTCAGTACTTGGGATTTAGCGCAGTGAGGGCTAGAAACGGTCACAGGAGATTTCACTGAAGCCTGAGATTGCTTCAGTCACTGGCGGCACAGGCCATTTAAAATGCATTAATGATGAGATTTTGCTGGGTTGTAAAACTGCTTTTCATTTCAGTTTGATGAGCTAATTAATTTGGAAGGGACTCGTGGTTTTAAAAGGGTCCTGGCTGATTCAGGGGAAATGGCAGGACCAGACCTTCTGCCATCCAAATTGGCATCGCTCTGTTTTCCAAATGCTCTGGATTAATCGCTCAAGCCTTATGGATTCCTGCCATGTAGGCATTGGCATTTCTATTGATTTCTTAACCCAAGTGTAGCTTTTAATTTAAAAGAATGGGCCTTACTTTACTTTGGGCATGACAGAGAGCATGTGTATATTGTTGCTTCCCCTCATAGCTCAGTTGGTTAATCATCTGCCTGCAGTGCAGGAGATCCGGGTTCGATTCCTGGGTTGGGAAGATCCCCTGGAGAAGGAAATAGTCAACCCACTCCAGTGTTCTTGCCTGGAGAATCCCATGGGCAGAGGAGCGTGGCAGGCTACAGTCCACGGGGTCGCAAGAGTCGGACTTGACTGAGCGGCTCAGCCACCACCATTGTTGCTCATAGGGAAGCTGTGTTTGTGACATGTCAGCAGCTGTTTGCATTAGAAAATCTTCTATTTGCATACAACACCTCTATATAGAAGAGTGATGAGTTGGAAATGGACTATAACTTAAATTTTTTTTCAACAAATAAAGAACTTCAATAGTAATAATTTTTAAGAAACTTATTGTGGTAATCATTGCATGATGTATGTAAGTGAAATCACTGTGTTGAACACCTTAAACATTTACAGTGCTGGGGATGGAATTATAGCTCAATAAAACTGGAAGGGAAAAAATTTAGATTATAACAAGTATAACTTTTTGAGGTAACTGTAAGTGTTTAAAAAGTCATTTTAAAAGGATAGAGCTTTCTCTTTGGTGTTTGAAGTGATGAGCCTGTAAGCAATAATGTTTGAGTTCATTCATTCATTTGGGGGGGTTCATAAATAGTTAAGTGTTTTATATTCTTTAGCTCAGTTGTTTTAGTCTGTGAAGGCAGAAATACCTACATGAATGGGCTGCTGATTCTTAAAGTTGTGAAACAAATGAGGCCTCTTGTGATGTGTTGACCTTTTACAGCAGGTGGTGAGGTCTCTGCACGCAGAAGATGTGCACTGGATCATCAGCTTGGTACCTGTGGTTGGTTCTCCGTCTGTGGCTCCGACACGTGCGCTCTGGGCTGCATAGGTCTTCCCAGAGGAGGCCCGAGTCCTCCCCAGGGCTGTGCTTCCTCCCACAGAGCTGCAGGCCTCTTGCCTGCCTCCCCCTCCCCGCCTGCCCCAGGCCCCCGAGCTCCTTCAGACACCGCCGGCTCTGCCCCATCTCCCGCCTCTGCCCCCGCTGTTCTTTCTGATTAGACTCCTCTTCCTCCACATTTCCCCAGGGTCCAACTCCGAGTCAGCCCTGGGGTGAGCTGGTGAGGGTCCCGTCTCCTCTTGCTTCGCTAAGGACTTTGCTCCTTCAGAGATGTTTTCCCTCCTCCAGGATCATCACTTGTTTCTTCTTTCCTGAACAGATCCCTTCAGCTCGGAAACCTCTGAATAAAAAAAGAAACAGACGCGCTGTAACTACGGATTCCTTTCCCTGGCTCCTCCTTTGCCGAGGTGACTGCACTCCCCATCTGCATTCCTTATTAACCGCCGTCTTCCAGCTCACTCTAGAGGCCTTCTGGCCTCTGCTGCTACCCTGAAACTGCCCTTGCCAGGGTCAACAAAGAGTTCTGTGCTTCCAGCCCTCAAGCACATACCACTAACTTAACATCAAAGAATGCATTGTAAAAGGGCTCAAGGGGTGAAAAGACGTGGGACCTATAGCAAAGCAGGGTGCGGAGGTGCGTGTGGCTGTTTCCGTGACACCATTAGATGCGAATGGATTATGTAATACACTCAAAGGCAGAGGCTGTCAGAGTGGGTTTTTCTTTTTTTTAAGATGCAACTAAATTCAAAGGTAAAAATGGTTTGAAAGCAACAGGATGGGAGAAAACGTGTTATGCAAGCAGCAACTGTAAGAAAGGGGGAGAGGCTATGCTAATATTGAGCAAGCTTCATTTTCGTGATCTTAACCTCCCGAGCATCATTGACTATTTTTTTTTATGAGTTCCAAGTCTTTTTTTTTTAAGTTCTCATCAAGATTTTATTTTTTTAAAATACTTTATTCTACATTACAATACTGTATTGGTTTTGCCATACATTGACATGAATCAGCCACAGGTGTATACGATCTCCCAATGCCGAAGGCCCCTCCCACCTCCCACGCCGTATCATCTCTCTGGATCATCCCGTGCACCAGCCCCAAGCATCCTGTATCCTGTATTGAAAATAGACTGGCGCTTCGTTTCTTACATGACAGTATACATGTTTCAATACCATTCTCCCAAATCATCCCATCCTCTCCCCCTCCCTCAGAGTCCAAAAGTCCGTTCCATACCTCTGTGTCTCTTTTGTTGTCTCACATACAGGGTCAGCATTACTATCTTTCTAAATTCCATATATATGTGTCAGTATACTGTATTGGTGTTTTTCTTTCTGGCTTACTTCACTCTGTATAATCGGCTCCAGTTTGATCCATCTCATTAGAACTGAGTCAAATTTATTCTTTTTAAGGGCTGAGTAATACTCCATTGTGTATATGTACCACAGTTTTCTTATCCATTCATCTGCTGATGGACATGTAGGTTGTTTCCATTGACTGTTCTTATATAGACACTATATTTTTTGGCTGTTATAATACCACAGTATTCTGGCTGCTATGATATCTTCAGAATACTAGAAATTACATTTTCAGCTTCTGCTTTCTTGCCTCTTTTGCTAGTCCCTCTTTCTGTACCCAACCTAAATTATCAGAATGCATCAGATTAAACCCGAGGCCATCTTTTCTGTCTCTCCTCCTTCAGCAGGTGATCTCCTGGGCCACCAAGGTGCTGTGGCTCCTGCATTTGTAGGCTTGGCCTCTCTCCAGATTTCCAGATTCATATATTTCACTGCCTAATTGATATCTTCACTTGGATATCTAGAGCCATCTCAAACTTACCATATTCACAGTAAAACTACTGATCGCCCCTCTCAAAAAGCTCCTCCTTCATCTTCCCCGTCTAAGTAAGCGGGGTGCCTATGCACCCTTTAGTCAAGCCAGAAACCCGGCAGTCACCCTCGGTTCCTGCGCCCCTCTCGTGCGCCGGGTCTGCCAGCGAGTGCCACCAGCCCCTCCTGTAAGTCGCCCTGAAGCCGCCTCTCTCGCCGGCTCTGCCAACACCACTGCGGGCCCCGCCGCCACCGCGCTCTGCCAGGGCTCAGTGGTTGTCTTTTCGCCGCTAACGTCTCCCCATCCCCACTCTTTCTTCCCTCTAATCCACTCTCCTCCGGGCACTGTTTTAGAAGAAGCTCTCCTTTGAGCCTCTGCGCTTAGGACGGAATCCAGACGCCTTCCTGTTAGACGCTGTGCCTTACAGGGTCTGGCCTCTGCGCCGCCCCTGGCCTCCAGGCTCGTCCAGCTGACTGCAGCCGCTCTGGCCGCCTTTCAGCGCTGGAGCGCTCGGGCCCGAGTGAGCCTCGGCGTCTCTGCGCTTGTCACTGCTTCTCGAGGGCAGAGTGGAGTGAGTGGCAGAGGGCAGACCCTCCAGCAGTTAGCGTGTTGGAGGGGTCTGTCCAGAAACCTGTCTGAGTGAAGACCTGGAAGAAAGGGGAGGCACGGAGCCCCCAGCCCAGCTGGAGACTGGGGATCCTTGGAGAAGAGCTGTAGGGATTTTTGGCTGAGGGTTGCAGGTCAGGGAAGGGGCCTCCAAAGCCCTATGGGCCTTGAGCACGGGACTCATGGTTTATAGCACTAGTTGCTAGGTTGGGCAAGCATGGAAGGAAATATTAGGACTTCAGTTTAATTTTGTGAATGTTTTCCAGCCTGTACAATCTGTTAGTAGATAGCACATGTATTTAATTTATAAATAAACAAACAGTTTAGTAGACTGGTCGATATTGAGATCGTGTAAATGAAAAGCACTTTTTTTTTTTAAATAAGTGCTTTGAATTTTTGAAAATCTCCAAATAAAGAAAAGGTCAGAAGCAGATGACTTCACTGGTTCTACCAAACATTTGAAGAAGAATTGACACCAATCCTCAAACTCTTCCTTTGTATTTCTGTGTTATCAATTGTAACATTGATTTCTGATTTTATCTGAGTTCTCTTTCTTTTTTTCTTGGCAAGTCTAGCTCAAGGTCTGTTTATTTTAAAAAAGTAAAATAAAGCCGCTGTTAGTTTCATGAATCTTCTCTGTTGCCTTTTAATATCAGTTTCGTTTGTTTCCACTCTCATCTTTGCTATTTCCTTCTACCAACTTTGTTTTTAGTCTGGTCTTCATTTTCTAGTTCCTTGAGGTGTAAAGCTAGGTTGTTTATTTGTAATCTTTCTTACTAATGTAGGCATTTGTCCTTATGAAGTGCCCTCTTAAAACTGTTTTTGCTGCATCCCATAAGCTTTGGTATGTTGCATTTCCATTTTCATTTATCCCAGGTATTTTTTATTTCTTATTTGACCCAACAGTTGTTCAGTGGTGTATTGTTTAATCTCCACATGTTTGTAAAGTTTTCCTGTAACTGATTTTTAGTTTTATACCATGGTGGTCAGAAAAGATACTTGATACAATTTCACTCTTAAATTTGTTAAGACTTGTTTTGTGGCCTAGGGCGTGATCTGACCTGGAGAATGTTGCATGTGCATTTGAGAAGAATGTGTGTTCTGTTGCTTTTGGACAGAATGTTCTGTTATGTATCTGTCAAGTCCACCTGGTCTCATGTGCCATTTAAGAGCAATGTTTCCTTACTGATTTTCCATCTGATGACCTAACCATTGATGAACACGGGGTGTTAAAGCCCCTTGCTATTACTCTATTGCTGTGTATTTCTTCTAGGTCTGTTGACGTTTACTTTCTATATTCAGGTGCTCCATCCAGTGCTGGGTACATGCATATTTAGCGAGTGTCATATCCTCTTGTTGGACTGACCCCTTTATCACTAAGAAAAAATTCATCAGAAGTTGTTACTGTTCTGACTGCTTGAATTGGTCCAGCCAGGGGTTATAGAATATCATATACGGCCCATTCCTGCAGAAAGTTTACTTTCTATTTGAGTAGATAAGACTAACCTACATAAAACTGTTGGAGGTCTGACTATAATTAAGTGTCAAATTCTAAGGCAGAGACTACAAATACTGTATTAGTGAAGTGAGTGAAGTTGCTCAGTCGTGTCTGACTCTTTGCGACCCCATGGACTGTACCCTACCAGGCTTCTCTGTCCGTGGGATTTTCCAGGCAAGGGTACTGGAGTGGGCTGCCATTTCCTACTGTATGAGTTTGGAGAAGACACAACATTGAGGCCTGGGCTACTACAGGTGCATGAATGGCTTGAGACTGAAAAGAATATTTTGTGGAAAGCTGAGTTTCCCTTTCATATGAATTATGCTTTATTTCCCCCTGATACTCCCCCCCAACACATACACTAATTTCATGTGCAAATAAACCATTGGGTTTTACAAAAAGCCCTTGAAAGAAGGTTTTCTTTTTCCCCTTCAAGATAAGATAGAAATAAAATAATAAGCAAGAGGATGGCATAAAAATATTGCTGGTGAAGCAATTTTCCTTTAGACTTTTAATTTTAAAGCAGCTGTGGAATTATTAAAATCCCTGACTGAAAGATCTGCTGATCTGGGTTGTGGTGGACATAGCCCGCAGAGTCACTTTGCTTTGCTTCTGACTCTTGACTGCCCTGGGCTGCCGTCACCTTCCTCTCAATGCAGTGATGGATGTGAGGATTAAAAAATGAGGAAAATGAATTATTTCTCCTAAGCTACTCTGACGTTGTGAAAAGTCAGCACAATTTAGGGGGAGAGCTGTGACTGAGAAGGTACTCAAGTTAGTAGCTAAGAACTCACATTATGTGATTTGACTTGCATACCTTTAAAAATTCAGTATGATTTACCAGAGAATTATTAACAACTAAGGTTATATAACCACATCTCAAAATAGCTCTGCAGTATAGGAAGCCTGTGGTCAGCAGGATTTATAATGTGCTAAATAAGGAATTATCATATACACAGTTGAGAAACACTGACAGATTTCACCTCAAAGGGGGCCGCTTAAGCACCGTTATTACAGATTATGAATTAAAATTCATTAGTATCAGTATTTTCGCTGGAATGTAGAGGAGCACAAGTGTAGTTTATAGGGGCTCATTGTTCACCCTTAAGCTTTTCATTGCTCGAGAAATCCAATGAATTTTATTGCAGTTTACGTTTGACACAGATGTGGATGACGGTTTTGTAAGTTTACTTTGAATAAATAGTTTGGTTGCAGTGAAAGTGTTTCATCAAAAGAATGTTGTCTTGAAATTATTATATTCCATTATGGTCCACTGATTTTATAATTAAAACCCCATTGTTTTAAAAGCAGGTGTAACCTATTGCACTGAATGGTTTGGAAGCTTTAACCTGACCTGGAAAACTTCATTTTATAGGAACTGGGACTCTATCTTCTTTGCATGTAGTTGTTTTGAACACTGTAGGAAATGATAATGGGAGTATGAAGAAGAAGGAGTGGTCTGAAAAATTCTGATCAGAGGGTGCTTTGAGTGGTCATCGGATTATTTCTTAGATAAAACTATTATGGGGATCATTGCTTCAAAACTTTAAAAACTGATCTTGCCTACGTATCAGTCTTGGCTGGGCTGGGTCTTTCGTGGCCGCACAGGCGTTTCCCCAGCTGCAGCGAGCAGGGCTGCTCTCTACTTGCGATGCGTGGCTCCTGGTCGCAGCGCCTTCTGCTGCTGCAGGCTCTCGGGCACGCTGGCTCAGTAGCTGTGGCTCGTGGGCTCCATGGTCGGGGTTACCGGGCTCCAGACCGCGTGCTCAGCAGGGGTGGTGCATGGGCTTAGCTGCCCCGCAGCACGTGGGATCTTCCGGGATCAGGAATCGAACCCCTGTCTCCTGCATTGGCAGGCAGACTGTTTACCTCTGAGCCACCAGGGAAGCCCAGCAGTTTTTATGTATGAATAGTCATGCTGCTAAGTCGCTTCAGTCATATCCAACTCTATGCGAACCCACAGACGGCAGCCCACCAGGCTCTGCCGTCCCTGGGATTCTCCAGGCAAGAGCGCTGGAGTGGGTTGCCATTGCCTTCTCCAGTGCATGAAAGTGAAAAGTGAAAGTGAAGTTGCTCAGTCGTGTCTGACTCTTAGCGACCCCATGGACAACAGCCTACCAGGCTCCTCCGTCCATGGGATTTTCCAGGCAAGAGTACTGGAGTGGGGTGCCAGTGCCTTCTCCATGAATAGTACATGAGTTAAATTGTAAGTGTCGCTGAACTGATGGGATTTAAAATTAACAGGTTACTTTTAAGAAAGGGCTTATTTCTTTGTTCTTTCTCGACAAGGATTATACAGCCTTCTGAAGCTTCGTTTTGAGAGGGTATTTGGCTATGTTGACAGGTCCTCGAGGTATCTTGTGCGTTGCATCCATTTTGTTGTGCTGGAAAGTTCTGTGGTAGCATTAAGTAGTGGCTTCAGTTAAGGCCCAAAGAGAGTGCTGTGCACCCTGATTCTTCTGGGATGGGGCTAACGCTCCACAAATCCTAGGTGATTAGAGTACCGCAGTGACACGTTTATGATAGTGTTTCTTTTTATTCTTCTTTCATGAAGAAGTTCTTTCAGCCTGAAATGTATTTATTCAGTTCAGTTCAGTTCAGTCGCTCAGTCATGTCCAGCTCTTTGTGACCCCATGGACTGCAACATGCCAGGCCTCCCTGTCCATCCCAACTCCTGGAGTTGACTCAAACTCACGTCCATCGCATCAGTGATGCCGTCTGATCATCTCATCCTCTGTCGTCCGCTTCTCCTCCTGCCTTCAATCTTTCCCAGCACTAGGGTCTTTTCCAGTGAGTCAGCTCTTCGCATCAGGTGGCCAAAGTATTGGTGTTTCAGCTTCAGTCCTTCCAGTGAATATTCAGGACTGATTTCCTTTAAGATGGACTGGTTGGATCTCCTTGCAGCCCAGCAGGGTCTAACACAGAGTATATAAAAATTCAGGCAGTGTTTAGAGAACTTTCCCAGTGTGACCTCATTCTATCATTATAACAACCCTAGGAAGCAGGGACTGTAAATAACATGTGGGGTGCAGGCATTTTTTAATCCCTGTTTTACAGGTGGAATCTGAGGGATGGAGAACATGCAATGCTAGCTCGCATCTTGTGACCCGTCACATTTCCATGGGTAATTCCTAAACTAGAAAGTCTATAGATTGCTGGAGTATTTTGTTCTACCTTGGAATAAAGACCATTTCACAGCTGTAAATAAGAGCTCTTTTGCGATTGACTTTGCTGTTTTTATTAGCAAAATTCCATTACTTATATCCATAAATGATGTCATTTTCTCTTTCCTGTCTCTTAGTCTGTCATTTCCCTCTTGGATAACCTTAACATTACCTTTACAATCCTGTAAAACTTTTATCCTTTGCCTTTAACATTTGAGGTTGACATTGTTTCTTACGAAATGATAGATCTTTATCTTCTAAAATTTATGTTAATAAAGCCAAGATTCTAAACTTCTTAGAAGAAGTGAGATGGGTTTGCAAATTACTTTCAGAATCCAATCAGTTTTGTGCAGCCTCTGAAACTCACCTGTGACTCTGCACAGACCTACATTTTCGTTAGGGACACATTCATCTGGGGAATTAGAGGGAAATTTAGAGACTACTGCCCTTTAAAAGAGAATCGATTTTCTCATCAGTAGTCATGGCACGTAGCACATTTGCAAACAGGATCCAGTAGGCAGCCTGTGGCTAGATGTGAGTGGATCACCTGTAATCCGCTGGAACTGTGGTGCTTACCTCCATTCCTCCATATTCACTTTCTTTGTCACTCTGGCCACCGTAAACTTTTCTCTTTGGATGTATTTTTCAGCAGTTTCACTCCAGTAAGGTAAGTCCAGGAGTGCGTGTATGTATATCGTGCTTGAGTGCCTTGGATCTAATTTTGGGAAATTCTAGGACATTATTTCTTCTCATGCTGTATCTCTCTTATCCTGCCGGGACTCAATTTTCACATATGTTCTACAACAACTCTGGGATGAGCTGTTTTCTACTTTTAAAATCTCTTTGTGTTTTATTTTGGACAGTTTCTGTTGATACCTTTTCAAGTTCACTGACTCTTTCCTTGGCTATGTTCAGCGTGCTTATAAGCCTATCAAAGGAATTCATCAGCTCTGATATTTAGAGTTTTTAAATAGCATTTCCACTGAACTCGTTTTTATAGTTTCCATCTTTCTGCTGAAATAGCCCATTTTCATGAAAGGCTCCTGAATACTGTCTACCCCCCATTCTTTTGTATATTAATACGAGTTGTCTTAGAGTCCCTGTCTGAAAGGTCTAGGTTCCCTCTGAGTCTGACTGCTCATTGCTTTGTCTCTTAACAGTGGATTTTTTCCTTACCTTCTGTGTGTGTGTGGATGTGTGGTATAATTTTTATTGAACGCTAAACATCATGTTTATCAGAGATCGAGGTAAGTAATATGTATGCTCAGAAATGAACGTGTCTCTTCTAGGTCTTTCTTGTTTGGGGAAGTTGAGTCATTCTGGCCAATAACTGGTCTGGGCTTGTGTTTCAAGTTGCCATTGTTACCTTGAGAGTCCCACTCCTTCAGAGTCCTCTACCTGCGGACCATGCCACCACGGCCTGTGTCTGGGCGGGACTGGGTCCTGGGGGGTCACGCGCGGTTCCTGCTCTGCCGTGGGCTTCCAGCTGCAGCGCCTGTGTCAGAAAGAGGCCTCTCTCCACGGTCTTGCCCCTCCCCAAGGGTGCACTGCTTGCCGCGTGGTGCTTGGATTCTCAGTCCCCCGATCTAGTTTCAGTCTTGGGAAGCCGTGTGCAGCTGGGCTTCAGGGCTGGGGCCTCGTGGGCACCGCGTCCTGCTCCCCGAGTCACCAGGCTCTGCTGCATCCGCGGCGCCGTTCCCCCTTCCGCTGGTGGTGGCAGAGTTCTGCCTTATTGGTGCAGGCTTCCCAGCCCAAGGGGTGGCAGGTCTTGGTCCGAGAGCCTGCAGAAGCAGATGGATTTTGCTTCTGCCTTTCCCCGAGCGGCCCAGGGGAAAAGCAGGCTTGCCGCAGTTTCCACTGTGGCTTAGGCTTAAGG